>CAEMYA010000486.1:653432-663942 GCA_903131615.1 Diplodus sargus | reverse complement strand
AGTGGAGGGCCCCCATGAGGAGAACACTGGAGCTGGAAACTAAGAAACAATAAATGAAATAAGTAGTAAAAGAAATGAAAAACCTCCTAAAACAACAGAAATGAATGTTAATAAAAATTACTAAGATGGAATGAATAACCAGGGAAATAGACTAATTGTCTACATCCATAAACTACTGTGTGGGGTTGTAATGCTTAAACAATTCAATGATCAAACCAAAGGAAAGAAGTGAAATAAATGTGGAACTGCTGTATAATGTTGATGGTGGCTGAAAATCAATCAGGAGTAAGGCAAAGACTAAACAGCTGTAATACATTAGAGAATGGAAACATGTTTGTGTTTTAAAAAAAAGACACTCAAGGGAGGCAGAGTAACACAACTCTGTTGTACCTTTATGTTTTGTTTACCCAGCCTTTGTTAGAAACTGGTCTTGACTTATTTATGCCGGCCTCATCAGAGGCTTGGACTTTAATTGAATAAAGCCTGATCACTATAAACAGATTCCGCATATGAATGCAGAATCTGTATTTATTGTATAAGACTGCAGTATCGGAAGAGTTCTGGTTTCCGTTTGTAGTCCAAGTTGTATTCTGTGTAGAATTGACCAACAGTCAGCATTTGGTAGCATGCAGGTATGCAGTCCATGTGGAGAGTAAAAAGGTACAATGGATTGGCCAAAATGCAAACCCCGAAACCATCGGCTATCATTGGATGATGATTTGTATTTGCATCCACATGCAGATACTGCATCTGTTCAGAGAGATGGGTCATCAGGAATTTGAACCTGGCCACACTCTCCCTGTTGATGTTCAGTGGTGAGTGGACATCCCGCTTCTTCCTGAAGTCCATAATGAGTTATTTTGTTTTTTTGGTCTATGACATTGCTAATTGCACTGTAAACACTGCAAAACCACCTTTCAGTGTATGGAGGAAGTCTTGGCCCAGATATCTGTTATCTTGATAGCTACATGCTACTCTGGAAGCCCCAAACATTGGGCATTGCCTACAGAGGCTCATTGTCACCAGATTATAGCTGATGGGGTTCAGGAATGACCAAAATCTTTAATAGAAAAAAATGACCTGAGTGACTGTCAACATAGGCACAGTGTTGAATTTAGCTAACTGTTAATGTCAACATGCTAATGTACTCTCACTGAAATTGTAAACATGCTAATGGTAAGCATGGGCATTTACCACTAATGGTCATCATCTGTGTTTAGTGTGTCAGGATGCTAACATTGACCAATTAGCAATAAACACAAACTATACAAACAGGTATTTAGTAAAAAAACAAAATATTGGTCAATTTTAAGTTTTGACCTATGATGGCGCTGGAGTGAGGGTTTCACTGCAGTCATTTGGATTCATCCTCTGGAGACCTTGAATATGGTTAATGGAATGTATTTATATGCCACTTTTCTAGTCTTGGGTTAGGGTTAACTGAAAGTGCTTTACAACACAAGTCAGCATTCACCCATTCACACATATATTCATACGCTGATGGCAGAGGCTACCATGCAAGGTGCCATCTGCTCATGAGGGCCAATAACCATTCATGCACACCCACACACCGATGGAAGACCCATCGAGAGCAATGTGTGGGTTCAGTTTCTATCTCCCAAGGAGACTTTGACATGCTGAGTGTGGGAGGCTGAGGATCGGATCCTCTGATTCGTCAATGACCGCTCTACCTCATCAGCAACAGTCACCGTGATATTTTCAGACATTTTTTCTTCCATGCTCGCATGTTATTTTACAGATTAGGCATTGAGTCAAAAAATAAGCATCAGTTCCCAGCGACCAATACAAGAAGAGGACAGACGGGACGAGACATTAGTGTACTTACACTCTCCTTGTGTTTCTGTCAGATGAAAGTGGTGAGCAAAGAAATGGACCAAAAGCTCCAGAGTTCAATTAAAGGGATGTTTTATTTTTTATGTATTTTGACTGTTTCACTGAGTTTATTGTGAGTCTGTTGTGTTATGCACCTTACCCTAGACCACATCTCCCATTAGGGACCATTTCTTCTTTTTTTTTTTTTCTCAACTATGTCGGCACAGCATCTTTAATGTCTGAGATAAAAAGGGTCTAAAGACTTAACGATTGCCAGTACAGAAATAAAAACTGTCTGATTTTCCGCCTCCCACACACTCTTTACTTGTCACAGATTTAGGATGTTAAGCCTGTGGCAGTGGCAGATTATCTTTTATCAGCTATTTGCGATATTTTTCTGCCCTCATTAGGCCTCCACTGTGATTTCTTTCAATGCTGGATCTAGTGGGGTGGGTGGGAGCTTGGGAATATCTCTCAACCAGGTACATCCATACAAATGCGAGCAAATTTGAGAGAGCGCTGTGAGGGGCTTGTTTATTTCTTATATCAGAGAAGACAACTTGTTGTCGGAGATAAACCCCGCCTCTAAGACAAGTTCATTAAAGTATCTGAGTGTGTGTGAGCCCAGTTTGGCACACACAGATGAGCATGTGAGATACACTGCAATATTTCACCCTTACGCCAGGTTACAATTTGGCACCTGGCAGTGCCAAATACACACACACACACACACACACACACACACACACACACACACACACACACACACACACATGCACCTATGTACACACGTACTATTCTATATGCAGAGTGAAAAATGACCCGCAGCCCAGCTGTCAAACATTCCTAGGTGTTGAATCGATGGAGGGGAGGCAGAATGGAGCGTTGTTTCTGAAGATAATACGATTTGGGAGCGGCTATTTTTAGAAAGGAGGGAGAGAGAGAGAGAGAGAGAGAGAAAGAGAGAGGCGGAGGGATGCTTGAATGACTGCAGTGCGTTGGCCGACAGGACTACACAAACGTGTACACCTCACCGCCGCACACATGCTGATGGGAAACCGCTGTCTCTCCACTCTCTGACTTAATGTTACTTTCATCTCTCTCTCTCTCTCTCTCTCTCTCTCTCTCTCTCTCTCTGTCGCTTATCCCATCCTCATTTCTTCTCCTGAATGCACATTAGCACACTCAGGTAGAGAGCATATGGACTGCCTGGTTGAAGGTTAACAAGTTGGTGAAGCTGGGGTGTAGTGAAAAAAAAGAGACACAGTAAAATAACTGATATTTCTGTTAATAATGTCTTTTAAAATGATGAAACAATTAACAACAGTGGCCGAAAGGTTTTTACAATCATGTCTCCGTTTGCGATGTCGTGGTTTTGAGGTATTCAGTATAATTATGGAGGGCTTTCTGTGTGGGTACGTTCGAATGTCTTCTATGTAATGTCCCTCTGTCCTGGCCAAATGGGAAAAAGACATGTAAAAAACTGTATCACGCGCGCACACACAGAGTGAAACATTGATGCAGGTTGCCCTCAAATTTCACATTTCACATTTCGATTCATGAGTTCACACCGCTGTTCTCATTCTTTATATGCAGACTTCACATTGCTCGCCTTTTTAATACACTATATCCTTTGGTAAATTGGTCATAAGCATCTCACTTCTGCTCCCTATTCACAAATTCCCTCGCTAAGACATATTTGTTCTGATGTGTGAGGATAATCGGAGTGTTTTAATTAGTCCTAGTCCTGAATGTGTTCCATTCAAAGTCACAGGAAGATACCGCATTAGACAACTTACCACGACATGTCATTGTGCAGTATGGGGTCTTGTGCAAAACTCCGGCACTCACAGAGAGACTTCTTATTTATTGAGAGCGAGAAATAAAGGCGTCTAAACTCAAAGCCCTCGACAGCCGGCAACATCATAATGAATCCACACGTTACAAACTGACGCAGACGATGGCTTTGTGGGAACGTGTGCATGTTTTGCCCATGATGAATAAGGGAGGACTTGTTATCTGTGATTGCCAGAGTTTATACATTCTTTTCATTCTTGTCGCTACTGTTCACCTGTTATATTGTTTAAGTTTTAGACAAGTGCGAGCTGCTGTTTTTTCAATACGAGAGAACCATGTCTTCACAAATCTCTCTGCCGCAACATGTCGGTGCCTGTGGATTAGGGGTCGAGCCAGCATCTTGTAATCGGAAGAAAGGACGCTGGTTTGATTCCCCTGGTCTGCGTGTCGAAGTGTCCTTGACCAAGATACTGAACCTCCAACTGCTCCTGATGTGCTGGTTGGCACTTTGCATGGCAGCCACCGCTATTGTTTATGAATGTATCTATGAATTACTGTAAGTTGCTTTGGACACAAGTGTCGGCTAAATGCCTTGAACGGTAAATGTCAATTGAGTGACACTGTACAAAATACTCCACGAAACCATCTCAGGAGCCTGTGTTGTTACCAGCTAAAACCCAAAAAATAACAATATCTATTTTATATTTATATATTTTTGTATGTAAGGAAAATTGCCCGAGGGGTGAATAGTGCATTCTGTCTGATTGTAAAAAACAGAAGAAGAAAAACAACATGATGATAACTCAAAAAAGTACTTGTCAAAATCCTGTATAAATCACCTGTCTCTGTTGAATATTGTACTGTTGTTGCAGACTGATAAACCAAAGATAGAGTCCAAACTATGCACATTAGGGAGCAGTGTTCTGCCTCTCTTTAAATAACGTGGCTTGTGCTGAGGATCTATTGTTGTTGTTATGGTTTTGTCTTATGTGTGCACTCAGTATTGTAGAAATGACCCGAAAGTCATACTTGAGTGAAAGTGAAGATTTTGTTTTGAATATTACGTTGGCAAAAGTGAAAATCACCCATACAAACTGTGCTTGAAGAAAACACTTAAATATCTCTTAAATGTATTTAAGAATCATAAAACATTTATTTGTTTTGCCAATAAGTGTTCTTAAATATCAAAAGTTAAAGTACAGTATATTGCACATTGGCTGCTTTTTGTATTTTCTTGGTATACTATGGCTCGACTGATATATTCGTCATTTTCTGATGATCAGAATCGGTGCTTTTTTATCTGATTGCAAATCTAATACACCAAAAATATGCTTCCTTAGCTCTGATTCAGCATTCAGCCAGTAACTGCAGTTCTCAAATGAATCCAGTGGGATGAAAATACAATTGTTAGCCTTCAAAATGTCATGAATTTCAATTATAAAGCAGCAGAATATGGAAATATTTAAATAAAGTACCAATGCTTCAAAGAATGTTCTCAGGGCAGTGCTCTTAGCTGCATTCCATCACGTTTTCTACTCCACACCATGATGTGCGTGTCGAGAGTAAATACAAATCGGAATACTTAGTTCAGACAAATTATCAGGAAAAATGCTGAATTCACAGCCCAATAAACATGTACTAGAAACGTTATGCTATTGGGTAATTAGTATTGATGCAATGACCCAGTAGCCTGTATTATTGTTATACCGGAAGAAGGTGGAGCTTGTTTCACTCCTTTAATACTTCTTGATTGATTAAAATATCCTCATATTTCAGAAGCTCATCATGTATTTTGTATGAAAAATGTTCATCAACAAAGTAACTTATTAAAACTGTCATAAAAAGAATAATATTTGCATCTTAAATGCAGCAAAACTACAAAGTGAGCTTACAATCCAAATGTACCATGTAATTGTGCTGAAGTACAGTACTAACCAGATCCACCTTTCATTTCCAGCACAGATTGGCTGAGATATGAAAGATGGATTCCCTTTTCCCGTCTCTCTTATGGCGCATTTTGTTTTGAAATCTTAGAAAATGAGTGTTCGACTGCCACCAGAGGTAATTTCGGGTAGTATCTTCGGGGCATCTTGGGTGCCTTCCTGTCTGTACTCGATGTGTCTGAACACGGTCCTAACACCCAGGATACTAGTTAATGCCAGCTGCCAGCGTGTAGACAGAGGGTCTATTCCTCTCAGTAGATCTGGGACGGAGAGACAGAGACAGAGAAACTTCCTCTGAAAGCTGTAAGCCGTGTAGTAAAACACTGGCACAGGCAGATGTCTCCAATTTTATACCCGGTTTAACAGCCCCCGTGATGAAAATGAGGTCAGTGCAGTCCAAACGCTCTCCGGGACGTCAACACAAGGTAAAGGAAAAGAAAAATTAAAAATAAGGCATTATAATTTGCGGTTTTTGATCTTATTTCATTTAAAGTGACATCAGAGAGTGTCTTCAAGGTTGTATCATGACTTACAGTGGGTAATAACAAAGCGATCTGGAATAGGCTGAGGTTGTAAAATATGGCACATGATTAATTAGGTCTAAAAATTAAGCTTATCTTTTTTTAATAGACAGCTAAGCCAATAAGTTTTTCTAAAGGCTTGTTCAGCTGTAATGAGGAGTGGGCAGCATATTTACTGGAAAATCTATGTTTGGACATGTTGTCCCACTTATACTTGAAAGAGCTCTGTATTTTTTCAGCTTGAATAAAGAAACGTTAATGAAAAAGAAATGTCTCCTTTCTTTAAAATTAGACCATTAAAAGAAAAAGTGGTAATGAGAAAAAAATGGAGCCGTACCGCCCCTCGAGGCTTCGGAATACTGATTCTGTAGAAAGTCTGAGGCAGCTGATGTCACGGAGGGTGTCGCTTTATTTGTATCGTACAGTTTTCCCATCATTCTTAGCTGACAGCTTTCAGAATACACAGTATTTACACTACCAGCAATCAACGTATTGAAGAAATGTATTCTTTACTGATTATCTGACGAGAATCAGCTTTTTTTTTAAGTGTGCAAAAGCTTTAGTGTTTAGCTGACAGGTGCCTCTTGTATGTCTGAATAAATGAGATATAGAACGTTTACAGAGCGCCTCTTCTTTTCTGCCAGGTCGCCTGTACTTCGTTCATATATTAGAAGAAGAAGAAGAAGAAGAAGAAGAAGACGAAGACACACTTTACTTTATTAATCACCTTGAGGGAAATTAAATTTTGTCACTATACAAGGCTGTTCTTATTCCCGAATACAGCAGCCTGCTCAATGGCCCTGCACTTCTAAGCTTAATGCTGAGGGTACCCCTGAAGCATCAGTTCTTGAAGCACCCCTTAAGTGCAGTAGTATAAAGAGCAAGAAATGTCAGAGTTGGAGGGTGGTTATGAGCCATAAATATGGTTTGGCGGCTGGAGCAATGTCACTTTCACAAGTTCATATGGAAGTTACGAGACTGAACATATTTAATATTTTGAATATTTCAAATTATGGCCTAAACCTGAGCAAGTAGGTTTGGAGCTTAAACCTAACCAAACCACACACATTAATAACGATCCAAAAGTCACACCATTCTTGACTAACCCTAACCCTAACCTAACCAGTTAGTTTTGGTGCCTAAACCTAACCAAACCACAAACATTATGGTCTAAAAGTTATAATATTTCAGAATAGTGAACTGTCATCAACAAGCTTTATTTACAAAATCTAACTGGTTGTTGCATATTACATGTTGCTGCTAACTTGACCATGGAGCCCTTCGCCGTACACTGTCCCCAGGGTAGGTAGAGTGTCATAGTATGACAAATAACACTGACCAAGCGCTGTATTTCTGAAGAGGTTAGGAGTGAGAATGTTTTGTGCACAAACATGCACTGATGAATGAAGACATGTCAGAGCGAGTGGGCTGCCCTGAACACATAGCAGTTTTGTATCTTGCTCAAGGGGACCCTCAGCAGTGCCCAGGAGCTGAACTGGCACCTTTGCAGCTATTGGTCTAGACTCTACTATACTGACTGGTACGTGCAGTCCCCGAGCCATATACCTATGGATGAGCTACTGCAGCCCGAAACACTTAAATACGTCCTGTGCTATTTGAATATTTTGTTCAGATGTGAGCAGGAATGTTTGATCAATACTTGCTTTGTGCTGTTTCTAATAGTAGCACTCCACCCTGCAGCGTTTCATAATGGCCATGATATCAGATATGAGTCATGCTGATTTTGAGCCGCCCATGGGAAAAATGTAATGGTCCGTCATCAAAAAAGAGCTCTGTTTTCAGCTTCCCTTGTATGCCAGAAAGTCTAGAAAAACTGCACCAGTTAAAATGGAAAGTCTCAATCAAAAAGTAATCATTCTCGATAATTTATCAGTAATAGGTCAGGGTCCAGACCCAGATGGTCCGCTGGGGGGGGGGGGTGGAATGGACTGGCAGGTTTACATTTTGGTCATTTTGCTGACAACTCAAATGCCCTCAAAGCAGGACTCATTATTGTCAGTAGCAACACTATATACGCTTTTGTGCGATGCTGACACTTATAAACTGCTGTCCCTGCATAGCAGTACAGTTCATAACTCGGTTGTCAATCAATGGCAACTTCATCATATATATTCATGATGTCTTGGACTGACAGGCTTAGTTAAAACTAGTATGCATGTGCATACACAGTCGAACAGAAAGATCTTTAGAGGCATAAGGCAGACAGTGAGTGAGAGCTGAAGGCAGACAGCAGCCTTTTAGACCAACAGATCAAAGACCCATCCAGCCCCATAATAAATACATTCAGCTCTTCTGCATGAGAGAGAGAGAGGGCCAGACAGACTGCTGTGTGTGTATTGGAGAATACAAATACGATGTTAGTAGAATGAGGTTTTTATTACAAATGCCAAACCCATCTGTTTGATGTTTTCAGTCCGAGTTATTTACATCAAGAAATGTGCATTTCTCTTCTCAGGACATGAACTCTCCCTTTGTCTGGATATCTTAAAGAGGAATAAAGAAAGTGTAAGCGGCCACTCGCCAGAATAAATGTTGGTCAAGTGTTTCTTAAAGTTAAACTTTATAATACTTTACATTGCAACTCTATGTTTCATTTGGTTCATTTTTTTTCCTCTTTTCACAATGTCAAAATGCGACAAGTTACTCTTCGCTGCTGTAGGTGTGTCCTTTGTGGTAACTGCGTTAGCCTGGCTCAGGGGCTGTGTGCTTTGTGCTAATGTTAGCCTCTGAAGGTGCTGCCATCGTGGCTCAGCTGCTAAACATTAAGATTGGGGGTGACACGTAGTCAACGCTAACCATATCTAACTACCTCATGTCTCACTCACATGTAAGAAAACACCTAACTTTAGCATAAATACGGTTGCTATGGCGCCGTACTAGGTAGCAGCCTGTTGCAGCAGCTCCCGTGGGCTTCCAAGTTTTTCGTAGTTTTTTTGTATTTCTGTTTTGATTTTCACTGTGATTTTTGGCAACTCTTCTCAAGAGACAGTGAGAAGATGGACACTTTCCTTTTTTAAACTTTTGTGGCACTTTGTGTGATTTTTATTATGCTAACCCTAGCAACGGAGGGTCAGGAGCGCATCATTGAGCGCATTTATTACACACGCGACCAGCTGATTGCGCTGTGTAAACCTGCACTGCTGTGTGAACCTGCACTGCTACCCGGAGCCGGACCTGAGGTCCTGAAGGAGCTGCGGAGGAGACGCCGTGGCTGCAGAGCCGGAGTGAAATGGAGGGGGAAGAAGAGGAGACACAGACCGGCTGTACCGGCGATCGTCATGGGAAACGTGAGGTCTCTGGGGAACAAGACGGACGAGCTCGCCGCGCTGATAAAGGCTCAGAGGGAATATCGTGAGTGCAGTGTGTTGTGTTTCATGGAGACATGGCTTCACTCAAACATCCTGGACCACAGCGTGGCGATTCCCGGCTTCAGCACTGTTCGGGTGGACAGGAATGTGATAAGCAGCGGAAAGAAGAAAGGAGGAGGGATTGTACTGTATGTGAGTGAGAGGTGGTGTAATCCTGGACATGTGCACGTGAAGGAACGTCTCTGTACCCCAGACATTGAACTGTTGACTGTGGGGATGAGGCCTTATTATTTGCCCCGGGAATTCACGTCCGCCGTCATTATCGGTATGTACGTTCCTCCTTCAGCTGATGCAGCGCTGGCCTGTGACGTCATCCACTCCGCTGTTGCCCAGATACAGACGCAGCATCCTAACGCATTTATTGTCATCACTGGGGATTTTAATCATGTCTCACTGGACAAAACCCTCCCAACATTTCACCAGTATGTTGACTGCCCCACCAGAGACTATAACACACTGGATCTGTTGTATGCAAATGCTGAGGATGCATACAGTCCCACAGCCCTCCCCCCTCTTGGGAGATCTGACCACAACCTGGTTCTGCTGACCCCTAAGTATGTCCCTCTTGTTCAGCGGCAGCCTGTCCACACTAGGAGCGTGAGGAGGTGGACTCAGGAGGCTGCTGATGCACTACAGGACTGCTTTGAGTCGACAGACTGGGATGCACTTGTTGAGCCACATGGAGAGCATCTTGACAGTATGACTGACTGCATCACAGAATACATCAGGTTCTGTGAACACACCATCATGCCAACCCGGACTGTACGCTGCTTCCCTAATAATAAGCCGTGGATCACCAATGACCTGAAAGTCCTTCTTAACAAGAAGAAGAGGGCGTTCAGGTCTGGAGACAGGGAAGAACTGAGGAAAGTGCAGCATGAACTCAGGGATATGCTGAGGGCCTGGAAAGACGCCTACAGGAGGAAGCTGGAGGCCAAACTTCAGCAGAACAATGTGAGGGATGTGTGGACTGGTATGAAGCAGATCACTGGGTGTAAGGTGAGCGGCAGACAGTCATCGGGCAGCC
>CAEMYA010000486.1:638067-648969 GCA_903131615.1 Diplodus sargus | reverse complement strand
CGCATCAGAACTGCATATACAGAGCAGAACAAAACAGCAGTCATCAGTTTTAAATATACCAGAAAATGCTAACATAATGCTAAAATGCTAATGGTTGATCCCACAGCAAGGACTTCAGTGTTAGCTCAGGAACCTTTACTTTCAGCGAGCTGTTTGAAACCTGCACGTTGCCTCACTGAACCATGGACACTCATATCATTCACTTTCGTAAATGTCATATTATATACTTCAAAAGGCCGTCCTGAAGAAACCCAGTTGGTACAACTCTGTAGAAATGTGCTACTTGTGTGAAACCTCTGTTAAGGTCCTTGAAACACTGACTGAAAAAGCGATCACAAAAAGCCACAATTGAAGTCATCATTGCGACATACCTTAGTTATACAAAGGCAAACACTATATTTTGAACTTTTATTGACGTTTTCAGCTTTGTGTTTAACAAGCTAAATTTGATCAGAACTTAAAACGATAAGCACACGGAGACTGTAGAAGGAGGAGTGGTGAGAGTCGAGTCACTGTGAAGAAGACACAAGGCTGGATGAGGCGAACAGGAATAACACGAGAAGGGCTCGGAGGGGAGGAGTGTCGGCAAGAGTATATATCAGCTGGAAGTCACAGGTACACACTCCGGGGCTAAACACACTCTCTCTCTCTCACACACACACACACACACACACACACACACACACACACACACACACACACACACACACACACACACACGCCTCCCCCCTCAGGCTCACCCAAACACAGAGGCAAGCAAACAGACTTTAAGACAAACACAGACAAAAAAAGTATCAGGAGGCACTCACAGGTACATGCTCAAGGGGTAAAAACACACACACACACACACACACACACACAGAGATCTGCATCCGCTTTGGTTTTGCAGTAGTATTCTGGCCAGGGTGTGTGTGTACGTGTGTGTAGGCACGCTATAGGGAACAACAGGAAAAGAAGAAAATATGTCAAGTTACTGAAACATTCACTGGTCTCCATTCGTGAATCGGTTTCCTTGAGGGACAATTCATATAAGACAGCTCACGCACGCACACACGCACGCACACACACACACACACACACACACACGTGCTGTATCTCAGCGCGCACATACAAAAAGCTCGGAGAGTATAGAGTTCAGAGTCCTACCACTTCGCTGATAGACTATTACAGTACAACAGTGTATCACTCTCAAACCCAACTGACTGTAAAATAAGCAAATCGTGCTTCCATCCATAAAATCATCCTATTTTTTCTCCTTGCCTCCCTCAGATAATGCAGACAAGCCCTGACACCTGGTGGGTAGATATCCAATGAAAAGTTTTGTCCGTCGAAGGGGTGTGGGGGTGGGGGGGGCTGAGGGGTAAATTTGCCCGGTTTGAGTCCCGACACGGCGCTATTACCAAGGGTGAGACAAAATTTACCCGATTACTTATTTATTGCTCTCTGATCCTTTCCGCTTCCTCCCTCCAAAAAGCCATTGCACGCGCCAGGTCAGAGATGTCTGTCTAGACAGAGTTTCGCCATTTAAAATCTGCAAAAAGCCTGCAGTGAGTCCTGATAGGGTGTTCAATGAGATGAGGAAGCCGGATAACAAATACAGTTCTGGCCAGTTTAACAGCTAGTTTGCAGATATAAAGCAGAGCAGCTCTGAAATGATATTGTTTTTTTATGAGTAAATATTAATTTTGGGATCACACAGAGAGCAAGTCAACCGAGGGTCCAAACCAGCTCTTTAAAGCCCGGCTGTGACCGGCAGCTCGAAAGGTTGCTCAGTCAGTCGTTGGACAATAAAACATTACGATAATTACATCAATATAATTTTCCTTGACATAAATATAACAAATATTGACAACATGATCTAATTATTGTAAACCACCCATAGAGCCTTCATGGGGAGAGGTTGGCACCAATGCTCAGTGCAATCCGTGTAATCAGTTGATAAGGACATCAAACCTGTCACCTCATCATCATAACATCTAAAGTAAAAAACTTAGGGTCATAGGTTCACATACATTTGCATGTTTAAATCCTGCAGGCCCGACAAATGTAATGCACTTCTTCACTGGCCTCCCCAATGAGACCATTTCCCCAATAAGACAGCTGGAACTAATTCAAATTGCTGCTACTGGAGTACTCCATTACACAAGAAGGAGAGAATACATCTCCAGCTCAGACAATCACATCACATCATCCAATTCTCGCATCCTCGCAGAGGTTTTCAGTTCAATGCATAATGGATTTGAAGGCCCTGCTTACAGCCAAGGGTCTGGAACCAAAATATATTGTGTAGTACAAGCCGGACAGGTCTCGCCGATCTGCAGGGACCGGTCAGGAGGTTGTGCCCAAAGTTAAAACCAAACATTGTGAAACAACTTTTAGCCAGTATGTTGGCATCTGTTAGTCTTGGAGCTGAGATTTGTCCAAACTGTAGCAACTAGAGACTGTTCTGTTTTTGACTGCTTTCAGCTGATGAGCTTCATGCTGCTCTCATGTATTTTATTACATAGATTTTAAAGTTGCTTGAACTTTTTTACAACTTCCATCCATCCATTCATCTTCTTTCGCTTTATCCGTGGCTGGGTCGTGGGGGCAGCGGTCTGAGCAGCTACAACTTCTCTTTATATAATTTCAACTGTTTATTCATTAATTAATTAATTTGTTTAAAGCACTTTGAATAACCCTTGGGTATGATAAGGTGCTATATGAATAAGCTTGACCTGCAGCATTCAATGGTTTATTGTTGACAAAATATTTTAAAACATTTTGACAATTGAATACATACGTTGATGTTGGGAAATATCTGTTCTGTATGTTCTAACTCAGATTTGTAAGTTCAGGGTTCTTTGTTGTGCTTTCATGGTCAACACAGCCCAGGACAAAATGTGAGCAGTTAAGGTCTCTTCAAACAACATATACTGTGTGGCTGTGGCTCAGGGGTAGAGCCAGCATCTTGTTATCAGAAGGTCGCTGGCTTGATTCCCCTGGTCTGCATATTGAAGTGTCCTTGGGCAAGAATCTGAACCCCAGACCCTGATGTGCTGGTCGGCACCTAGCATGCCAGCCACCACCATCAGTGTATGGATGTATGTATGAATTACTGTAAGTCGCTTTGGACAAAAGCGTTTGATAAATGCCCTAAAATGTAGATGCGTCTACACATACATGTCAGAGTAAAGCACCATATCCATATTCAAATTGTCTCATATCATGTTTTCATTGCTTGTTTTGATATCAGGAGGTGGAGGGGATGGTGGTGGAGTAAAAGGCGACAAGGCTGCCAGGTCTGTGAACATGACATCACTGGATATCGATAAGCTAAACTTGAAACATTTCCAGTCATGTCTGCAGTGAGAAAATCAGGTATTTTAAGCCAAGACATAACGTTTTCCTAACCCTAACCAAGTTATCGGTGTCCATAAACCTAACCAGAGCATAAGCACAACATTGTCTCGTCATACAATTGAAAATTCAACTTAAAAGAAACCTGAAGTTTTAACTCATCTGTGGTTTTGCAGAAACATACTAAGCCAACATTTAATCTGGTGATTCAACTGTTCTCCCTCTTCTGTTCCCTTCCCTAATTCTGCTCCTTCTGCTAATTGTTATTGGGAGAAAGTCTGCAAGCTTCATTGCATTTAGAAGAACAGCACCTATCTCTTGTTTTTGGGCCACAAAACGCTTCAAATGATTTCCTGCCAAACCCAACCTGGTGGGCAACTGTTAAATACAGTGCAGCATCAAAGGCTGTTAAGTCTTCCCGGCAACTCAAATTTTTCATCAGTGTCTCAACATAGAATGTGGTTTACAGTTTATTGATGGCACAAAACAGTGTATGGCACTTTTAAAATGAAAGGAGTGGGTCTAAAATAAGTCCTGCTGTGCTGCCTGCAAGACAAAATAGGTAATGTGTTAAATGAAGCCCAGGCTGAGAGGGTTTGGGTTGAAAAGGTCAAAGGCTGAAACGTTTAAGAAGCCCTTTTGTGTTGCATTTTAGTTTTATATTGCAGTTTTCCCCTTCACGGCTGCTAGCAGTTAGCCGGGGCACAGCTTCTGCGTGCGCCAGCAATAACAGAATCCTACATTCCTTATCGTTTACCTTCTCTATTCTGCTGACCTTGGGACTGTTTCGCTGATTCTATTACATTTTATTCAGCTCTGTGAGAAAGAAAGAAACAAATATATATATATATATATATATTTATATATATATAGAGAGAGAGAGAGAGAGAGAGAGAGAGAAGTAAAGAAAAAATACACAGCAACATCCAACACCAATCTGATAAATATGCATTTTTTTCCTCCTATGTTGCTGCAAAAAACAGAGGCAGGAACAAACAAAGCATGATGAGTTGCCAGCTATTTTAATTAGCACAGGCTCAACCCACTGTCTTGCCAAACTGCAGGATGTTAAAGTAAGATACAGTCGTGATACAGCATGGGGCTTGTTTACACGTGGGGCACAACGTAACCCGCATAACTACAAAAATCATAACCCCCCGCATTACCCGCAGGCAGTTAATTAGTAGATAATAACATATGCAAATGCTGTGAAAACAACAAACGGAGAAGTAGTCTCAAAGACAGGGAGAAAAATTATAATGAGATTTGTTTACACATAGACATTACCTGAAAAAACAAACTGATGCATCATATCCCAAACAGCCATATCCCCCGTTCCTATAAGCTCATTTACTTAATCTGGGGATAAATACATGCAGAAAGGCTTCTTAAATGCACAATGCGCTGTGTTTCTCTTCAACGCTGCATTGGTGTAATTGGATAATGCAGATTTTTTAAGAATATAAACAGACTGATAAACACTTAACATAAGCTGCTACCTGTATCCGTTCATTTCAATCATTGGGCTTATTGTCTGTGTTTTTCTTAATATTTTTTTAGCAGAAATGTAGAATTTTTTCGGTAACTATATACAGATACATATCAGCCACAACCTTGGGTCCTTGCATTCATATGGAAACCACATGTGGCAGACCAAGGCACCACGGTCAAGTTAGCAGTACTACATAGAACACAATGTCCGGTCGACTTTCAAAATAAAACTTGATGTTTAACAGTTTGTATATTATGACATATTGTGACTTTAGGGCTGGTTTGGTCGGTTGAGGTACAAAAAGTACTTGGTTAGGTCTAGGAAAAGATCATGATTTGGGTTAAAACTGAAACTTAGGTCAGTGACTTACATCATGTATGTTATGCAATGTCAGTTTAATGTTAATTCACTTACTTTATATCTTAGAAACAAATTAATCACTACTCGTGATCACATATGAGACAGAAACACAAGTCTCTTAAGGAAAAGTCCTGACACTAGTGTAGTACCTACAGCATTTAAACTTAGAAACATGCGGCAACTGACCAGGCTGCTGAATATGATATGATGTGAGTGAGAACAGGCTGGCCACAACGCAAAAAACTGCCTGTGACACGTGACAAAGAGAACCAGGAGTAAATTTAGACTCCAAATTCTTCAGACTTGATGACGCAAATCTGATCCATGGAGGCCTCACCTCGCAACCCACAGGACTTCAGTGCCAGTGGTTAGAGCCAGGTCCATGTATTTTTCAATTTTTTCCATTGTACATGTGCACACACTTCTGAAAACTCAGAGCTCATGTGCAAAACAAGAATCCAGACTGCCGCAATTCCACTTTTTTTTCTCACACAATATACATTTTGTATCAATTTTTTGCTAAACTCTTGACACAAATCTCATCATTTAGTAAACTTTGTTCACTTGGAAAAAAAACAGCCTTCAAAATACGAAAAAAAAAACATTCTCAATAGAACATTATCACCATAATCATTTTGACTTGAGCTTGAAAAGATCAGGTGGAATTTGCAACATTGATGATGGGTGCACTCAGCTTAGGTATGCTAGGTCCTGGGCTCTGGTATTGTGCACACTCACTCGCTGACCGGGCTCACTAAGACACTTATTAAATTGGAGCCCCCGTTAATGTTGGTGGTCACACCTGTTCTTTTCCAGCTTTGACAAATCAAAAGCATCTGCTCTGAAAGGGTCTGTTGGTCTCACTGACTTCTCACCTGTTCCAACTCAATTGGCCAAACATTTCAATCACCTGTCAAGAGTATAAAAGAAACCTCGAGTGACCTCGACTGTGTAGGGGAAAAATGAAGCAGGATTGAGAGCAAAGAGGAGGAGGAGGAGGAGGAGGAGGAGGAGGAGGATATTGCAGAGGAAAGGTGAGCCAATATTTCTGATGAAATCCACATAACTTTGGTTAAAACCTATGTAAAAATGTTGCAGTATCAACTTCAACTTACCTTGCAAGTTAAGCCTAATTTAAGGTAACTGAATGCCAAATGTGCTGATGGTACCGATGTGATATACATGATATACTCACAGTATTGTATTGATGTATTGTGCTGTACAATATGACAACAGTCCTCATATCGTATGTACCATGATATTGTGATCTATTCTGTGACAAAAAGACTGCCAAACGTTCAAAAAGCAGAAAAAGGGAAAATTAAAAAATCTACTCAACCTCATACATTTCAAAATGTAACACGGTCTCATAGAGCCAATACATGCTTTATATAAATGGCATTTTGAAGGTAGTTTTTATCTATTACAGCAGCAATTAAAATTATGCTCTTCATGAAGTATTCATATAAGAGCTGTGTGTACTGTAACGGTGGAAATTATCAGTTTTGACAAGACAGAACATTGTTTCAGGTGCAGTGTTTCATTTTGCAAGAGGCATGCAGAGTTCTTACAAAATGGTCACCTGTTTGTCAGCTTTGTGGGACTGTGTGAATAAACTGGTCCACGCCAAAATTCATCTCATGACACTTTCCAGATTGAACACGTATAAACCGTACTCCTTGACTAATGTATTTACAGTGACCCAACATTTCCCCCTATGAGCAAGCGCTTGGCGACGGTCAGGTAAAAAACTGCCTTTTAACATACAGAAACCTCAGAGCAGAACCGGACTCAATGGTTGGCCGCCATCTGCCTTGCCCCCTTGGGTTGAGAGAGTAGGAGAAACGGTTACATTTTTGGTAATCCTATTTAAACTAAAGCCATTTTGCAGTATGACAAAAAGTCAACCAGGTTTCAGTCAACCTGCATGTGACTTTAAGATGGTCCCTAACTTCAGTTTGCCAGTTTTCTGTCTGCTGTCAAGTTTCTCAAAAAGTAGACTTCATATGATGACGTAAAAAGCACCGAGATCCATAAATGGAGTCCAACTGCTCTCTTTGGTCATACTCCTCTGCATTTTTCAGGTTAATAGCTCTCCTGTGAAGTTTACCGATTATGTTGCCGCAGCTTATCTCAGCGCTGTGCCTTCCAGGTGGTAATCCTGAAGCCGGAGGCCTTCATGCAAATCTGTCCTGTCAACACTGAAGAGTTTATTTGCAGCAATCGCCTCTGAACAATGTTCACTAAGGGGTTTACTATCAAATTGAAGTGCCGGTGCGGTAGTGTCTGGACATGTACCCGAAGAAACAGACCAAACTTTGAAAAAAATTGTAAAAAAATAAATAATTAAAAAGCCAAACTTTTACCCTTTGATGCAAATTGTGCATGTGCTGTTTCTCCACTGAGTTTCACGGAAACCTACGTTCTGCTTTGTAGTGCAACACTGGAACCACAGGAAAATCTTTCTGTACTTCAGAAAATATACATACAAACAGCCGGGGAAACCTTACTTTGGCTTTTCATGCCTGTTTTTCAGGCTCAGCTGTGATTCATTCTGCCCCGGACACATGTGTTGTTTTTATCAGACAGACACAGCAGGCGTGGAGTTACACTTTGCCTGCGCGTCTGCAATCTTCTTCTCTCTCCTCATTGCATATGCATGTGAAGGAGGATCACACGAATAATAAGGTGAGACATGTTAACAGAGGTTGATTATGTATTCCACTGGATTTACCCAGGTCACGCTTATTTGACACAAATTTTCCGCTTCTGGAAAAAAGGAGGCGCAAACACAGAGCGGACGGGATTTGCAAGAGCCTCAAGGACGATCACGGAGGGACGAGAGAGCTGTATTAAAAATTTGACTTCTGCATAACACAAAACTAAAGCAATTAGGCCATTATTAATGGATAGAATAACTGGGTACTATCACACAGACAAACAGTAGATGGACACTGTGGTTTGGTGTGAAGTTGATCAACGAACTGTAAAATGTGTGCTTTTTTCTCAGACCGACAGACTGACACTCTTTTCAACGAAAGAAACATTAATTTATTGCATTCAATGCCGAATTTAGTCAGTTGGGCGAGTGGTCCTTTCAAGATGGCCCGGGACATAGTGGTCGCATGAGGCCCAGACCACCTCTGAATTTGATCTAAGTGATGAATCTCAAAGGCTTCCTCAATGCATCTTGAGGGTGTTCACACCTGTACTTAGAGCTG
Organism: Diplodus sargus; assembly: GCA_903131615.1. NCBI lineage: Eukaryota > Metazoa > Chordata > Actinopteri > Spariformes > Sparidae > Diplodus > Diplodus sargus. Next base: position 640,557 of record CAEMYA010000486.1, on the reverse strand, counting down.
TCCAGTTGTGATTGATCACTCAGGACACATGTTGATACTGAGTATGAACAGCTGCCATCTTAATGAAAAAGGTGCTGGATACACACTGAACAACAACATATACAGCATGCATTTGCACAATTACTTTTTCTCATTAAATGCGTGTCTGTGTATCCATCCACAGCTCTACCACCGCAGCACCACCTGAAATGCATGTTTCTTTGACCTGAATGTAAAACACAGAGCCTGGGTCAGGTGTTACTGCTGATTTCAGACTTCCTCCACCAGATTCTCCCTCTCACATCCCCAGAAAGCAAAAGCAGTATTGTTGTTATTTTGTTGAAAGTGGCGTATCTCCTGAGATTTGAACTTTTGAGATTTTTCAGCTTTAATTATGTGAATCTGCCCACTGGAGTTTTCCCAAATCGTAGCACTGGTGAGTCATAGACGAGTATTGGATCCTCCAACTGAAACATAAAAACATGAAGAACTTCATGAAAAACCCAGAGTCTTAATGTAACATCAGCAGTGACAGGGATATGACTCATTGTTTGATTCTAAATCAAGTTCCAAGTTTCCATCCACCTTTTATATGCACATTTTTGTTAGAGATGTCACAAATCCTGAGTGAAAATACTAAAATATTGCAAAAAAAAAAAACATATTCCTGTTGCCAACGAAGCATTAATTTCCTGCTGCCACTCACTGTTGCTCACTTTATTTACAGGCTACTAGACAGCTCAAAATAAGACAAATAACAAAGGCTGAGTTAGAAGTGATTCCATAAAGCAACACCTAATACCCTCGATGCATCACAGCTGAAAATAATATTAAGAACAGCACATGTACATGTTGATAAGGAGAGGCAAATAAATAAGAGATCTCTGGTGTGAGATGTTGAACAACAGGTTGATTTGACTTTTATTCAGATGAGGGGATGATTGTAGTCATGGAAACAACAAACCAGCGTTGACTGTCGATCGGAAACAGGAAGTCAACAGTGGTGTCCTGTGTTAAATCTGTTGACTTTGTGGCTCTTCAACAATACTCACACGACATCCTCCTTTGCTACTGGTGGTAAAGATTCCAAGATGCAGTTAAATGTAACTGGATGTAATTTGGTTAAATTGATGGATGCTGTCGTTCGTCTTTGGAGGACCATCTCAGGTAGTCCATGGGAACTGAGTCAAATTTTAATTAGCTGAAATTCAAGATCCATGATATTTGAAGCAAAGGCAGAAAACTCTGTGGCTAATTTCCCCAAAACTCGGCCAGTCTCACAAACACTATCTACATTAACAAATAGGATGGCAGAAGAGAAGACAGCTGTATTTCTGATTTTGTGTTGAACTGTCCCTTTGAAACAAAGAAAAACAAACAAAAAAAACTTCTTCCGTGCTATTTGTTAATGTAGATGGTCAAAGCTTGTCAAATGCAGTAGCCTGGTCAGTGGCCTTAAGCTTTATACCATGACATTTTACCTCCCCCACTGGCTTTGGCTCCAATGGCTAAGTTGCCAGTAATACACATGCAATGTCAGGTTAGACTTTTAAAATATGCTTGCTGACAAAATTGGACTTTGATAAACATTGTATAAAAGGTGGCATGTTTGTTAGATTTGGGCACCCAAATTAAAGATGAGCCGATTAGGTTTAGGCACCAAAACTACTTGGTAAGTTTTAGGTACATAAACTATTTGGTTAGATTTAGGGACCAAAAGTAGTTCATTGGGATTGGGCACCAACAGCTACTTGATTAGGTTTTGGCACAAAAGCTACATGGTTGGGATAAGGCACCAAAAGTACTTGTTTTAGGAAACATCCTGTGTTAGAATAGTGCTTAGCTAATGTAATTTACACAAGGTAACTTACTTACACAACATAACTGAAAACAACTTTGTTGAGATTTAGTCGGAAACAGGAAGCACACCCCACACTCCACAACGGAAAGTCCTGCCTATGGCCCTGCCAACCACCTGACCCCCAACTTTACTTGACCTTTAAACTACTTTGCAGCAATAACTGATGCTAAAGGTCAAAATACAGACCTATCCTTTGAAGCATAGGGCAACTGAATAAGCTGCTGTATTTGACACAGTGGGAGTGAGAACAGGCTGTAGAAAACTCACGATTGGAAGTAATACATATAAGTTCATCCTTATCACTGCCAGCAAAAATCATTATACCTTTGCTGCTCAACCCTGTAGTTTAAGTCAGCATGCAATCGTCTCTGCTAAAGTGTCCTTGAGCAGGTCAATAAACCACCAGCTCTGTGAACTCTGACATTGGGGAAGTGGAAAATCCGAAATTCATGTTACTAGTCATATTTGATTCCTAAACCCCCGTGATGAATGCTGCCAGCTGGGTGATGATTCATATCAAACACTCTTATTGTTAGAAAATGGAAACAGTGGAGCGTTTCAAATACGACCAATGAAGATAAAACTCCTTTCGCAATTTGTCACAGCCGATAAGAGTGGAAGTGACGTGGGGGGCGAAGTTCTGCTTTTTT
>CAEMYA010000486.1:603183-631944 GCA_903131615.1 Diplodus sargus | reverse complement strand
TGTGCTGAAAATAATCACACCAAGTAAATAGTTTTTAAGGTGAAATATAATGGCAAAATCAAAAATAGTCAAAAACGAACAATTATATCCTGGAATATCGGATTTCATAACAAACCTAAATATCCCTGACGTTCCACCTTCAAACAGTCTCATTTGGCCATCAGTGAAAATGCTTCTTAACCTCCCACTTTTCTATAGGAACACATATTCCCAACGGGCACTGCACTAGTAAACATTAAAGCGGGAAAAAAAGATCTTTGTGCTGTGTTTCGTCACTGTGGAGTTCCATATCATGACTCACCAGTAGGAAAATAACTGATAAAAATAACCTAAAATAAGTCTGCAAAATAAAAAAAGTGCTTGTATTCCCATACGTCAAACACCTAGTTGTTATTCAGTAGAAATGTGATCTAGGGAGGGCTTAAATGCTGCTGCCATTGTAATCGTAGATCACATTTAAGACATGTTTTCTGATTCTGAATATATTATTTGTCTTCCATGCTAAATCTGGCATTTTAAAAGTTGTTCAGTAGTATTAGTTTGCTGAGGTTTTTCACTCTTCTTTAAAGGTCAAACTGATGTTTTGCAAAAAATACCACCAAAATATGTATCATTATGTCACCAAACTAATTTGGAACGGAAGCAAAACTGTAGGTAGAAGCTCCTTGAATGATGAAGAAAAAAATAAAACATTTGAAACACACCAGGTCCGCACCAGTACACATATGCTCACTAACAATAACAACACTAACACAGTAACAACACAGCAAAAGCTCTCACACTGTCCCCTCTAGTCAGCTTTTAGGGTCTGCCATATAAATGGAAGCATTACGAGTTTAAACAGTGTGACGAACTCCGACTCAGTTCTGCAGTTGGTGCATTATCCATGGGCATACTCATGCCAATGTGACTTTTTGACTTGCTTCCTGACAAATAGTTCACATCATGACAAATTATCACTGTTAGACAAATTTTATAAAACATTCGTTTTATGCCGTTATGCAAATTATGTCTTACTTTCATAACATTTATTTTGTCCCTGTAAGGCTCGGTAACATAGTTAATTAATACTGAGAGTAGAAATAGGAGGACAAATGGAATGTAGGAGTTTAAACACAAAATAATTTATTCACAAATTAAAACGAAAGTAGGGTCAACAAAAAAAACGTCCTACAAAAGAGAATGCACATACTCATTAAAGTACAAGTTCTTTAAAAAAAAAAAAAAAAACTTGAATAAATGAACCACCACAGCTAATGGCAGAACATATTAACTGATCATTGCATATGTAAAATCTAGAGAAACACAATATTACAATCTCTCTCCAATATTTAAGAGGGAAAATAAGTTATTTCTTGCACCAGTTGTTTTTTTTGTGAACATACAGTGAGCCATACGCAGTCGTAGCATGTGCTATTGATTGCACTTGCAAGACTGAAGAACACCCACTTTTCAATTGTGTGAATACACATTGAAATGTTTTCCATCTCATAGGCGCGAAAATAAAGAGAAAAAACTTACTACCGTAAAGGAGTGTGGGTGAAATCAGGGCCAGCGAGTCGGTAGATGCAGCATGACTGTAATTAGTAGATTGCGGTGCTAGCATGTTGGTTTATCAGTGTGATTGAGCCACAGTGTGAAGTGATTTTACTGATTGGTCAGTTCAATCAATTCAAAAAACGCTCCATTCTTCCAGAATTCACACATTGACTTGATTCCCATTGGCCCACTTCTCCACTTAGTGTACATTAAAGTCTCTCAGTTCTTGCTGTGTAAGTTTTCTAGCTGGTGAAGTTGACTCATGAGTCAGGGGGGGTGTGAGTCACTGATCTCTCTAAGTCGAGTTGGGTGATTCAGCCGATGTAAGCTGTGTACATTTGCTTAAATGATGTTTAAAACCCAATTTAAATGCTCAGGCCAATAGGGAAAGTGTGGGCGGAAAGTCTGTGAGTAATGCTCCCCTGCTTCCCTTAATACCGTCAAGGTGACTTTGAACGAGCCACTGAAGCCCCAGCTGTTCGGCTGAAGCTGCTCTCCGGTCAACTGTAAAAGGATGCTTGGGAATGTATTCGACTGATAGAAAGGCATATTTCAGCATCCGTGGAGAGCTGAAGCTTTTTGAAATAATGTTTTAGAAATGTAAACGCAGAAACTTGCATCACCGCAGTGCCCCGAAGATTGAATTTAGAGTTTAATATTAGCATTCTGCTGCAACTTTGTAGAATATAGTCAACAGTCATACATAAAGATAGATTTCTTAGTAGACTGTGCCTTACTTGAGTTAGAAGTCTCTGGAGTTGTTTTCATTTAAGTTTGCTCTAAATTACTGTACTGGAGTGACTGAGCCAAAAAAGAAAACGGATCTAAAACTACCTTTAAAGTGCAGCTGCGCTGAGATGCCAATTTACTTAAAACTTTGTGCTGTGGGAGGAAACTTACACAGGCCTAAGGAGAACATGCAAACAGATTTAACCACTGCAACTATGTTGTCCCTCCATAATAGTAATAATGATAATAATAATAATAATAATAATAATAATAATAATAATAATGATAATAATAATAATAATAGTGCATTTTATTTAAAAGAGCCTTTCACTCTAGGATGCGTTTCAAACCATGGTAAAAACAAAAAGGCAACAGACACTAAAAGAATGACAATGATTATAACTAATGACAGGATGTAGAATTATTAAATTGTGTATATGCAAATGTTTTATATTTTCTGAGAAGCAACCCATTCTCACAACCGCCACATCAAGTACAGCAGCCTGGTCAGTGGCCCTATGCTTCTTGAGGTACATCTCTAGTGCAGTAGTATAAAGAGCCAATTATTTTGGACCAAATGGCTCAAATTATGAAAGCGAAATGAGTCATTTCACAGGGGTTGTGTATCCTTTCACAATGGGTCAATTGGTGTTTTCTCTTCTGTTAGAACTGTTTCAGCGAGTTTGTGACGTAAAACCATGTAATGCCTCAGATAAAAATCACAGATGGCTGCCTGGCCTGTGGGATGTGGGAATGGGGTCAATAGGTGATTTTTGGTGGGTTGACCCACGTTTAAGAAAACCAGTGTAGACCTGCTGATTTTGGTGGAAAATGACCTATTTGCAAGAGTAGTTAATTTTTTTTCTCATTCCCAACCGCCGTATTGGGAATGTCATCCGGCCTGACCTAGAACCCCAATGCATCGGTCTTTGACGAGTTGGGAATGAGACTCAAAAATCTAATTTTCTTTCGAATAGCACCTTTAATGGCACTTAGCAAAATTGACTAATTGGTTCCACAGCACTTGCAAAAACGGGAATGCAAGCTTACCATGACCCTGCTGCCCTCTTTCTGTGAAGTCTAGTGTGAGCCATGGTGCCAGTCACTGCTCGTCTGTTGAGCCAACACTACTTCCTCGATGACAAATCAGCTGTGGACATGGAGTCATCTTCCTCTTGAAAAGCCTTGCAGCCACACAGCTAAACTGTAGCATATATGTAACACAAATAAACTGATAATTTTTGCATCTTACATAAGAATTGCCTGATCCATAGCCCGTCATTAACGGGACCTCCAGGCCTTTAATATCAGCCTGTCACATCTTGCATACATGTTTTCTTTCTGCAGCAGCGTCAAAACCGGCCTCTCAAACTTGCCATCGTTCATCTCAGCCCACTTATTCCGGCTCGCTAAATGCCAGCTGCGTTGACCCTGGAGTCCTTGAGTGGGCGAATGTTTTGACTTGATAAATGAAAGCACCCCAAACTCCCCACAGTGCTGTTTAACCTTTGTATTTTCAAGATGTGTAATTATGTAATGAATCCTCGGAAAACATATCCCAGGAAGTGATTATGAAGCCTATTTTTTGCTCACTTTCCCACCTGACCCCTTACCTTGTTTTGCCGTCACATTCCTCTTTTACGCCGATGACCTCCGACACTTACTAACGAGAGGAGGTAGATGCAACAAAACAGTCATTGCTGCCTTTGAAGCTGTAGTTGTAATTAAGATTTAGCTTCCTGTTTTTTTTTCCCCCTCTAGTGCCTTGTTACTGGGTCCCATGTTGACAATTCTCTTTATAGCTTTCTGCATTTCCTTGCTATTTTTAGCCTTCATGTACATCCTCTTTCATTCTCAATCCCCTCACTGTTTTCAATTCGACTAATTCCCCCTTTGCAAACACAAACCCCCATGTTCACCTCTGCCTCACCCGGAGCAAAAGACAGGAAATTAGAAAAACAAAATAACTGTTCCATACTATTTTTATATGTGCTTATCCCCTCATTTCTCCTGTTTCCCTCTTTATCATGTTGTGGGTTTTTTTTTTTTTTTTTTGCCATCTTCACAAATCCACCCCCCCTCTCCCCTCTATACACCTGTGCACAGGAGGAAATTAGTCAAAACAAAATATTGTTAAAGTGGCAAATCTACCTCCAATTAGCAGGAGCTCGCGTCTCTCCTTTGATGTTCTATGTAAAGGTAAAAGAGGATCTTTTAATTAAAAGATGAGGAGACAGAAAAAAAAGATGATTGGAGACAAATGGAGGCTCATTAAACATCTGAGAGAGGCGATGGGTGGGCTTGTTTCAGGAGTTAGATGAAATCTCATTGAATGCTGATTGACCCCACTGCACACTATATGTACATTCCACTTTAAAAGGGTCAAGCTTTATTTTGTAACGTTTAATTGCTTGCCTGTGTTTGTCACCATCATTGTATGACTGACCTTAAATACAAGAAGTTCTCCAAGTGTGGTCCAGAAGTGGGACACCTGCTTAGGAGCCTCAGGGCAAAACCTAGCAGTGGGCTCCCATTGATTCCATAGTTTTTTCTTTACACACTTTAAACCGAATTTTTTTTCTAACACACTGTCACGCCCGACCGTCAAATACTTCAGTTTGGTCAGTGGTTAGGTTTAGGAAAATATCATGCTTTAGGTTAAAATAACTACATCCAATCTCTTAAGGTACATTTTGTACATATTGTCACTCATGTAAGGGATATAAGTTATGTCGTAAATGCACATAAACCGTCTCATCTTACATGAATTGAAAACAAAACACTTTTGCCTCTTGGTCACAAGCAGGACACAGCTCCAGAGGGAAAGTCCTGTGAATGACCCACCCCCAACCTCCGCCTGGCTGCTGCATTTGATAGGATAGGAATGAGATTGGGCTGTATTTTCACCTGGACCTCATCTATTGGATGAACTAGCTCCATTTCATGGAAATTGTGCATTGTGGGCCCCAATGAGCTAGTATAGCCTGTTCTGTTTTTAATACTAGACTTCGGACTGACTTAATTCCTCTGGGTCTCCTCTCATTGTATACATAATCTCCAGTTTTTAATGAGGGAACTTGCAGTATGGGCCAATATAATTCAAGCTTGCATTTGCCATCCATCAAAACCACCTGTGCTTTCATTAAAGGACCATTGTGTAGGATTTAGCAACGTTTAGAGGTGATTATGCTGATTGCAACATACCGAATACCCATTGCCTCATCCTGTCCTATGGTGGCCACTTAAAGTCAAACGGTCCTCTCTAAGGGTTTGTTCATTCTGGGATACTGTAGAAACTTGAAGGAGCAGTACAACATGGTTGACTCTGTGGGAAAGGACCTGTTCCCTCTGTAGATATAAAGGGCTCATTCTAAGATAACAAATACACAGCAATTCTTAGTTGCAGATGAATATAGACTAATGAAACAATAATGTAATGTTTTTTATATTCCATTTCTGCCTGTAAGTGCCTACTCCTACACACTGGACCTTAAAGTCTTAGCATAGACATTAGAGTTCCATTATTTATGACAAGTATGTCTATCCGTGTGCTCTGCAGACAGTTTTTTGATATACTGGACTAAAAACTAAAACTACAAAAGTCTTTAGAACCAAGTCTTAAGTCAAAGTTCATTGCCCTGTTCTATGACTATAACTTACATAATAAAATAAAATAAATGTGAACTCAAAATGCAATAAGACCAGAGAGGGTATTTTAAGAGAGAGACGAGAGGTTAAAGGTTTTCACACCTCCTTATTTTAAGGATGAGGGGTGGAGGAAGGGAATAAAAAGAGAACAGAAACAATGATATTATTACAGAACACATCAGGGAAGACAAAGGGTCCTGATGAAGGGGTAAAAATAAAAAGAAGAGGAGAGATGTTGCAGTACGGGAGTGTTATTGCTTGTGATGTGTCATCTCCACTCTAGCACCAAGCAGTCTGGCTGCAAGCCTACAGGCCAGGCTTTATCACACTGAGAATACAGGCCACCTCCACAAGTGCAGAGGTCAGGTCAGCAACGCCAGCTCAAATCTCGTTTTCTCACCTCAAGAGCCGCAGCGGCCCTGAGAGTACAGTGAGGGTATATCCGTGCTCAGAACTTCAAAGCGAAATCCTCCAAAAATTCTCTTTTGGTTTCTGTCTTTCTTTGGTAGAAAATAGTTTTATAGATTGTACAGAGATGTGGGACATTGTTTCATGAAAGAACAGTGGTGAAGGACAGATTTAGATCCTGAACTAAGAAAGTAGCTCAAATACTTAATTTGTGTGTAAAGTAAATGTACAGACCATGCTAATGACAGTCATAATATGAGGTAGCATGTGAACTGTTAGAGGAATTAACCACAGCACTCTTTAAAAACTGTGTGTCATAGTCTGAAGCTTAAGGTCACTGACCACGTTGCTGTGTTTGGCGGGTTGGGAGTGCAAATGTGTTGGGTTTTGTCACAACACAAACAGTTAGAAAATGTCCCAACAGTCATTAAAAGTCAATAAGAAATGTATCCAGTCAGCGTGTATCCAGATAAATACTTCAATATCGAATAGGTAGAGTGGCAAGTGTAAAAAAAGAAAAATGTTCATCCTCCTTTTTGCTCCAATTGTTAAATAATACGTTCCATTAGCTCATAAGCTTCACTTTGTGGAACAGCTAGCTGCTAACTTTGTCCATCTGATGTCTGGTGCTGGGCAGGTGGTGTACAATGGGTTTGTCAGAGCAGAAAACAGCCGACTGCCGGACCTCAAAACAAGGCGGATGAGAGCAGAGATAATTGAAATGGTACGTTTGAGAACCTTGAAACCTAAAACTGCGAGCTGAGACGCTTCATAGAGCTCAGGTGAACTGCAGAGGTGGTCAGTAATTCTCTGTGGGTTCATCAATGAATGACTCTCGTTTACATTACACACAGTCATTTGATCCATTACTTATAGATTATGTTCCTTATTGACCGTAGTGCAATTATAAATAATGAAGCTGAGAGCAAACGTTGGATCATGGTGATGGCTTTATTGGTCCTGAAAGTATTTTCTTTTTCATTATTCTCCCCCTCTTAGTGACAGTCATCCACTCAGTATGCATACTGTGACTCTGTTTGTCCCATGTTTGTGGGATTGACTCAGTAACTTGCATTACTTTCACAATCACAACTGTACCGTGAACCTATGCCATCAGTGTCCTTGTCTTTTCATCTCACTTCCAACCACAGCCAAACAAAGGGAAAACAGTTGCTGTTGAATCACACAGTTTTACTAATGATTGTTTAATAGCCCCACATACAGTATTCAAGGCATGTGTTAGTTTATCCATATAACCTTTGAATTAAAAAAGAGAATGGGAGAAAAAATGTATAAGCCTGTTCTATGAGGTGTGTTCTTCCATTCTGTAAAGGCATTTCTTCATCGGAAGCCAACCAGCATGGATATGTTGGGTTTTTAGTCTGCTTGTCCATACATCTCCCATAGACTCCGATAGAACTGGCACAGAAACCTAGCACCAAGAATGCTGATAAGATGACTTCAGGTTCCTTTTGTATTTCACAGGTTCCTGATTAAAACTTGGTGATGTTCCCCCACAACTTATTCAAGTTCATGAAAATCAAAAAATAGACTCCTACATGGCATCAGCACGACCTCAAAGTTTAATAAGATTCAGTTTGCTTTCAATTGTTCCTATATGTGGTGATTATCATATGGAGAGCATGTATTCCCATGCATATTCATGCAGTGGCTTGGCGTATTTTAGAGAGAGCGGGTACCAGAGTGGATTTAATTGGGCGTGTATTGTGCGGCGTATGAGCATGGGCGCAGGAAGCACTATATAAATATATCATGTATGGTCGTATAGCAGACACAGGGAAAATTAATTGTCTACAGCGTTGGCTGTGTTTATCCCAGTACGCACACAAACACAAAGACATACGCATCCACACACACAGTTACAGTAGAATTACTGTGACCTGAGAGCACTATCAAGGGAACAGTAACTGCATTGTTGAGTCTCTCACGCTCTATATTCTGCACGCTTGTGGGCGTGTGCGTCTGTGTGTTTCTGTTTTTTGCCCTCATCCACACACCCCGACTGTGTGTGTGAATGAATCACAGCGCTGTTGGCGCGCCTTGAGTTAGCACCTGCATTAATGTGTCTGTGTGCGTTCGGTTTATATACTGTACGCGTCTGGGTTTGAATCTGAAATGTATGCCGCGCATGTGTGTGTGTGTCTGAGTGTGTGGGGGAGTGAGTGTGTGTTGTTGCTATGTGTGTGTGCGTGTGTGTGAGAGGCAATCAGTATCACAGTGCTAAAGGACTCGGCAGATGAATAATGAGGTATACAACAAGTCAGAGAGTGGGAGTTGAAAGATACACACACACACACACACACTGAGGTACATACATCTACACCCACAGTTGAGCAGATCTATCTCCAGTCACTTGTTTGCTCTCTCCACCACTATGTCAGCTCTCTCTTTACCTCTCTCACTCAAAATAGGTGCTGCATTAAAGCACTTGGATGCCACTTTATTTAATAGGGGAGCCTTTCTGGAAGACGCAACTGCCAAATGACTGGAAGAAATGTGTGTGTGCATGTGTGTGTGTGTGTGTGTGTGTGTGTGTGTGCGCGCGCGTGCGTGTGTGTGCGTGAGGGGTTCAGAGTGAGAGAGCTTTACCCCCACAGCTCGTCCCGGTGCCAACAGCCAGATTGTATTAATGGCGTAAATGAATCAAGCCTAGGAACCTTGGAGGGCGCGTTAGTGCCAGCGATGTTTCCAGAGGGAGGGATATTCCCTGAACCCCAGGTGACCTTGGAATAAATAAAAGAAGAGCTCTCCACTCAGTCATCAGAAACCAACGGCACTCTGGATCCACCTGCATCGCTAAAGTTTCTCGCCAGCGGCTGTGTTTAATTGGCTGTCAAAATACAATGTTTACTGTTGGACCCAATTGTCACGATTCAGCGCTTAATGTCACCTGATGCGCAGCAAGAGGAAACAGAGTCAAGTTAGATTTACATGACGTGTAGAAGATTCAAGACTGCATTTTCACTGCCACATGATATCATCGTCATAATAAATGTTGGCAAGATATGTTTCACACACATATAAGTAAAACTGTTCCCCACCTTCAGTTTTAATTGCTTCTCTTGTAATGCCGTGCTTCTGCTGTGTTCAGGTTCAGGCACAAAAAAATAAAAAATCTCCACTTGTTCAGGGTTAGAAAAAACACGTTTTGGTGTAAAATACCTGTTTTGGTCTCCACAAATACATCTCCTTAAAAAAAATCCAGTGGTGTCATGCTCGCAAATGTTGCAATGCAAACGTGAACCATGGTCACTAGGGGTGGGTATTGGCAAGAACCTCACGATAAGATACGTATCACGATACTTTGGTCACGATACGATACGTATCACGATATCACGACATCACGATGTTGCGATATAAATAAAGATGAAAACACAAGTACCTGTATATGTACATCAGATGATATTGATCAGAGGACATATTGAGTCAAAACTATTTCATTGAAAACAGCCTCTCCATTTTATTAATTCCCATGAAAATTCCAGGCAGTAATATTCTCTTTGTCCAGCTCATTGTTCTTGCTATCTCTCTTAACTTTGAAGCCAAAGTGATTCCAAGCGTCAACTTTAAATTGCGTCGTTAACTTGCCATCCATTTTGCAAAGACCTCAGCCACTCTCTCTACTACAGAAATACACCCGCCGCACAGCAGAGTCGCTCTACGGCAATATATCGATATTTGGAGTTGAAAAATCGATATTGTATTGGGCGGTAAAGTATCACGATATATTGCCGTATCGATATTTTTGCCCAACCCTAATGGTCACTGGCTTTCTTCCTCTTCTTCTTCTTCTCCACCACCCCCCGCTCCACCTCCCGACATAAAGTTTAGGTCTTAAACACGTAACTTGAGCAACATTTTATTTAACAACTTTTTATTTTAACATTTTAACCTGCCACAGGGCTCTTTTCTTCTTGAACCGATGTCAGAAAAATACAAAAAAAATCCAGGTTCTGATTTCATGAAATGTTCCTCGAATGGCACCAGAAGGCAAGTAAGGTTGTGACCTTAAAATAGCAGTTTTTCAAAACTGTATTCACTGCCATTATATTCTGTAAAAGAGTCTTTGAATGAAGGTAATTTCTTCATGTCCAGTCCAGCCGGCAGTCTCATTTTCATCTTGTTGTTTCTGTTTGGAATGCATTCTGCATGTTGCACAGAAACATGGCGTCCCCACTGTTAAAACCAACTTATGAAGCACATCAGACAGATTTTTAGTCACTGAAAAAATAAACGCAGAGATGTGAGAAGTGATACAGGGATCTAGCATCTAAGCTGATGCTGAGACCGTGCAAAGACAAGAGCATCAGTCATTTCACCAGCTGACTGAAGTAACCCTGCATGCAAGCAGGGACTTTTCCATGTCTGCAGCGAGCTGCTTGCACATCCGTCTTTGAACTCAGAATTCATTTTAGTCTTGACCACACACCTGTAGAGCTTCATGACTGCATCTCTCATGGTTGTGTCACTATTGTAGTGATAAATATCTATCTACAGACAGAGGAGTGCACCGACTGCCAAGCTCGTAGTTCATCACTCGTTAGTGTGTTCCACAGCTGACTATAAAATATGTTTTTTTATGGTTAAAAGCATCATTTAGCCGGCTGATTGCCGGGCTATAAATACGAGTGCGTTCATAAACAGAGATTGTTCAGGAAATTCCCAATTCCAGTTTGACAGCTCTCTAATCCTCTGTATGGAAGATATCTTTCGTCATAATAAAAATTAATAGTCCAAATAGAAAATTTAAAGGGATAAAATGTCATCATTATTATTTTTATTACACCACAAGGAATAATTATATGCATACCAATATACTCACCAATTAATTATTCTCTATCTTCTGCTCATGTGTTGATGTACAGTGGACCAGTTCTGTGTGGAGTTGGTAGATGTGCCTACTCACAATAGAGTTTGAAAAGGCATGAGAGAAAAAACAGGAATTACAACCATAACAAGCTTATATTTGCTTTTCATGCAAATTACGAAGTATTGTAGAAAAGAGACATGGTACAGTTCAATAAAAAAAATCTTGAATCAATAATGGCATAATGATATTTTTCCAGATAAATGTTTGTATGTAAAATGAAAGTCTTCTGCTTCAACACCTGATTCCTCGTCATTTGAGCATTAGCTGCAAGGAGAATGTCAGCGTTTTCTTTATCTCTGGCAGACGCTTGTGAACAAGTCAAATCGATCGACGCTTGACCACTCTATGATTTTTCTTTTATGATGTCGTCTCATTTCGTAGCGCCTTTTCATTCAACCAAACACATCGCCGATCCACGTTTGTTCCCCTGTGACATTTCCAAATGTGGGTGCTAACAATTAATTTTCCAGTTGAGCAGAAACACACCAAGACATATTTTAAGGGGAAGAAAAGAGAAAGAGAAAAAGTATCTTGTGTGCCATAGGTGGCGGGTGAATATACTATCCTGATCTGTGAAACACAGAGAGAGGGAGCGGTTGGTGTAAAGGTCACATACACACACACACCCACACGCACACATACACACACTGACAAACGTAGATGCTCACACATGCAACACTTATATACACTTATACTATACTTATATACTAGACTTATATGCACTCACAAAGACTCACACAAAGGTCAGTGTTTCCCTAATGTGTACTGCTGCAGGAACCTGTACCTTCCACCCTGTTCTCATCCTCAAAGCATCAAATACAGCAGCCTGGCCATTGTGCCTATGCTTCTAAGTTTGATGCTGTAGGTAGTGTCACTTCTTGAAACACCCCTCGAGTGCAGGAGTATAAAGAGTAATGAAATGTGTAATGTGTCACACACTGGACTTTACTGCTGAAGATTGGATTTTTTATGAGCAAAGTGTGATTAGTTTGTAAGTTGTCTTACATAAGTACGTTAACATACGTAATCAGAAATGTACGTCACATGATTTAAGTTACGTCACTTATGCGACTTCCATCATATAAGTTATGACTTTGAACATAGCTATTTTAACCTAAAATATCCTCTTTTCCCAAACCTAACCAAGTTGTTTTAGAGCCTAAACCTAATCAAGTAGCTTTGAAGCATAAACCTAACCAAGTTGTTTTGAGCCTAAACCTAACCAAGTAGCTTTGAGCCTAAATCTAATCGAGTTGTTTTAAACCTAAACCTAACCAAGTAGCTTCGGAGCATAAACCTAACCAAGTAGTTTTGAGCCTAAACCTAACCAAGTAGTTTTGGAGACTTAACCTTACCAAGTACTCTTGAGCCTAAAGCTAACAAAGTACTCTTGAGCCTAAAGCTAACCAAGTAGTCTTGAGCCTGAACCTAACCATGTAGTTCTGGAGCCTTAATCTAACCAAACCACAACCATTAGAAAGTCTAAAAGTCACAATATGGTAATAACATTTTTGTCTAACCAGACAATCTATATTAGTTATTACTGCTTGACGTATAACTTGATCATGCAGCCCTTTACGTGCAAAAGTGACACTACAGAGGAAGGCAGGGCGATCATAGTCTGAAGTGTAAGGCCACTGACCAAGCTGCGGTATTTGATGAACCTGGAGTGAGAACGTGAGTTCATATTTTCTCCAGTTAAACTCATCTCATGTGTGTGCATGAGAGATTATAATATTGGCTTAATGAGAAAAACCGGGCATGACAATCAGAGACAAAAATGGTAAATAATAAATGAAGAGGATTGTGTGTTAATTACACTTCACAGACTGTCCTGCAGTGAAATGTGTTATCTCCTCTTCAGTTGAAAAACCTCCACGACTCCTGTTTGAAATTCAGAGAGAGGAATCATTTCAGACGCCATCTTCGCCCTTCAATTACTGCACACGTGTGAAATCTAAGCTCAGGACTTGTGCTGCTTTGTTGTCCACTTTCAATAAACAGAGTGCAACAAAAGTCACCTGATGATGAGGTATGATCCTCGGTTATACATCACGTTTTCAAACCGCTCTAGGTCAGCTTTTTGTATTTGTTACGGCCACTCTCCAGAGTGCTGATCCCAGTGCTGCCAGCAATGTGGGAACCGTCCATGCTGCAGTCATTTTAACTGCGAGCAGATGACCAAAAGAAAGGACTTGGGGAAGAACATGCTTGCTTATCCCTCCACCTGCTCTTTTTTTCCTCTGAATTATACAATCAGTTGAGCTCCTTCCCTGTTGGCTGTAGTCTTTTGTTGTTTTCTGCCACGTCTCCCGCTGAGTGTTATACAAAAAGACTTTGCCTGTATCCAGCCTCTGAGTCATCTCTCTGCTTGGTTTCAAAATGCTCAATGTTACTTATTTTATGAAAAAAAGAAACTCATATCAGCACAATGGACCACAAACTGGGACATAGAGAAATCCAACCCCAACTGACACAAGGCTGCAGTCTGCTGCCATTCAGCACATCATGTTTTACAGAGCAAGCCTGAACAAGAACTACTTGCATACCATGAAAAAGAAGAAAAGAAACTAGAGTTCAAACAGACAATAGTATTTTTCGACATTGTGTTTAAAAGATATAATAATTAACCCATTAATGATGAAAAACAATATATAGCATGTTAAGGAAAAGGCCCGTAAGGTTGCCAAGACTGTCAAAACATTCCCAGACAACTTCCTTGTTAGGAGTCTGCTCTACAGCCTGGTCAGGAGGACTTTTACCAGTAACAATATTCATGGCACATGCAACCCAGTCAGCAGAATGAAACTTTAGCATTTATGTCTCTGCAACCACCTGATATGTTTACATGTTTACGTGTTTTATATACCATAAGAACAATTCTACAATGAGTGTCATATACATTCACATTGCATGTTTATGACGTGAATGTCATATCAGGAGGGTAGGGGGATGGAAGGTGGTGGAGTTCGACCCAATCACCAGGATAAATGTTGGCAAAGCATCAATGTTTCTTCAAAGCCACAGATAAGTTGAACGCCACGGCTCTTTTCATTGCAACTCTATGTTTTTTTCATTTTTTAATTTAAATAATTTTGCTTAAGTTTAGGCTCAAACCAAGGTTTGGAAATGATCATGTTTTGGCCTCAAAACGCCTGTTTTTGGTCACACGGCTGATGTGCTGAGGTCTCAAAAAATAAATCATTGCCTCATTGAAAACACTGAGTTTTGTCGCCACAATTTCATCTGCTGATGGCCCGACTTCCTGTCAAACATATCAGTTTTGTGTCACCACACATACGTTGGGACATTGTCCAGTGGTGTCATTTACAATGCCAGCAATCATTCTGGAATATGAGTGATGAGGTCTGGTGCCAATCAGTGTTCTAGTTCATCCCAGAGATTGCTGGGTGAGGTTGAGGTCAGGACTGTGGCAGGCGAGTCAAGTTCATCTACACCAAATTGGGAAAAAAACATTTCTTTAAGCGTCAGGATTTGTGCACAGAGGTTCTGTCGTGTGCAAACATTGTTTGCTGATACACATTTGAAAGTGCATTATTGTCTAAAACATTAGTTCCCACCAATTTTGGGTTTGCAGCCCATTAACATAAAGCAATATCTACATATATCCCTACTTTATCCGAGACTCAGTATTATTCCTCACAGTCTTTGGATTTTTATAGGTAATATTAAGGAAAAAAAGGGAAAAGTTGAAAAAATGTGTTAAACATCTTTGTATGGTGCACCATCATAATTCATCATCACTGATTTGATTGGATTAGAGGAGACTTTATAGCCACTTGCCCAGGTACAGTTCAGTGCAGGTACATGCACAAATAACAATAATAGAAATACACCCAGAATATGGAACCATGGGGACACGCTGTAAACAAGCCTGTATGAAATGTGTTCTGACATCATGTTTTATCACCCTGTAAGTTGCGAGATCGCACGTGTTCCAGTACAAATAAAGCGATCCTGTTCTCGCTGTCTGCTCCGTATCTGAAAAGTGATTTACAAGTTTTTAATATCTTCTAACCTTTTCTGTCAGCTCGGTGATGAAAGAAACACACCCGTGCACCTCTGCGGATTGTTTTTCTTTTAATCTTATCCCGACAATTGGCTTGCGCACAGACACGTCTCTTGACGAGCACAGCCCTCGAAACAGAGTGGCAAGAAGTGTGAAGTCTGTGTGTGTTTAACTAAATACTTCAGGCCCATTAGGGGGAAAAAGGACTATGAAAGAAGGGGGAAAAAAAAAGTTATATTGAAGTCAGTCCAAAATTACTGCAGAGATTTGCCATCTGGAAATTACCACAGAGATTCAGTGTCTGGTAATTGCTTGGTGTTGTTGGTGTGTGTGTGTGCGTGTGTGTGTATGATGTGCTCATTCTTCAGTGTATGTAAGTTAATGTTCATCACGTATGTGTGTGTGGGCATGTATGCCTATTTTCTCTGAGGTAACATCTCTGTGCCGTCTGTCTCCAGACACCGGTAGGCTGTAATTGTGTAGGTGTGTATGTCCTCTGGTGTGTGTGTGTGTGTGTGTGTGTGTGCGTTCATGCGTGTGTGTGTTCCAGGCAGAGCTTAATTGAATAGGAGGTAAAGGCCACGGTGTCCCCCTATGGTGCAGACTCTAAATGTGGCCTCGCTGGTGAGGAACCGATGGGGGAAATCGAGCTTAGAGACGCTCGGAGAGAGAGCAAGAGGGGAAGGAGGGCGAGATGACTATAAATTTGACATTCCTCTGAGAGTTTTGAATAGAGGGAGCGACAAAGAAGGGGAGCGTGGCTAAATGCGGGCTCCCCAATGAGACGGAACAAGTTTTATAGAGGAAAAAAAGAAAAGGAAAAACGGGAGCGATGAGAAGAGAGGGAGAGACTTTATCTAAAAGTGTCTGTCCCCAGTGAGCGGGGCTCGGAGACCGGGGGGAGCTGTCCTTGGTTCTGAATAAAGCCTCTGGCACAGAACCAAGTCAAGCAGTTAGCATTGAGCACATCGCACAGGGCTGAAAGGCTCACACACCGGTGCTCTGTCATTGTCTCTCTCTGCATCCGTCTCCCTCCACTCCTTTTAACCCACCCCACACACACACACACACACCACCTTGTCTCTGTTTATCGTAGAGAGGTGGCACAAGCCGCTAGCGCAGCCGAAGACAAGAGCTCTGTATCTGGATGGGTCCATGTTTATGTATTGCTGTGGAGCTCGAGTCTTTCAGTCATAAGCATATACAAAAAGCAAAAGATTAAGTTCCAGTATGGGTGTTGACCTTGGGAAAAAAGAAAAAAAAGACCACAAACTCAACTTCCTGTGTCTCTGTTGTCGTGGAGATGGTGCAGTCTCTATTAATCTCGCTTGTGTCGAAAATCACTGACAAATAACATCACTGTTATTCTTTTAATTGATTTTTTTTTTTTTTTTTTTACGTGCATCAATGATTTTCAACACAAGTGAGATTAACTAACATTAAACAAAGCAAGTTTAGAGTGGTGATGTTAAGGCAGTAACTGAAAAGTGGATTTTGTCCTTGCTCTCGGAGTTCAAATCAATTCTGGCGTGATGCTGGGTTTAAGTGAATGTTGGATACTTGGGGAAATGTTTTGTTATTTCTCCACTCACCAGGACTACTCATGGATGCTTTGACTGGCTTTTTCTTTTTTCTGGATAATCATAACAGGAAGAAATGAGGGGTAGAGGAAGAAAACACAACATCCATAACAATAATAACGGAATGATAAAATATATAATAAAGTATAGAATATAATAAAGGAAAGCAAACTTTCTTGGGGAAATGTCACCTTCCTAGGATCTAACCAGCAATACCTGTAAGATTCCAAAATGATTTTTTTTATTTTTAAGGAGATATTTGGACAAAATTCAAGCCAAACCACAATCTTTTCCTAACCGTAACACGGTGGGTTTGGTGCCGAGACCTCACAAGAGCATACACACAGCTTCCGGAAGTCACTGACCAAGAAATTGTTCTTGCATGCAACATCTGATTTAAACTAAAAATGGTCTTTTTTAACATTACAATGGCAAGGAAGAAACAAAAGTGCATTTCCCAAAATGTTGACAAGTAAGACACAAGGATGAACAGCGGTTATCAGGCTATGTAGATGAATGCATCTGGGTCTCACTGTCAACATATTCCATCAAAAGACAACCACCTGGCTTAGTCACCTTTTGTGACGCTCCCGTGCTTTGTTTGAACTTAAGACATACATCTTTGAAAACTAGTCTTACAGTTAGAATACTGTACTAGAATACAGTTATGTAGTTATTTTTAGAAGCACATAAATCCACATTAACTGTGCTATTGGGTATTTGGGGCAGCAGGACGGCATATGAAATGGAGTCAAAATAAACCATAAATAACATGTTGTTCGGACAACAGTGAAGCTCTACGACATAGAGGATATTGGATATACATAAAACACTTGCGCAATGATACTTCAGTTGTTACTTTTTCATGGGACTTGTTGACCTGATCCATCTGTTAAGAACTACTAGGTACACATTTATCAGCTTAGGTCCTCATCCCATTCATATCAGGAGAAAAACTTACTTTTAAGCCCTCAGACTGGAGCCAGATAGAAAAAAAAGGGCTTCGTGTGTTCTTCCTTATTCTGTCGAGCTATGTCTGTATATCTGTGATATCTTTTCCCCCTACATTTTCTGACTTCTTTCCGATCCCATCTCCTGTACCCCTGTACAGCAGGGAGGCAACATTTTTTGATTCTCTGACCTGCTGCTTTGGACATGGTAAAAGCTATTGAGGCGAAAAAAAAGGTCATGACCTGGTGATGTTCAGGTAGATGGATACGAATTCCATTATTAAGTCAAACAGAGACCCCTTCATACCTCTCTCTCTCTATTTCGACTACACACACACAACCGCACACACATGACCAACTGTATACATAAAAATACAACTAGAAAAATAACAGTCTTGTAAAAACACAGTCATTTTCCGGAATTAAAAGTTTCTTAGCCGTAATTTTTAATGAGATCATATTTGGCCTCGTAATATTTAATCAAGCAGGCTATAAATTGCTGCATTTTCTGGGATAAAATACAATTTCACTCACAAATACAATGATTTCCGTCATCTTCAAACAGTTCCTAGCCAATGACAGCCTTTTACATTTACATCAGTAATGCGTACTTCTGTTATAAGAAGCAGTTTTCACCTGCGTCATCCATCACTGGGGACAGGCAGTCATAATCAGGCTGCCGACTAATTTACAGCTGGAGTCAAGAAATGTCTGGTCCTGAACACGACAAGCCTGCACCAAAATGACAGCCGTGAATATAAGGCATGATGTTCTGAACTGACACATTACATCAACATGAAGCAACTTTTGCATTTTGGAACATGGTTAACGTATGTTATTCACAGACACTAAATGCTATTTTTGCAGGAATTTCAAAAATACAAGGAGATCTGCAAAATAAACTGGAAAGGTTCCGTAAAATGGCTTAATGACATTTTTTTTTTTACAGTGTACAACACGCATGTATCCAGTCTTGTATATTTATATAAGTGTATTTTACCAAAGTTTTGCAACTGCTCACTCAAGTCTACATTTTGCAAGATGAAGCTTTGATTTGCTTTAACCAATCTGCACTTATAATGCTGTACTGTATCAGATTTTCATTGTAAGTGCTTAGAAAACTGACTATATTGCCAGCAGTCACATGCCAAAATGTACAAGGGGTTTTGAAGATTTGTCCAAAACAAACAATGAGCATGAGGCACTCTGGCATCAGTTATTCTCCATTGTTACATCAATACCAAAAACCCCCATTATATCACACGTAGTCAAGCAATCCTTTGTTGATATGAAAATATCGATTAGTGTTGCTTTAATACATTTTAATCAATTTTATGCAGTACACCACAGTGTGTCTGCGATTATATTAAAGTGGGAAGGCTACAAAAAACTGCCCCGTTTGCCAGAAATCTGTGTTTCACAAGATTAGGTGAAATAGGGAGCGATCAGGGGTCATCTGTCATCAAATGGCTTCCGCTCTGATTCAGCATGTTTTGATTTCTCACTTTATGTTGTTAAAAATGTCACCCTCCAACCAAAGTGGCCCCCTAATTAAGATTCAGACAAGTATATGGGGCTCTTGGCCGCCAACTGGACCCAGGAGATGCAATGAGATGACGGTGGCTGGCTGAGTCTGTCTGTGTTGACAGAGCGAGAGAGGAGGGTGGGAGGAGGAGAGGGGACAAGGGGGAGGAAGGGGGAGGGAAGACATTAAGAAGGTATTGTGATGGGAGTGATCACAGCTTCCTATTCATGCATGGATACAAATTTTGTATCCAAATTTTGTTTTTGCCTCTGTTGCTTTGTGTCCAATATACACCAATCAGTCACAACATTAAAACCACTGACAGGTGACGTGAATAACAATGATCTTCTCATCACAATACGATGTTCTGCTGGGAAACCTTGGGTGCTGGCATTTACGTGAATGCCACTTGACACCCACCACCCATCCAAACTTTGTTGTGGACCTCATCACAACAACGCATTGCCGATGGCAGTGGCCCCCCAGCAGGACAATGTGTCCCGACACACCACAAACACTGCTCAGGAACAGCTCAAGGAACACAATAAAGGGCTCAAGGTGTCGACCGAGCCTCCGAAATCCCCAAAACTCAATCTGGTCGAGCATCTACAAGATGTGCTGGAGCAGGTCTGATCCATGGAGGCCCCACCCCTCAACATACATGACCCAGAGGATCCACTATAAAATGCCCTGGTGCCTGACACCACAGGCCAACCTCAGAGGTCTTAAGTCCATGTCTTGACAGGTCAGAGCTGTTTTGGCTGCACAGGGGAAACCTTCACAATATTAGGCAGGTGGTTATAATGTTATGCCTGCTCAGTGTATGTCAGGCTCAGGCCTTACTATTGAATATGAACCAGCGCTTTAAAAAACAAGGTTTGACTTTGTGGCTGTCCCATCCAACTTTCTCATCAACTGTCCATCCATCCATCACAAATAGAATGAAGATAAACTGATCAGAATAACCTTAGTGAGGGAAAAGGACAGCTGGAAAAACAAAGACATTGACTCGCAAGTGTTTCTTGTAATGGCCACATTCGCCAAAGCTGTGGCTGTATTTCAGCGCTAATATATCAGCGCCGTTCATATTAGCCAACCTCGCCAATATTTTAGCAATCATATTAACCTTGCCAGCCAACATTTCAGTATTTATATTAGCCTCCCCAGCCAATATTTTAGCATTATATCAGCCACGTTTCATCTGTTCAGTGTCCCAACATTTGAGTTCTTGTCTGCCCTACCCCCCCCCGAAACTCCTTTCCTTTCCCTATGCCCGCCAAGAAGGCATCGTTTTACAGCCAGGAACAGTAAATTACCAGAAGTAGCCTTTTCTTCATTTTAGTGAGCATCTTTGAGACAAGTGCGACAGGAGAGAGGGAGGGCTTGTCTATGAGAAATCCACCCAAAAACCACAACTGACAAACAACTCTGGATTTCTTCAGCTTTGGAATTACTTTTGAAAGCTTGAGATGGATTAATTAACCATATGCAAAACCTCCTTGCTCTGGTTGTCCACCATGATGCAACCTCCTCTACCTGATTATCGTCTGAAGCCTCTACAGTGAAAAGAGACAGACAGGTTGAATTTCCCCCCTCGAGCAATAATAGGGCGGTTCATTCTCTTCCAGGCTCAAGGAGGCATTGAATGATGTGAATGGGGCTGAGCCCAGCTCAAAGCATTTATTGTTACCGCTGGAAAGCTACTGCGCAGCTCAGCTTACTCCGGCTGGCTCTTCGTCTGGGATTTATTCTTGGTTTCATGCACTAATTTCACGGAAAATATCTCAACAGAAGCTTATTTGATCCTCGCTCTCATTTCTTTTTATTCAAACCCAGGCGAGCAGCAGCCACACTGTTAAAGGCAGAGGTGGAAATCCCCTTTAATGTTTTTGTAAATTAGCAAAAATATCAGGTAAGGTTGAAGGATCAATTTCCTAGCAGGAAGGAACAAACTATTACATCACAATATTGCTGCGGGGTAGTTGTCAGGACCACATGAATGACACACACTAGGATTGCTCAGCTGATTATTGCAATAATTGAGCACCTTGACCAACCTGACTAACTGAGATGAGTCAGCTCATGTTGATAAAATCATACAAGCTGTGGTGTGCACTCATTCCAATAATTTGTCTTCAGATCAATCCATGGCCCATCATTGCCTTTTAAGATTAGGTTTATTAAATTCTAATTATCCTATACACCTGTGCCCCTTCCTTGAACGTATTCCGGGACACTACCAACTGGAAGGAGAACCCTTATAAGGCCCAAAACTCGCGGAGGGGATAACATATCTCATCTGGCCTCAGAATGCTTTAGGATCCCCCGTGAGGAGCTGGGAAACAATGCCAAGTAGAATGACGTCTAGACTTCCCTGCTTAGCCCTTTGTCACCACAACCCAACCCGATATAAGTAAAAGTTAAGTCCAATTACTACTTAACTTTTTGAGGAGTGTTCAGCCACCATTAGCGGCTTTCCTCAGTGGAAGCAGTTGTTCAACTTTAGTAGAAATAGTTTAGTCATTGGTAAGGGATAATCTCTGATTCAGATGCGAATGGGCCCCTTGATCTCTATCAATACATCCTCATACCTAAATAACTGAATAGGTCGACTGTCAGCATTGCAGCATAACACACATACCAAACCTCATCAGACACTTGCAGCTTGATTAGGTTTAGGAATATATCTTGGTTTGGGTTAAAATCAGTACATAACTTCTGCGAATTCTGTTACAAACATACCTACATTACCAAAATAACTCAAGTTACCTTTTATACATGACATTACTTTATTACATTATAAGTTAATACATTACATTATAAGTTATAATGACTTCTGTTTTCACACTGGAAATGAACAGTGGTCTCCTGAATGAAAGTCTGGTGCTGTAATTATTACTGTAGCCACGAGACTCACTGCCCAACAAAAAAACTAAATATATGTTGTGATAAGCTGCATTCAGCTTCCTCAGCATCCTTTGCTGATGAGGGCAGGCTCTGGTAAGAGAATATATTTTGAGGTCAGATGTGAATGGACCCTTGATCTTTTTCTAGCCATCCACTAACTCCTCATCAATGGCTTAGACAACAAAACTTAAGACCAGCCACCTGCCACCTCAACAGGGACCATCAAGAGTGTGACCCCCCTGATGCTTTGAGAGCATCTAGCTAGTGTCTACAGGTCACAAGAAGTTATACTTACTACACATCATTCATTACATTGACATCGCTGCAGTCCACATCATTCTTATTTAGTACTCTTTGGCTCTGCCTCTTTCTGCAGTGACTATGGCCTTTTTTTACACAGTCTGTCCAACTATCCCATCCACATGTAACACTTTCCATTGTGTCTTTTCCTTACAAACATATTTAACCATAAATTAGCAAGGCAACTGGTCTTGTTTCAGTTTCTTGAAGACGTTTCACCTCTCATCCAACAGGCTTCTTCACTTCTAACTAACTGGTGGTTGTGGCAGGGGGGATTTGCAGGCTTTTAAACTATGTGTGGGAGTGTCCTTACAGAGTCGTTAAAGACACGTGTGAGCTCTGAGTCTCTTGGACCTCAGTCAAAACCTCTAAAAGATCCAGAACAAACGGAGAAGAAGAAAATGTAACATTGTCCTTCTTTATGTTGCAGGAATATCTGAGAAACACAGGAGAATCTTCACTAAATATCATATCCTGGTGCACTTTAAACCTACCAACACACTGAGGCAGAAACTTGTCCATCCTGAGGACATCACACTCAGGCATAAGCTGCTGTACACTTACATTTGGAGGACAAAAATCATTCCTTTGAGGACAACCATATAAACATATTGACCAGAGAACGCAGATGGTTTGAAAGAGGAGTAAAATAATCCATCTATGTCAAACTGGAAACAACCGTCTTTAAACAGAGGAGGTGGCCTTGGACATAACATATCACCCACCTACAATGCTGTACTGAGTTCTCTCCCCAGACAGCTTAACAACCATTCACACCTGAGCTCACCTAGACCTAGCAACACACATGAAAGCTGATTTGGTCAATGACCTGCAAATGGCCCTAATGACTCTGAAACTCAGAGCTCATACAGCTTTAACAACTCTGTAAGGACACTCCCACACAGAGTTTAAAAGCCTGCATCTCCCATCCAGTTAGTTGGAACTGAAGAAGCCTCTTGGATGAGAGGTGAAACGTCATCATGAAACCGAAACACGTCCAGTTCCCTACCTGACACAATTTACTTGAGCACATGTTTTAATTATAGAAAAATAGACAAAAGACCTGCAGATGTTGAACACAAGACACTCCTCCAGTTTCACAGCCCATCTAAAACCTGCCCACACTGTCTCTGCCCCTCTTACAAATCAGCCGCCAAGCTGACGGCGATGCTGCCCATCTTTCATCCCGAGTATATGAAAGCTACAGCATGCGAGGCTGCTGTTTATGGATGAACCTTCCCTTTATGGATCATACAAAGAGCCAACATGCCATCGTGGTGCCCGGGTGGATTTTCTTCTGTAATGAGCAGTCTGCAGTGTCTGTAACCTGCTGGGGAGACCAGACATCATTTATACCCAGGGCAAACAAGCCACAAAGGCTCCGCTGCCAAAAGCACCATCCATTTAATAGAGACAAGTCAAAGAGAGGGCAGCCTGCATACTGCCACACAGCCAGCACTGCACTGCACTGCAGAGCCCCGCAAACAGACTGGGGGGGGGGGTTAATACAGCCCATTCATGTGCTATGATTATTTGTTATGAGTGTTTTTGTGAATTTTTTTATTAACTCTAACATTCATATAAAAAAATAAGACTTTGACTCAGTCAGCGTGGAATAAGTAAAGCTTTGTGGAAACAGTCACAGCAGAACAATGTGGTTTACTGTTAACAGATTCATTCGAATTGAGATCAAAATGAATATAACTGAAAACAAACAAGTGATGAAAAACTAATGTCTAAATAAACATCTGAATTTGAACTGTGGATCATCTTGAGGTTTGCTGAGAATTCTACCAGTAACTGTAGCAATGATGCAATTACTTTTGCTATAATCATGTTATTCCAGTCTGGTTTTATGCAACATGGTGCTGTGTCATTTGGCTTTTTTATTGGGCATGATGAATTTAATTTGGTCAACCCATGCAAAACAGGCTGCAAACTTGGTAACTGACTTCTAGCAAGCTACTTAACAGGCCAGAAAGTTGACAGAGTTTATTCAAAAACTGTTTCATCGACTCATGTCTTGTGCCGACAAGGCAGTTTTAACCTCAGTGGATGGTGTTTAAACAGCTAGCTGTATAGCTTTCACTGGTTGAGATGAGAGAGAGGGAGAGAAGGCGAGGCAGTGGCTGTCTGTGTACCCAAGGGACAGCAACAGTCTGCAATAAGTCAGTGGAACAACTCAACTAGAGTTGTTCGTTAATGATCTTTTTTATTAATTCTCATTCATTCTTCAGTCCATTCATTAATTCTCCAACACCACAATATGACAATATAGTTGCGCATATACTGTGTAAATGAGTGGAAAATAAACTTTCAGGCTAATACTGCAGATAGTTTCCTAATGACCATCAAAATGAGCTTCTTTTAGCAGGCCTGCACCGATCTTTACTTAACCATAACTAAGTAGTTTTGGCGCAGACACCTAAACTTAAAGATCAGAAAATAGTAAATAGATATAATCTTAATAGGAATAGCATGATTGGGAAATGCTGCAATGTATATTCTGATGTCTCTTGTGAGGATCCACTTGACCTCAAGAGATATTGAGAAGCCCACAGAGAGAGATGAAAACGGAAAGTTGGCTTGTTCACTGCAGTGCATTATTTTGAGCTGTATTTTCAAAAACTGCAGACAAATGTGTAAGGCCTAGTCCTGTGAGGAACAGTGAAGTCTGCATTTGGAAGCCTGCTGTAATTGGTGCTGGTGCAGATAACAAAAACAAACAAACAAAAAAAACAAACAAACAAACAAACAAAAAAAATTAAATATATATATGTATATATATATATATATATATATATATATATATATATATATATATATATGTATATATATTGCTCTTGATAGATGTTGCTTGAATAATATATGTTATTTGTATATCTGGAGCTTGTAACAAAAATAATTTCCCCCTGGGATTATTAAAGCATTTCTGATTCTGATTCTGATTTAGTGCAGGACTCTTTTCCCTCCAGAGATCAGGGTACTATACGTAAATGACATAACCGTCTCTCGCGTTACATGAATGACATCATGTACGTTACATGAAGTGATTCACGTTACTTACATAACCAATGCTATATAACTGTAGTTAGTTTAACCCAAAGTATGATCTTTTTCTGACCCCAACCAAATTGTTTTTGTGTTTAAACCGAACCAAATGTAACCTTTTCACAACATAAATAACAGTCCAAAAGTCCATGAAATGTTTTCTTTGGGAACTATTTATATGTTTGAAAGTCTGACTATTTGTTGTATATTGCATATTATTGCAAACAGACTTCAGAAACGTTAGGTTGAAAGTATAACCAGTATTAAGTACTTTTGCTAACTTGAGGAGCCCCTTGCACGCAAAACTGACGATAGAAGGATAAGATTAACGAGGTTACGCACATTAATTCACAATTGTTTTTTTGTTTTTTTCCCAGCTCATTGTCCTGTTCAGAAGAGAGAATCCAACGTTATTTAATTGCTTTTTGCAAGTCTGATTTTTGTTAGGAAAAAATTATTTTTGAACAGTCGCGGTTTAAAAAGACGCTGACGGTGTCACCCTGCCGGTATGAGCGTCAGATCAGAAAACACTCATGTGGGTTGTTTTTCAAAGAAATGCCAAAGTTTATTTGAAAGACTTGTGTAAAGTTATTTCTCTTGAGGTGAAACAAAAAAAAAAAAGGATTTGGATTGGCCCTGCTTGTGACAGAAAAATCACAGAACAAGCCTGAGCCGTACTCTCCTGTCCAGGGTGGCAGCAGAAGTCCAAATTCCACTTTCTCGCTTTGACACCAGAAATTGCATTGCACAGCTTGATGGCCACTGATACACCCCTCACTGTGCATCTTCTCCCACTCCAGTTCACAGTGAGTGACCAAAACAACAGACATGCGAGGAAAGGTTCCTTTGTATAGCCAACAAAAATACCAAGTGTCTGGCTGCAAGGCGCCCACCATATGCCATGCCTTGTCATTGAAATAGTCAGTGCAGAAAAGGCCGGCATCTCATCACTGTAACCTTGCTGTCTGGACTCGACTGAGGGAATTTCATTTTATCCCCACTCAGTTTTCGCTGAAGGGTTTTCTTAGAGGGTTTAGCTGTTCTTTTGTTTTGTTTTTTAATCTGTGATTTGCCAGCCCATTCTAATTCCCAACGCACCAAACAGTGCAGCCTGCTCGGTAGAATTATGCTTCTAAGGTTGATGCTGTAGATACTACTTCTTGAACCCCCCCACAAGTGGTGCAGTATAAAACAGCTGGAAAGGGCTGGGGTGGGTCATTTACAGGAATTTCCTGGAGATTTGTGTCCCGGTTGTGACCAAGAGGCAAGAGTCATTCTGTTTTTAATGTATTTAAGGAAAGGACAATAATGGATGTTAAAAATGTTATTTACACCACTTAAGATGAATGTAGTTATTTCAAACCAAAGTATGATCTTTTCCTAAACCTACCCGAGTAGTTTTTGTGTCATAACCAAACCAAACCAACCCACAACCATTTGACAATGTTAATAACAGTCCAAAAGTCGTAATATGTGAACTCTCTGTCAGCAAACTTTATTGTACGTACAGCAAAAAAAAAATGTATATAATGTACTATGCTAACTTGAGCAGGGAGCCTTATT
The DNA here is from genome assembly GCA_903131615.1 of Diplodus sargus. Classification (NCBI taxonomy): domain Eukaryota; kingdom Metazoa; phylum Chordata; class Actinopteri; order Spariformes; family Sparidae; genus Diplodus; species Diplodus sargus. Next base: position 604,823 of record CAEMYA010000486.1, on the reverse strand, counting down.
TTGAAGGTCTAACTTGACATTATATATTATGCATTATTGCTAACCTTATGGCAGAGCCCTTCACATGTGAGAACGAGCTGCATCAAGGCATTTACCTTAAATTTACAGTACAGATGAAATCTATTTCAATGAACTGCTTTCCAGCCAACATTGTTTACATTGAATCATCATATTATGAACACTGAACCAAATATATTGACTAATCTGTTTTTTTTTTGTTTTTTTTTTGTTTTTTAATGAATGCCCCTGTCTTTATCATATAATTTCAATTAACAGACAACCATTTGTTTTGTTTTTTGGATTGTTAAGTAAAAGGTATCTTAATTTCAATAAATCTCCACAAATTCTTACATTCTTGATATTAGAGGTGGATTTGAGTGAGCAGCATTTAAGTACTCCCTCATTGGACACGTTAGCACTTTAAAGGTAAAGCACTCAAGTGTGCTATTATTCTTTTAAGGGCAATAGGTAAAGAAGATAATTAGCACAAAGCAGTAAACCCCTTAAACCCATGTGATTTGTTGACTCTTTAGAAAGAACACGTTGTAAACCCATTATTGACATGGAGCTCAGAGTACGCTCAATCAGGACGACCCTTCTTTTATTCTCATTCATTCACAACCGCTTCTTCTTAATCAGGCCATCATGGGTGTGGATTATTTCAGTGAAGCCAAGGTTTCCTCTACTGCGCACAGCGTCACCGTCCCATTAAAATACGTTCCATTTGTGTCTCCCTTGATTGAAATACAGACACCAGATGAACATGTTGTAGGGTTGAATGGAAACATTAGAAACATGCAGCAGACATGGAGCAACATTAGCATTCAGGTGGAGTCATGTTTCTTACCACTCAGGGAATTTAAGTCCAATTTGGCTCTCCTTTTGCTCTGTTTTGGTCTCCACCAGCTCCTGAAGTATAAGCTGCGAAATGCTTCAAAATGCTCTCCAGCTAGTTGACATAATTGTGCTAAGTTTTTAGTGTTAGCTAGTTGCTATTGTTGTCACTTTGGTTGGCACTGCATGGGTAGCATACATTGGGTTTATTGGAGCCCCTATGCTGACGAGCAGTGTTCCATAAAAGCCAAAACAGTGAGCTAAAAGAGCAAAAACCCTCCTCAGAACTGAGAAGAACCACAGAGTCTGGAGGCAATTCTTTGTAGTTTTGTCACTACAAGAGACAACTTTAGACACTTGAGCTATTGTTCTGTTAAAAAATTAATACAATGCTATTTGCACCTTTAAACTTAACATTTTGTGAGCAAACATGATCCAAAGGATAACATTTTTTTCTCTTTCAGTTTACTAAAGTCATATCCCTGCTTTTCTGTTATCTGATGTCTGAGGTTTCATCCAAATCTCAATAAACAAACCCATAACTCTGACCTGAACACAGCCTTTCCATGGAGAAGGTTTTAACAGTGAAACACAGACTTTCTCTCAGTTATTAGCATGTAAAATGACTATTTCTGTTTCTCTACGAGCTATTAACTAATCTGATTCATACCCACAAGCTTGAGCAACGTCCCACCAATTGGACACATTGCTCTCACCATAGGAACATTACCTGCTCCAAACCGCAAAGTGGGTGGTTGATAGCTGGAGCTGAGCCAGGTAATATTGGCAAGCTAGCAGAGTGTGTT
>CAEMYA010000486.1:579791-590339 GCA_903131615.1 Diplodus sargus | reverse complement strand
TAAGGCTAATGTTAGCTAGCGTATTACTGTCAACGGAAACATTTCAGCTCTCTCTGAAGAATTGATAACGCGTGTTGACCACGTCGCACCACGTAACCCCACCTCATCGAGTTTAACCTTGTTGCCCCATGCTAACCTCAGTTTCGTTTCCTGTCTGCTTCCCCATGAGATCTTGTGAGCTGGATCACGTCGGACACACCCACAGTTTTTAAACTTTGTTAGGACTAGCAGTCTTGGAATATCCAAGTCAGGAAGTTTGAGTGGCATATGCATCAATATTATCCTTTACCAATCAAGGTTCATGGGAGCCTGTCAGATCAACAGCTGTGGTCATATTTTTCTTCATACATGAATGAATATAGATTCAAGACAACACAATCATGTACAGTATATTAGTAATCGGAATACTGTGAAGACCAATAAGTCAAGCTCAGGTCCCAAATGTTCTGCATTTCAAACATAACAGTTTCTCAGTATTTTTGTAAATTGTTCCGGACCACGGACAATGCGTGAGGCTAACAGTCTTTCTTTTGTATTCATTGCGCAATAGAGAGATGGCAGCCTTCAATTTGGTGACAAATGCATTTTGTGTTGTATTTTCAGTTCACGTACATATCTCTTGTAATCACTACACCCAGTCCCCCCTCCCAGGTCTTTCCCAGCTTCTGAATGCAAGAGTATCCCCTCAGAATGTCACGTATGAGATTGATGTGTCTCCCACAGGCAAAATGACTTGCTTTTTTAATATCAGACACAAAAGTCAGTTAACAATGACCTTTTATTTCTTAATACAATCCCTTATCTGAAAGATTAGAAAAGTCTAGTTCCTTGATATGTCATATGTTCTGCAGCTTCATATTAAACAGACAGTTATGGGACTGATATCAATCTTTTCATCTTATTCTAAGAAAGAAATTCCTAGAATGTCAAACTATTCCTTTAAATGGAACAAATCATATCTGACATGTTAGGTCAGATTGGACCATGTGGTTTCTGTGTTCATCAGTGTTTTGACAGCTACTCTTATCTGAACTACACTGTACCCATCAATCAAGCCCTCAAATGTCCAACCCTGCTAAAGAGCCTTTCTAGAGATTATAAGAACAGAGAGAGGAGGATGAAGTCAGTGAACTGCAGAATCTACCTTTGGTAAAAGTTTTAACCCTTAGGAGTCAACGATCACGGAGCGTGATCAAATCACGTGGCTGATTTAAGATGATCTGGCAGCGAGCCGGAGCCTCAGTGAGTCTCGGTTCCAACTTTATGTGTTGGAGCGGCCTTCAAATGATATACCAGTTTTTAAATTGTGCTGATAGGCCAAGTAAAACCGGAGGTACGATACATAATGTCCGCCACACTTTTTCGCGAATATTGCCGTCACGTTTGCTGTGTTTGGTGCAGGAAGAGATGATAGAAACTGGCTTTTCTCACGAAAGTGTCCGCAAGCAGGAAGTGCTTGCAAGCAGAAAAAACACGTTTCTATTGGTGGAAAAAGGCACCACACCAGCCAGTCACAAAATGATATGGCAAAACAAGTCATTATATGACAGTGACAGTGATAGAGAGCGATAGAGACAGCAAGTTTTGAGAGTTGAGAGGTTTGCGACATTCAGCGTGTTTGGAGTGTATAGTTAGTGTGTTATGTAGTGTTTGGTGGAGTGTGTTTAGTGTGTAGTGGAGTCTTTTTTTTGTTTAATGAGTCAAAACAATGAGGAGACTGCTGAATGTGGGGCAGGCAGGAGAGCTGAGGGAGCCCTGAGCCTGAGGCATTGCCTGCATTTAAATGTAAACAGTTAGATATAACTTTGTAAATTTCAAAAACGTATGCATAATTTTACCAAACAACAATTTGTATTTGCATTCTAAGTAATAAAATTGGTTTGTTAAACATATTTGTGGTTTTCACAGTAAAAAAGAAAAAAAACAAAAACTTTTATGAGTTTATGTTTTTTGTGATTATAGGTCTATTGTGTTTAGGGGTGCACCGATCCGATATTAAGATCGGATATCGGCCCCGATATTGACAAAACGGCTGGATCGGGGATCGGTAAAATGAAACAGATCCACCGGCCGATCCAGTTTTTTTTCAGAAGTGGAAGCAGTCTTTGAAAGCCAACTTTTTCCACTCCATACAGTTAGTAAGTTACTTAAAAGTTATTGTTGAGCTTAAGCAGAGGGCAGGCTGAAGGGCGGTATCGGTAAAAATGTAACAAGCGGCCATTTTACGATCTGCTTAATGAGAGGGTAATTAGCTTACACACTGACTCGATCCACATCTCTCTTTTATCAGTAGAACTTGGCTTATGTCATAATTTTACTTTTTCTACGAATCCTTTCTTTCCCCTTTTTCCTCACTGGCAGACACAATGGTGATACTTTAACACTTGACAACTACCAGTTAGCAGTGTCATCAGAACCTGAAGGTTTTTAGAGATGGTGAAACAGTTCACACTAAGGCTAACAGGTGAGTACATTCTCACAATTTTAACACAGTTTATGTGCTTTGAACATAATTGTTTCCATTATTTATTTAGTTTGCAGAAAGTATTGTGCTTTAAAATAACTGCATTTGCCGTTGGGGACAGTTAATCATTAACTCTTGCTTGAGGGTAGTTCAACAGTCTTGTTAGCTAAACACACATGGTAATGACGTTTTTGCCTCAGTCTTTGGTCTGTTCTACAATTTGCAATCATTAGATTATACCTGTATACATTCTGCTCATGCACAGATATCATTTAATCAGAAAGTATATATTTTTTTAATATTTACATTATTATCATTATTATGATTATGATGATGATGATGATGATTATAGTATTATTATTATTATTATTATTATTATTATTGTTGTTGTTATGTCACCAGATGCCAGATTAAGATCATAATAGCCCACCTTTTGCAAAAAAAAAAACAAAAAAAACCTCACAGCTCTTTTCAGTAGATCTTTTCAGTAACACTGTGGAATTGGACGTTTTTTTACAATCGAATCGAATAATATTTGTCAGGATGATGCAGCACCTTAGAATTTGTAGGGACAACTCCCTACTGCCCATACTGACCCTCAAAAAAGCAAGACCAATTGGATCAATGCAGAGGGCACCGGGAGTCGCAGCAGCCACGGTCCTGGCTGGAAGGTCGGACTGGAATGTGGCCTGGAGGGAAGGAGGTGCAGCTGGCTGAAAGTGTCTTCGCACCACGTTTAGTTTAGAGCAGTTATTTCAGACCCCGCAGCAATTTCACCTTTGCCCCAAAGTTTCACCACTGCCAGCGGGCATCGGGCGTCGTGGGAATGTCTCCTTTAAACCGATGAAAGCTGTTCCCATCCTACAACACATTCACATTTCATTACGTGCGATGGGAGCACACGAGCGCAGCAGTCAGCAAACTTTACTTTGATTGACACATCTGTTCATCCTCGTATACCGCCTCAAATATATTGAGGGACATCATTGATGATATTTGTTTTCCAATGTAATAACTCCGACCAAGAGCGTGTTGAGTGGGTGGAATCTCATTTGGGACATGTGCCAACGGTGCACCTTTGTTTACAGTCAGAATGTGAAGCACTGTGAATTGTGCTAATGCTGTGTGCCTTCTTTTCTCCCTGGTCTTAGCTCTGCACAAATTGTTGAGTAATTAAGGTAGTGGCTGCTCCTGTCTTGCATTTTATTGATGACTTCTAGCTTGAACGATGTTGATGAATGATGTTACTAATTTGCTAATTGACTCTGAGGCACAACACAAATGGCATTATTGGTTAGAATTGTTCCTTTTTTTTCTTCATAGGTTACATGCTTTACATTAAAGCGCCTTAGCTAACTTAAATAAAAGTTTACAATGAAACGCCAAATTAGGCCCTCTGCTGTTTTTTTTTTTCTTTTTCAGTTTTTTTTTTTAGGCATGCTTGTAGCTTTAGCGATGGAAATGTCGATCAGTAAGTCAGTCCAGCACACCGAAATTCCAGAACATTGTAAAGAAAAAGAAAAGAAATTCTTGGTCCCCAGGAAGCTTAAATTGAATTGAGAAAGTTACTGTTACTGTAAAAAAGAGAAAAACACTCCGTACAACTCTTCCAGTGTAATACAAGTCTCTTGAAGCCCCTGTAGCACACATTTATTTAAAAGGACCTCCTCGAGCCTTTGTTTTAAAGCATTTTTTTTGTTTGTTTACTGTTGATGCTAAGAGCCAGTTTCAGTTTTTTTTAAGTTGTATTTTTTCATATTTTAAAACAAGTCCCCATCTACATAAGTTGTTTAGGAAAAGTGCTTCAACTCTGTTCTGACGCTCTGGAAATGTTCTATAGTCCACATAACTGTCCCCAACTTTCCAAGACTGAATTTTTATTTTTGGGTGAACTGCTCCCTTATAACCAGTCCTTTCTAAATTCAACATGACTAAATGCTGAAAAAAGGTTTGTTTCACAGTCAGCACAGCTGAGCCTATTCATGCAGTTTAGAATGAGTTAAAAATTATGTTTGAGCTAAATGCTACTTGGTCATTTAGGTTAATATTATGGGTATAAAGTGTGTCATGATGTTTTGGGACATGTAGGCTAATTAAAAGTACAAGATGCTTTATCTGTTGGTTCAGCTAGCTATGAAGCTAAGCAAGTGACAACCAGGCACAAGTCTACATAGTACATAATTAGCAGATGTCAGCTTGCACATACCCTAAGATGGAGGACATTCTTAAAGCTGTACCTTCTAAAAAATTAGCATGCTCACATTGCCATTGTGACCATGTTAGCATGCTGACATTAGCATTTCACTTGAAGCGCTACTGTGCTCAAGAACAGCCTCACAGAGTGGCTTTCATGACTGCACGTGGGCTGCCGTTCTGCCGGCTCTTCTGGACTCTGCTTTTTTTTTTTTTTTTGACTTCATGTCTCCCTCTCACTCTTCCTTCATGTTCTCTCCTCTCACACAATCTCCTTTCTTCTGGCTTCACTTCTCATTTCTACTTTCTTTCCCTACATTTGCCCTGATTGCCTCCTTGGCTCACCCTGGCGTAATAGACGATTGTGTTGAAAACATGTAGTAGAACATGTCTCGGCATGTGAATAAACCATGAAGCACGTGTCCTAGAAGCCTATCGTGCTCTCTTTCGCCGTCTTTTTATTTGTCTGTATATCTGTCTCTGTTTTCCTCATGATCACCACCCCGACCACTCTGTTCTCTCTCTCTCTCTCTGTCTATCTCTCCCTCGCTCTTTCCATTTTTTTCTCGTCTCCTTATCTCCCTCCCCTATCTCCCCTTTTGCTATCTCTCCCTCCTGACTTCAGATGAGTTCATTGCCTCCCCGAGAGACTCACCACCCACCCACAGTTCTCTCTGATTGAACTCCGCAGCCTCAGAACTTCGGCGTTAAGATTCAATTTGTTCTGACCTGAGCGGGGGGCGTGCATGCCATCATTGTATCATTATATTAGAGGAATGGTGCGACGCCATCGCGACGGCAAAGGAGGCAGATCTGATCCTGAACGTAATCATCCTAATGCCCCCCAGCATAGAGCATCAAACAGGATACGGGGTTATGGTAATGGAGTGAAAGGCTGATTGAGATTTCACTAAATTAATTAGGCCCCAGGAGAGGGCCGGGCTAAGGAGGTGCGTTGGATTGCGAGCGCGGAGAGAGACAGGCGGTTGGGTTTGGAAGCGGAGGGTGAGAATCGGGTCGGTGCATTGAACAGAGAAGAGAGATAGAAAAGAAGTTTTTTTCTTTTTTTTTTTAAAAGAGACAGGCCAGCTGAGTTACGGAGGAATGCGCTGGGTACAGATGAAAGGTATAGGTGGGAAGGTGGGGCAAGGCGAGGAGTAGATGTGGGTGCAAAGTAGAGATGGAGAGGCGGAAATAGGGTGGATCCCTATAACATACCAGTGCGTGAAATAAAAGGGCACACTGGGTTGAGAAAAAAAAAAATTTGCCTACAAAGCAGGGGCAGACAGAAAAAAGCAGAGACATAAACACAAAGAATTTGAATTTGAAATGGCCTTAATTATAAAACGCTGCTTTAAAAATAGGTCCCAGTGTGCTTCCCCTTGTCCATGGTCCAAAGCACAGCACTTTCCAGACGGAGAGAGGAAGATGTAAAAATTAGTGTGTCTGGGGGTTGCGGAGAGGAATCACAGACAGACGCAGACAGACAGGGGAGCATTAAGTCAAACCACAGAGTGTTTCGTGGGAGGAGACAGAGTAGCTGTGTAAATGTCAAGCTCTCACTTCCCCGTAATGACCCCTGAATCACCAACAAGTCTGTCCAGAGCACGAGGAACAGCCTGCTGACTCCATTATCCGAGGGGCAGGTTAGCCTGGGGCGCTGGCACCGGAAAGACTGAAGACCCGAAGGTGGTGTCATCAGAGGATTAAATTCCCATCACAAAGTTGTCCGAGAGAACACAGGATGTGCTTCATCACTAAATCCTCTCCATCTTCCAAGTCCCTGCAATGAAAAGTCGAAGTACATCACGACACTTACACAAGACGGTATGGTACCAATATGTCTTCATTGTTATTAGTTTGTGCTGAATACAACTCCCCTGCCTGCACAACAGTCTGTATGTTTTTTGCAATATTTGATGTGGTTTCTCTAGCTACTAACTTCCGCCAAATAAAGCACGCCAAACATTTATGTGGTTATGTTAGGGCAGCTCAAACACTTGGTCAAGGTTCAGCAAGAATCATACTTCATTCAATACCTCAGAAAAGTCAATACCGACTTTAAAAAATGGATTTACTTTTTAAGTATTTTACCAGGACCAACATCTTTGCCAAACCCAAGTGCTTTAATAACCTCAATCAGTATGTGGGGTCATGGATGTTAACCCGCAGTCCTTTGCTTTATAAAACCAAACATCCACTCCAACCACCTCCTAATGTTTTAATGTTAATCTGCCTGAAATGGAATAAACACTGCCTGTGAAAGTGTCAGCAACAGAGCCTGTGACCATACAACGAAGCTCCGGTAAGCATGTTGCTCTCATGCTGCAGTGGTCATGTTGTTTCAGGAACGGTGATAGATGTCGCTTTGGGAGGCGTTGACAGATGACCTATTCAGTCTTTCACACGTGATTTGATTGATTCAAGATGGCGCCATGAGACCGGCAGCCAGTTACTGCAACTCAGGACTGATAACATGGAAGCCCTGTACAACAAGGACCAAAGCCGCCTCCATCTGCCGAGGAGACTGAGTTTCTTTTGGGTGCAAAGGATGTCACATCGAACAGTTTCATGACACGGTGGTGGCATCAGCGCTCCTTTATGCAGCAGTCTGCCGAGGAGCTAGCAGCACGGACAGGGACAGGAAGAGACTAAACAAACTGGTTAGGAGGGCCAGCCCTGTCCTGGGACTGTCCGCTGGACTCCATAGAGGTGGTGGGTGAGAGGATGATGTTAGCCAAGCTGACGTCAATCATGGACAATACCCCTCACCCCCTGCACCACAGTAGGAGCCTTGAGCAGCTCTTTCAGCAGCAGACTCTTACACCCACTGCAGATCATTCATCCCCACAGCCATCAGACTGTTTAACTCCAGCACTACCTGAACAATCACCTTCCACTTCTTTTTATCTGATTATTTTCTATTTAACTTTATGCGTATCTCTCTGATTCTTTCTTTCCTGTACTTGTTGCATCTTGAGTTTTTGTATCAAGTGAATTTCCCTGTTGTGGGATAAATAAAGTCTGACTAATCTACTCTAATCTAATCTAATGAGTATGTTTTGCAGCAATTACATGCCTTCCAAAACATGTTTTTCAATGCAAATTAGCCAAACATATAGAACAAGATTTTAGTAAACACGGTTGTCATTGCAAATTAGCAACTATGGTGCAGCCTGAACTGATAATGTGATCCCAAGGTCTCTGGTGTATACGTATGAATTATATGCCGCTATAGCCAAAAGATCTGCATTGTCATCTTTGGATCTGATTTACAGAATCTTTTACATACAAACATTAGAACACAGCCCTCCTGGAGCAATAAAAAAAAAGTGTGATTCTATCTTTTTTGACTTTTCCTTCGAGGTGTGCCAAAAATAATAAAACACAATCTGACATCCTTTACAACTCTAGTGATGTCATCTTTCACTTGTACTTTAAATATTTCTAAAATCCCCTTAAACCATCCCCGTCCTTGGATTTTCAGTGCTTGACTTTTTTTCTTTTTTTCGCACTAAATAGTAGAAAATAACAGCAGTTCAGCATCAGCCTTAGTTAGAGGAATACATATACACAACGAATGGTGAATAAAGGCCCCTTTGGAACATGAGTTTCTCAATATATTACACAAGTATTAAGCCTGCTTTAATAAGTCTTACCTGAATTGGAGTAAAACATGTAGTCTAGTATTCCGCCATTAGTCTGGTAACTACTGTTTTTTTCCTCAACCCAAGCAGTGACTCTAACCTTCACTGGATATTCTCTGACGGAATGCAGCCCCAGTAAATCTGACACGATCAAGTGCCCCAGGAACACGTGAGCTCACAAAGCAGCCACTTGCACTGTACCATTTGCCCTGCTCTGGGATCAGTCTGCTGGCATCAGGATTTCCTGACCTGTCCCAGAGCCGTTTTTTCTTTAATCTTTCAAACACTGTCTGTGCTTTTGGGAGATGTTTTAAGGGGCTGAGCGTGATAAATGTAGACTGCGGCTCCAGAAAATCAAACAGCAGTCATCAAACAGGATAGAGGGAAGGATATTTACTCCCTCGTTGCTGAAGATCGAATGTTTCACTTTTAATAGACTCTCGAGAGTTTTCTTCAAGTGACACAGAAACGAGAATCCTGTCACATTAAACAACTCTTCGGCTGACACGAACCGCATAGTAATAACTCCCACCTAGTGAGTGTTTTCACCTCTTTAAACAATCTTTGTAGAAATGTTTAAAGATGTGATTTAGTCCTTTGCTAATAGTCATTACTCTTTGTGCTCCCCTGCTTTTGAGATTCTTTGCAACCTACTGTGATCTGTTTAAAATGTGATTTATCTTTACTTGCAAGTACTACTCCCACTTGAGGGAAATATAAAACTTGAGGGCAGTATAAATCAAGTGCACCTCCAGTAAATCAAATACAGTGCAGTGCAGGACTATATTTCTCCTGCACTTAACCCTTGCTTGATTAAAGGGCAGCAGCTCAATAATGGTGACCAGTTTGGCAGCTTCTTGGGATAAATAAGACAGACTTAGTTAGTTTTTTTACTTATTTATTTATTTTTATTTTTTTAGCAAAAATCAACATGTCAGTCACACATAGAAATAACACAATTTGTGTGGGTTTTATCTTTAAAGTTGCCATCTCCCGATGGAGTCAAGATCCCAGTCAGGTAACACACATCAACTCGATCGAACAGAGCATGACCCCCCCCCTGCAAAAAAAACATTATATTTGAAAGACTCTGGCTTCTGACGAGGTGTATAACCCCAGCGTGAACTTAGCGCAGTTGACCGGGTGATGGACATCTTTGCAGTTTGATTTAAGTGCTGTTGAATTTTACCCTTTCAAGTGCAAGGTGCGTGGAGGGGTTATGTTGGTGCTCAGCCAACTTCAGGTGCAGCTCAGACATCCTTTTGTGGAAGCCCCGGGGTGTGTTTGACTAGGTTGTTCAACACAGCACTGAGTGGTTTGGTTTGGGGGCAGATATATTTTTAATTTAGTCAGAGACACTTAGGTCACAGAGTTGAAAATGGCTGTACAGATGGGTTTGGCTCTTTGAGGGAGTCCTTGTAGATATGGTATCAACAATACCACAAACAAAGCTCTAATACCATAGTTGAAGGTTGGGCTGATGTATGGAAACCCGCAGCTTTGTCAATGGCTTTAGGCTCTAAAATACAACACGTTACCTACCCCTGTATCAACTTCCAGATTAGACATTCAAAATAAAGCTTGCTGAGTAACAGTTCAAATATGTGATCCAAAAATTTGCAACTACAAATGGGTCCCAATCTGCTCCAAATGGCCTGAAATGGGCTCCTAAATACGTCCTGGAGAAATATTTTCGGCCCTGACACTTTGTTGCTGAATGGGTTGTGAAGGTATTTGTGAGAATAACTTGCATCGATGGTATCAGGTTTAAATGACCATGCTGTACACCTGTATGGCTATGACTGAAGTCAGTTGAAATCCAAACCGTTGAAGAAGATTACAGGCATGAGAATCAAAGCTTGTCCCATCACTTACCTCTTAGGTGGTTAGCCCACAAGGTACATAGCTTGTTCACACACAAAACTATGCATCTTGGATTTAGAAAAAGAAAGGGAAATTAAACACAAGGTTTGTAAATTAATCTGACCATATAAGAGAATAACCTCCATAAAATGGTGTGTTTGATACAAAACAAAGCTAATACTTGTTGATGAAGGCTCTCAGTAATCCAGATCATGATAATGAAGGAACGGAAACACATCACAACACATGTTTAAAGTACATCAGGGGAGTACTTTAAACATGTGGCTACCAAACTGGACCTTTATCAAAACCTCTAAAAGATCCAGAGCAGACAGAGAGTAGGAGACGAGAAAACATAACAGCGTCTTCATTCCTCATGTC
>CAEMYA010000486.1:555620-579570 GCA_903131615.1 Diplodus sargus | reverse complement strand
TTACGGCGCCCCAGCAAATGTGTCAAACTGGAATGATCGTCTTTGAGCAGAGGAGGTGGCCTAAGACATTACTTATCACCCACCTACAATGCAGTACTGAGTTCTCTCCCCAGACAACTTAACAACCATTCACACCTGGGCTCACCTAGCCCTAGCAACCCACATGAAGGCCAGTTGGGTCAACGACTCACAAGTGTCCCTAACGATTCTGAAACTTAGAGCTCACATGTGTTCTTAACAACTCTGTGAGGACACTCCCACACAGAGTTTAAAAGCCTGCAACTCACCTCCAGTCAGTTGGATGAGAGATGAAAAGTCTTCAGGAAACTGAAACCAGTCCAGTTGCCTACGATACAGCACTGAGAAAGCTAATACTTGTTATCCAGTTACACTTAATAGGTATGTTCATTGTATGTTGTACACTAATCTTGTGTTACATGTTTGCACTACTGCTAGTAAACATAAAATCCATTATTCTCAGCCATTGATCGCTTCATACCTCCTACATAACACAGACCCACGAGTGGTATTCAGCAGATGACTCAGTGAGAAACTCTACATGGATTAAGTGGAATATAATGTCATCCACTGTAGAGGAGACAGATGGAACATCATTAACAGTAACAGTAAATAACTTTTTTCTCTCAGATGGAAGAGCATGTTCATAAAGTAATGAGAAAAAGGTCTCTTCATTCTCTCATGGATAAAAGATTTGTTTCTGTGGATTTTCAAGCTATAGGTTTCATATGTTAATTAATACTAATTGACCACGATCTGAGAAATGGCAAAAGTGGATTCTGTTTTACAGTGAATTTCCTCTTTTAGATCACAAAGCATTGAAAGCATCTTCAACAGTAACTATATATATATATATATATATATATACACCATACCATACAGACACGTATTACCATTATTATAGGCAATGAATGATGACTTATTGATGTATGCCACTGATCCTAAGTCAGCTCCACTTGAAGAATGCTCTTTACATTTCAGCCATACAAGGCCACACAATATAAAATCTATATTTTGTTAGCACCATGAGTATGCATTGGAGTCCACGGATCTAAAACGTACCAACAGTGCAATGTATTCAAGTTCCATAAATGGCTAGAAAATCCAGTCAGTCCCCATTGATCTCCAGATTAAAATGCTCATCTTTTCAGCAGAAATAAACAGTCCACAGCCTGGTACAAGGAGACATTGTTAATGGCGTGGGCCCTTTAAGTGTCATCTAGCTGTCAGCAGCCAGGACTCATTCAAGTCACTTCACCTCCACAATGCTCCAACTCTACGGCCGTTTTTGGACGAGCTGGTAGCTAGGAAGAGTCAAGAGCCACCCTCACAAAGGCTCTTCACCTATGGAGGACATCGTGGAGACTATGTTAGCAAAAGATGCTAGCACCTGCTCTGCAAAAAATATGTCCCTCTGTGATCACATATTACAATATTAAAGGGTTACTGATCCAATCATACAGTGTGACGTCTATAATGTGACATTTCCCCCCATTGCATCACTGATATTGTCATGTTAATGCAATTTAAATGCAAGTTTATAATCCAGTTGTCGCCTTTGAGATACATTTTTCTTGACAGGAGCTCCCACAAAGAGTCTTTCCCTCCAAATTAGGGATTTTTCCCTCCTCTTTTGTGAAAACGCACATGCATTGCATCGTTTTGGCCAACCGTCCACACGGATCCTGAAAACGCAGCGCCTGAAAACGCACTTTTTTGAAACCGTGTCGCAGGGTTGAGAACTCCGAAAACGCAGCCCTCGCATTTTCATGTGGATGGCAAATCCGCATACTTTCGGAAACGATGACGCCATCGGCCCGCCCCTCGACCTCTTGCCTCCGACCTCTGAACCCTGCGATGTCTCATAACAACAACAACAACAACAATGGCGGACAACATGCTTGTGTTAGTGTTTCTTGCAACTTACTCGCCTTGCAGTCGAGTTTGAGTCGCAGCAGCAGTTTGACCTCATTAAAGGTCCACACAAACGATTCTGGTTTCCTTGCACTAGCCATTTTCGTTTTCTTTTCGTTGTGTTCAGTTTCTCCATCTACTGTCTGTTTGTATACAGAGCGAAAGTTTTCTGCGCATCCTCCGTGTCTTCTTCTCCGTTTTTGGTGAATGTCAAGCGCCAGCTATAGGCCTGGAGTATGAACTACAGCGTTTTCAGTCATTTTCAGTGGATCCGTCTGGACGCAAATATTCTTGAAACAATGTCGAAAAAGAAAAAAAGATTGTTTTCGTCCTCATGGACAGGGCCTTAGTGTCATCATTTGCTATAAATGGGCAATTCATCAACACAGGAATGCCACTGAAATCAAAGGCATAAGCGTAAATGAAGAGAAGGAATGACATTAGCACAAACAAAGCAGTAAGTCAGGGAAATGTAACATTGCTCATTGTTTCAAAGGTTAACACCCAGAAAACGTCCTAGAATGCTAAAAAGTTTTGTATGAGTCTATACATGTTCCTTGCTTTTTGCTTTTTCTTCTTGGGTCCCCAAACCAGTGCCCATATGAACTGCTTTAAACTTAGATTGTCTCCTAATACATGTAACCTATGAAACGTAACAATGTTTCCCACACACATACCTTAATTTACTAGGAGGACCTTACCTGTGCTCGGGTCCAATCACACATATCACATATCAATACATCACCTCATCAAGATCCATCCTGCGGTCTCTGTGTCACTCACTTTCGAAGCAAATGCATGCACTGGCGGCACACGCACTAGCAAAAAATCATTACAATATATTGTACCACTTATGTCCAAAGGGGCACAAGAATCAAGACCCATTTTTAGCGTTTTGTAGTTTTATTTCATTTTATCCGTTCCAATGAACTACACCCTTTGGGATCAATTAACCAATGGACAATCTTCGGTCGCTTTACCACTCCTGTCTACAGCCAGTCACACATGCTCTGCAGATGGATAGAAAGAAGCTTTTTAAAACAAATTACTCTGTGTTCAGGGAATGGAATTACTGTAAATCTGTAGTATAGTAAAGACAGTATTACTCTGCATATCACTAATAGTGGTGCCAGGATAAATGTCCTATGTTTTAAATTATAATAGCTGGGGCTGTATGTGTTATCTGCCGAAAATGTTCTTTGCATTACACTTACACACTTCGGCTCATGAGTAGATATTATAGCACATTTTTAATTTGGGATAGTACATTCTGCACAATAATCAGTTCCACGTGTAAATGGGTGATGTTATTCAAATGATCAAACTAAGGGTCTCTCATCTCATCTTCCCCGTGCTGTTTTACGTTCACGCTGTTACACGCTCCCTGTCTGCTGGCCAGGATGTGTCACCATGGCTGGTGATTGGCTTGCCTGCCAGGTGATAGCGGTCTGGCTGATTCGGAAGATTCAATAAGAGGGGGTAGGGCACTAGGCTCTGGTCTCTCTCTCTCTCTCTCTCACTCTGCTCACTGCATGCCACCAGGACCAGCAGTGTTGTCAGTCAGCCGGGAGGCTGGCTGAGGTATTGTGCCTTTGATTTGTTATTCTGATGGGTGCGGTAGTTCAGTTTTCGTGGCTTTATTTCAGTTAGGATTAGTTGCTTTGTTGGTTTAGGGTAGAGGGTTAAACCCCAGATCTGACGGCCCTGGTGGGTTGGTCTGGGAGTTTGCTCTTCTTTTGTTCATTTTGGCCGGCCCATCAGTTTGTTTGCTTTGTTTGATGATTGAGTTAATAAAATTCCCTTTCATTTAAATCATAACTTGTTGTTTTGTCTTATGTTAGACCTCATTTAAAGGGGGTCGTAACACACGCCGACTACAAGCAGCACCCACAGTTTCCGAATGATTCAGCACTTAGAAAACAGATGGCGGAATGAATACACACTACATCCGGGTTGGCTTTGCATCGTACACCAATCTGTCCACTTGATAATCAATTTTTTCTCAAAGCACTCTCTTTTTTTTCACACCTTCTACATTACCACTTAGAAAGCATTGGTCCTTAATGCTCCATTGCAGACTCTTAAAAACAATTCAATTGCAGCCATAAGAGTCCAACTCTCACAGCGATAAATGTAATCGTCATCTTTAGTTCTGAAGCCTATCCAGCTGTGTCGATATGTGTTTAGGGAGTGTGACAATAGTCCCAGCTGACATACCAGTGAAAAGAAGTCATTTCTACACACTGAGACGCAGTGGTAGTTCCTTTTGGCACCTTTACAGTGGGAGCCATTAATCGCCCATTGTCCACTGGCTAAGAGGCTCAGCAGAGCAGTATCACTAAATTAATTAGGATGTACAGCGCCTGCTTTGAATGTAAAGTGAGTCAATTAGTTCACATATTCACTTCAGTCGTGCGCCCCAAGTCCAAATGCCCTTTAGGATCCAAAGAGTGGACACATTTGCTGCTTTCACACAGCTTTAACTGCTCTGTCTTGCTCTGTCTTTCCCACAGCATATTTGAAGTATGTGAGACCAAACAGCTCAAGTTCAGGTCCACTGTTTAGGTTTGTGTGACCATTCAACTGCATCTCACAGGCTTGATCCTTAACTGAAGCTTCAAACACCTGTCTCTGTTTCAAGGATGGTCTTTGGTGGTCTTTGTTGTCAGATGTGTCTGATCTTTCTCCGAGGTGTAAACCAACATTTTTACTGGCCACAGCAGTGGAGCCCCCTTTCGCTGGTGACTAAAGGCACCATTGTCAACTCAGATGTATAATGCATTACAAACTTATTGAAGACTATCAAAGAACCCAGAAACAACCTCCATGCGATAACCCAGTTGCAGATTAGTGGATGCTGAGCGATCAACCTTGTATAGTGCTAGTATAGGCCATGTTTTGTATGAAATCTAACACATCCTGTGTTGCCAGATTTGATTAATGTTTTGTTTTCAAGTCTGCCCAAATTGGTAAAGCTTTAAAAGACATGGACTGAAACAGATTGATTGGAGAGCCAATTGCCAGGCTTTTGGCTAAGTTTCTGCAAAAAACACTGATAAGTTAAAACCGAACGTCTATTTATGTTGCAACTTCACATTTGTTTAGGTTGAAACTTCGCTTTCTTTCTTGTCACAACACTGCGCTTATGCTCCGGTTAGGTTCAGGCACAAAAGCTACTTGTTTAAGTTTAGGATAATATCATGGTGTGGCTCAAAAAAGCTGTTTTGGTCGCCACAATCAAAGATGGAGATGCTCTGTCTTCCTGTGATTTTGGTCGTCACTGAAATGGATGGAAATGTTGGCAGGTCGCCTTAAAAAATGCTTTCCTCGCACGAAAATGACTCAAAATATCACCCGGTATCCTTGAAAATATCCACTGATGAGACTTGAATCATGGTTGGCCGTTTGGCAGCCTTGTTGGCGGTGATAATGCCCCCGCCACCCCCCACACCTCCTGATGGGGAAGTCTGCTAGTAGGCATATACTGTGAAGGTGACATGCCATGTTTGCTAAAAATGTCTGACATTTCAGTGGTTTGTAGAAAAGTTAACTGCTTACATTATATCCTAGGATGTGAATTCATGGACAAATCCACAACCTGGAAAGACAACAGGTGACCAACACTGACATTCTACTTGTTTGCTTCCTCCCTCCTTCTGTTCTCTCTTTCTTTTTCTCAGCAAAGCCAACCCTCCCCTCTCGTCGCTTGTCCTCTCTTGGTAATAGCACATTAGTTCGTAGGACATTAGTCAGTAAAAATGAAGGCATATGGCGCATAATATTTACTTGTAATGAGCCTGAGTGCCACCATGCGCAGAAACCAAATTATGAGTGCCCCGTTTTGTGGCAGCCCAATAAATATTTTACCCTGTAAAAGTATGGATGACGTGGGGGAATGAGAGAGCCACCTGTTCTTGTCTGCTAAATGATTTACCAGATGTCTTGTCTTCATCCTTTTTTGTCTTTGGTCGTCCCCCAATTCATTTCCCCGCGTCCCAAGGTCCACAGAAGAGGGAGAGAGGGTGTGTACCCAAAATAGGAGATTAAGGAGAGGAAGCAGAAAACGGAGTGTCAGGCTAATTTAGGAACAGAGAGAGTGAGCATGAATGAGATGTACAAATCTTCCCGTGTACTCCTCACACTCTCGAGCTATTCAGGCTCCACCGCACAGCCAAATGCTTTCACATCATTCATCATTGATGCTAACACTGTTATGCCGTGACCCTCTCGTGTTTTCTCACCTATTCTGTCTTTCGATGAGATTTATATTGTGAACACATTCTTCACACAAAATCTGCAAGTGTTGCTTTCAGAGGTTGACAGAGTTTCATATTACGTGGTGCTATTAAGGTGTTAATGCATTTTATGTAGATATCCGGAATGGTAAAAAGAGCTTGATGAATATTGACTTTTGCCAATGATCAAACTCCCCCGATAGTTATGAGCTATTAAGTCAAGGAGGCAAGAAGCATTTAGCTCAATAATGAGGCATGAGCACTTTTTCACCATTGGCTTTGTCCTGTTAGATTCTGACAGTTTTGACTGGCCATGAAGACTGTAACCCTCCTGGATAAGCACAAGGAGTCTAAAACATAAGGAAGGGTGCCAAAATGCAGTGTTAGCTGTATTGAAGTCTATTCCAGATACATGGAGAAACTCACTAAAACCCAACATATATACATCTGATGACATCAGCAATGGCACTAGAAAATTAAAGACCACACTTCAGAGAATAGGTTGGACACTGATTTGTCCTCCCCAAATTACAGTCTGAGCTTATAATATTGAGACTAAAAGGAGACGGTCCACCAAATATCGCAGATAATGCTTCCATGATGCTGCAAATGGGAGCCTTTCCCAAAACAAAATTGAGGGACAAACAATGTAAATTTGTTGGGTTATTCACACATCTTCCACAAACCTCAAGTCTGGCACCGAAGCAAGATTCAGTGACATAATGGCAGAGGGTAAGTTAATTGCTACCCATTTGCCAAAGCTTGATGGTGTGATTCCCCAGTGCAGATTCCACCTTCCAGATGCCTTTTCCAGCAGCCTTACCTGATTTCTGATTTTAAAAAAAAATACAAAAATACAAAAACACAAATTTAAATGAATGAAAGGGCGCTTTCCTCCACGCCACAGCTCCATTGACTCAATGAGCTCAGGCACACCATGTGTCCCTGACAGAGATGCTCTGAGTTGAGGAGCCCACTAGTCCCTCATACCTTGATTTCCACACTTTGGTTTTTCACTGTGCCAGCACTGGAGAACTAAGCACACTTGACTGCAAGTCACAGGTAGTTATGGAGTTAGCTTTCATTTTGGAGAGCTGACTTCATGTGCTTTTTGTGCTTCTCCAAGTGTTTAATCACAGCAGTTCTCCATAACACACCCAGACTTGAGATATCAAACTGGATCTTTCAGTTCTCGCTACCGGACTGCAGCATATCTCCTCAGACCAGCTCACCTCCCCACCCCCCGGCTAGCAACGACGCAGTCTTTTTGGCTCTGAGCCATCCTCAGCAATGGCAGCAGGGGGTTTGTTCTCAGTGTGGTACTGCCACAATTACAGAGAAAGGACCAGGGCAAAAAGAGCCAACAAAAAGAACAACAGGACAAACCTGAAAACCACAAGGAACACAGGAGGACCGGGGGAACAGGCACAGGAAATACGTGAACAAAAACAGGATGATGACAGGAGGATGCCAGGAAGGGCAATTGAACCCACAAAGAGTGAGGGAACAGCACAGGCTTGAATACAAACTAATGTGCGGATGAAGTGCAGGTGGAGAGACACTTCGGACACGGAAGTGCTATCGAGGCTGATGAGAGACAGAAGTGCATTTGGGGGGAACATCGGGCTCCGGAGGAGTGCAGGAGGGACACGGAACACTAGGAGCAGAGGTGAGCAGGAGCTGGAAAGCGAAATGAGACACAAGAGGATATAACTACAAAGTAAAACGGTAAATAACCGACCAATAACAAAACAAAAAAAAACGTGACGGCGTATACAATGCAAGAGTAAATCAACACATTCTAACTCGCATTTTACGTTCATGCCTTTCCAGAGGACATGCTCCCACACTGAGCCTATTTTAGCCCCCCTTTACACCACAGACGGCTGGATTGAAGTCGTTAGCAGACAGTGTGTCTGTATGCAAATTAACCGACGGACACTCATGCGTTTTCAGTCAAAAAAACTGAACAAATCCTCACGCTCACACGCTTACACACATATATATATATATATGTATATATATATATATATATATATATATGTATACGCACACCTACACACACTGCACAGACCACACACACACACCAATCCACACGGATATATTCCTTGAAATATTAAAAAAAATTAAAGAACACAACAGAATCACAGCCAGGAGCTCTCACACACTCACACACACATGCAGATCATGCTTCCAAACAATGAGGGAGATGGCATTTTGACATTAAGTGGAAGAGAAATACACAAATCCCTCCCACTATACCTGGGACTTGGGCCAACACACACTCACACACCCTCTGTCTCTCTAACTCTTGGGAGAACGGGAGCTTTAGTACAGGAGGGCTCAGATGGTGAGTGTGTGTGTGTGTGTGTGTGTGTGTGTGTGTGTGTGTCCTCCCACCTCCTCATGTCTTGAATAGCTCCTGTTCCTTTCCTCTCCGTGTCTCTTCCATCCCGTCGTTGTCTCCCTCCTCTTCCTCTCTGTACCCTGACTCCTCTCCTCCTTTCCCTCCGCTCTTAGTCTGCCAACAGCCTGGCTCTCTTTGTCAACAACGAGGACAATAAAAGGAAATAAATGCTGCGGTAATTGCTGTTCTTACTGCCGCTGACAGAGCAATAAAATCACCACTTTTATCTGGGGCTGAAAACATGATGTAGGCATTTCATGGGATAAAATACCACATTTTCAGTGGAGATGTGTTTTTCGATTTTACTTAAATCTGTGAAAGCTGAGTTGTTTTATTTTCATTAAACTGAATCAAGAGACCGTGTGATCTCAGAGGCTGCTCGAAATGCCCATATTACTGAAAATGAACACAAAATGTTGCAGTTCTACTAAGCTTCTTGTTACTGTGTCCCTCTTGTGTCTTTCTCTCTGATGCAGGTATTCCACAAAGCTTCTGCAAAGACGTGTATGTGGATCTACGGAAACTGTAGGTAGCTGAGGCTCACCGAGTAGATCTAGACCTAAATCTTAAAGTGTCTCATAGCCTTGTGCTGGTGAGTTGATCAATTCTTTCCTGTGGGGAAGTGAGTCTGAAACGGAGTACTGAACCTGACCTGTTTATTAATAACACAAACACGGAAAAGCTTGTTCCAGCATTCACATACTCTTATCGACCCTAATGAACAGCTGTTTCCTGCTAGGAACTCAGAAATATTGTACAATTGTATCTGCCCAACACCTTAAACCAGACAAAGTCAGCAACTATGATGCAGTGCTACTTGATATATCAGCAAGGTGATCTCATGTGATGGCAGTCTAGCATAGTGTCACATGCGCTGTGTCAGTGCTGGAGAAGGTCTTGGAGAAGGTCAATGCAGCCAGAGAGTCAATTGGCAGTTTGCAGCTTTGCCACGCCTCCATAACACCGTAACATGAAAGCGAGTAATTAGAGTAATTATAACACACACTATTTACGGGATTAAAAAATTGTTGCCAAAAAAGTAACGGTATGTACATACTAGGGTTGGGCAATGTCTGAATAGGCATATGACGATGTCCTCAGTGAAACATCGTGATGGACGATGGCATCGTTGTTCATGAATCTGAGGCAGCGTGTCCCCTCAGTGTTGCCGTAAGGCAACAGTGGCGTATTAGTGGCGTCTTTTAGCATCCTTTTTGTTGACTTCTAGATGCGCACATGATTTGCCTTGCCTTTGGTTTGAACACACCATTATGTGTCCTAAGTATCAACAACTGTGTTACTAATTACCACTCCCCTGTCCAGTATCATTTATCTTCATCATTGCAGCCCCTCTTCTGAAGTTTCCATCTCTGTCCCTTACTTTACCTCTCTTCCTCCTCCTACCGTCGTCCTGTCCTCCTCTGCCCCTTTACTCTTTTCTGTTTCACCTGCTCCAAAAAGTGCTCTCAGTTTCCTTTGCCTCACTTTCTGCCTTCTCTCCTCTCCTCCCTCATCCCATTTCTTTGCTCCTTTCTATCTTGGTCTCCCTCTCTCCTCCTCTGAAACGGTATCACCTCTCCTCTCAAGGATGTCCTGGATTTGCAGCTACACGATCACCATGGGGACTGTTACTGAGGAGATAATGAGCGAGAGCAATAGAAAGACGGACGGATGAGGCGGTTGTGGTGGCGGAGGGGGAACTCCAGCTTCACGTGGCCTTCCTCAGCTTGGTAGCACAACAATGTGGGAAAATGAAAGCGATGGAGACAAACAAGGGAGATGTATTGAACGGCAGGTAAAGAGCAAGAGATGGATGAAAGGGGATGATGGACGGGAAATAAAGAAACATGTGGGGGGGCTGTTATTTGTTTTTTTCTTTTTAAAAAAAGGGTAATTGAAAGAAAGAGAGAGGGAGAAAAAGAGGAAGGTAGGTAATGAAACCTGATCTATATTTCAAAGGCCCGATGCTACAAGAGGACTGGTAAGAGGCTCAAAGACGTGGAGGGGAGCGATGAGAGTAAGATGAGAGAGACTGACGGAGGGAGGGCGGAGACGGAGGAGAGATGAATATGGGAAAGAGGGCAGAGAGAGGATTGCTACGGTGAGAGAGAGAGAGAGAGAGAGACACGGAAAATGATGAAAAGGAAACTAGGTACAAAACAAGTAAAATAAGAGGAGAGGAAGGGTGTGACTACTGAAGAAGACGGGAAATAAGATGTAGGGGCTGTAACAGCAAGCGAGTAGTACACTAGACTAATATATGAGAAAGACATCGGTCTTTAATGAAACATCGGATCTGCTCGAGTCACCGTAATGAAATGCAATAATGTGATAGAGGTAAAACACATTGCAGTTTCCTATTTTAAATTCAAAGCTGTATCGCAATCCCTGGGCCTGAATTATTGGTATAAGAAATAAACAATATTTTCTGCTAGCAATGTAAAATTAAATGCAAAATCTAAAATTCCTTTTTGAAGTAGAGCAGAGCAGAATTAGAGTGGACATATATGTTGGCCGTCACTCATGCTAACATCCATCTCAGAAAACTAACTCTACTAAACACAGTTAGCCAACAAGTACCAGGTCCACTTCTTTTTGCCACTTATCCACAGAAAAGAAGAAAAATAGTCCCACAAATGCATCAGTGGCAAGAAGCTTTAAAAAAGGGTGGCATCATGAAAAGCAAAATACAATATACAAAGTCGTGATAATATCTTCAAAAAGTATTGTGTGTCCAAATAAATAATGGTAGATACTGGTAGAAATTGATTTTACAGAGGGGATGGCAGGATTTAAAGGGAAAAGATGTGGATCTGTGTGAGGGGCAGATCAAATGGGAGCGATGAAAAAAGTATGAATGAGCGTGAACGGTGAGCGTATTATTTTGAATCATTTAACAGCATATATTCTCAGAATGGCTCCCATCTGACTTGACGGACGGTAATGTCAGCGGCGCCGATAAGGAGGGCAACGATAACATGAATGAGACTGATTACTCGTTGAAGAGGGGACACTAAGAGCGGAGAATAACAGTGGTGGTAGTGTAGCGGAAAATGAAGGCATGGTGATGAGATGGGGTGTGGGGGACTAAGAGATAGGGGAGGTAGAGAAGAGGCATGACGGTGGAAAGAGACGGGGAAGAAAGGGAAAAAGAAAGAGGGATGGAATGGGGGCGGGTTAGCTGCAAACATATTCTTTGACAACCCAAGACACAGTCTCACATGAAAATGTATAATATGTACTTCGGTCCTCAGGGCAAAATGTAGTAGTTTCAAAATAACGCCTCTTAAATTGTGAGATGTCTACAATTGATCTGGCCTATTCTTTGCTTTTGCCTGCAACCACATCCGACCCAAAGAGCTAAATAAACAAGAATAAAATATCAGAAAAAAATGCAAACTTCAAAACAATATTTTCATTTTCTTCACTTTATTTATTATTATTCATTAGCCCTCCAAAAAATAACCATCATCCACAGCCTGAGTTTGGAGTGGTTCACTATGAGAGATACTCAATATCTAAGACTTTGGAGGGTGGCGAGTATTCTTTCAGCCCATCCAATACAAAAAAAAAAAAAAAAAACAAGGACAAAGATGTCTACAAAGGCATCAGCTGTGGTTTTCAGATTGGACGTCACATCTGTTTCTTTTTTAATCAGCTGACTACACAGGCTGTGTAACGTCATTGCCATGTAATTTGTTTTAGAGGTGCTGTGAGAGGCCCGCCGTGGTTTCTCTCGCTGGTCAGAGCTCGTGCAACCTCACACAGCTGCAGCCCATTTGGGAGTAATCAGCCTTCCAACTTACACCCTGGTCTCCTCTCGGCTCGCTGCCAGATTATTATCTATTATTATTGCCAGCCCGAGTTGGTACACGGGCAACCTAATCCATGCAGTGATCCTTTCTGTCCAATTTCAAATAACATCAGTTATAGACTCTGATTTGTTCAAGTGCTTTGGTGGGATAAGCTGAAGATGAACGTCACTGACTGGGTAAAAGAATTTGAAACCATGCGCATGTGAAATAAAAGTATAACCCGTAGGATTAAGGTGTTTCTAATATTAGTCACCAAAGTTTTCTTTGCAGTTTTTATCAGATGTGCCTGGTGAATCTAGTTTTTGTGTCCTGGTCAGTGCTGGGTTACAAGTTACTTTCAAAATGCAATATATTACACATTACTTGTCACCTGCATGTTAAGTACTTAAATAATAATCTCTATAGAGCAATGAAATAGCCTAGATCTTTTAAAATAAATGAAGAGCCTTGGACACACAGATGAGCAGGCATAAAAAAGGATCAAAGTCTGATATCTTATAAGTTGAGAATAGATATTTTTAATTGTAGGCTTAGTCATATGAAACACAATAGACATATACCCTCTATAATGTAGCCTATAATGTCATGACAAAAAAATCTTTTTTTATTTCAGTCCACAGAACAAGGAATGCACGGACATATGTGATTCAAGAATGTAAACTAAAGTGTGCTTGGAGGATAAGGCTTCATCATTAGACACAATACGGCTCATTTCAGTCACACAGCGACTGAACAAAGAACATATAGGCTTGGCTGTATAAAACACCCACAGCCTATATTAATATGGTTAGTGCAATGGACGGGTTCTTAAAGAAACAACAATAAACTATTCATTTTGGTTGGTTTGTTACCTGACATAACTGCAGTAATAATAATAATTATAATAATAATGATAATAATAATAATAATAATCATAATCATAATCATGATAATGAAAATGAAAATGATAATAATACTGAAATATTATTAGTAATGCGTTATATTACGTAGTTAATTACTTCTACCTTCAACACTGGTCCTGGTGGCCGAGTGGCAAGACTTGCCAAGATGCACTTTGGTGTTACCTCCATGGAATGAGCAGGTATAGCACACATTTGTTGGTGATAAACTTCAGTCAGCTGCCAGTGAAGATCTTCCTTCATCAAAATTAAGGGTACTGACTCATTTTACTAAGATGATACTTCAGTAATACGTGTCAATCATTAACTGTATCAAGCCACATTCTGAGGGTGGATTAGTATGTAAGTACCTACCAAGTGGTTTGTTCTGTCTGATGCCTCGTCCTCCTTCATGCTCCATTTACATATTTCATCCATTTATCTGGAGACAGTGAGGTTTCTCCCAACAAGGCCCAACTCAACCACTAGAAGGAATCTGCCACTTTGTCTGTTGGCAGCACAGGGGCATGTTGCAATTACTGTTTACTTGAATGCCCATTTATCATCTGTCATTAATTTGGTCTGAATAGTTTAATCAGAGTATAATGAGCGCTCAATTGAATGAGGCATCAGACCATATTAATAACCGAGTTTCATGCGAATGCCTGATTAGTCGGCATTTCTACATGTTGTCGTTGACATGCATTTCTATTTGCATGATTGAGAGTCGTACATAACAAACATTTAGGCCTGTTTTTTTCTTTTTTTTCTCCCCCCACGGCACAACGGGAAGCGCTTCAGGTCACTCAGTCAAGCAGGGACTCTGAGGACAGGGACAGGCTGAGCAGCAGTGAGTCAAGGTAAAACCAAACTAAAAAGTCCGACCAGATAGGTCAGTTTGTCTCTTCGCACGTCATTCCCTACACTTCACATGTTCAATTATACGCCGAACTGTGTATGTCTGTATGTGTGTGTGTGAGGAAGGAAATAAATGTCAGATATGTTGGTCTGTGTGTACAGCCTCTCTATGTGTGTATTATGTGTGCCATCAGGAACCCCAGCAATCTGCCATCTGCCCCCATTCTGTCACCCCACACACACACACACGCATGCACGCACACACGCACACACACACACACACACACATACACACACACACACACACACACACACACACACACACACACACACACACACACACACACACACACACACACACACACACACAAGCTAAGTCAAAACAGCTCCTCAAATTCTGCCACTTTGTCAACGTGTAATTGTCTTTTTAGCTTTAATGGGTCGATCTCTGACATTTTTGTCTTGACTATTATATTAAAAACCATCAAACGCTTCCATTAACACAGGCTGGATGCAAATGGAAAGAGAAAACCTTCCACAGAAAACGCAATTGTCTCCTTGGCACACATTTGTTGCATGTTTCAGACCAGCTACTTGTTGATATTATTTTGTTGTATACACACAACTACAATATGTCAAGTTAGACTCCCAGCACGCATTCAGGGGAGTGTGTAACATAATGACTATGGAGAACTGAACTTGTCAAAATCAGAAATAAAAAAGGAATTTTGTAAAAGGCTCAGTTAAAAAATAATTTGCCATGTCATGCACCAAAACTAAAATTGAAATCCATTAATGGATTCATAAAATGTGACAGTTTCAGTCTAATGTGCAGTGATTGACTTCCAGTGACAGCCTCCTCATTTGCATAATGAAGCAGAAATTCATAAATAGAAGTAAAGATAAATAGAGGAATAAACGGGTCTATTTAAATAAATGACAAGGTAAATGTTACAAAAATACAGACATGAATACGGAAACACATTTAAGAAATACTAATGAATTAAAAAAGAAGAATGATAGGGAAATTAAAGCAGAACAAATATTTTTGGTGCATTCAAGGGCATATTAATATATTTATGGAGCCATGTATACATATATTGCTAATTTTGACAGGTTTAGTCCTTCATCAATGACAGGAGGATCAAGACTCTGAGGTGTATGTGTTACATGTTTGAGAAGAAATGCCCTATCTTGCATTTTCAAAGAAAGTGAGAAAATATTCCTGGATCCGTCCCTTTATCCAGATCTGAACGATAAGGTCTATTCTAGGTCAAGACCTGTCCTCCATCCAAGTTTTGTGGAAATCATTTATTTTTTTGTAATTCTGCTGACAAACCAACCAATAAATAAATAAATAAATAAAGACAGATGTTTATAATCTCGCTTTTTCACTTCTAAGAACTTTGAATTACTGTGACATTGTTGTGTTGTTGTATTTGTATGTATTTTGACAGGCTGCTTCTTTGCTAATATTGGTGCATTACAATGCGCATTGTAAACACTGACCAGCTAAATTAAATGTAGGTGTTTGACAAAGAAAACAACACACCCACATGCACGTGTGTGTGCGCGCGCACACACACACACACACACACACACACACACACACACACACACACAATGCCTGATGAAAAGGAAAAACCCTGTTAGGACCCACTCACATTGTTCCTCCAGAATGATTTATTCAATATTATTAAAGACTTGAAAATGACGTCAAAATGAAGGAAATGTGTACATCAGCGATTAGCCAAAAAAATAGAACTAATCTCCCCTTTCCGGAGCCTACACCGCATGTCGTGTGCCATTTCACACCAAACGTGAGCGGTGCGTGAAGAATTTGACAAGTTCATCCAGCAGCCTGTATACACTGTGGAGGCTGAAGCCAACGCAGAGCCGTGTTTCCTCCACAAACGTGTCCTTTTGTTCATCTCGAAAATCTGACCGCCCGATTCACAGTGTAAAGCAGCTTCACACCCACATGAACACCTTCCACCTTGACAAACACCCACATCTACCTTAACATGCACATGCAGGCAAAAATACACTCTTAAGGAAAAAACATATTCTTTCAAGATGTATTTATTGTCTTCATAATGAAAAGTGAGACTGCACATTCCCAAAGATTTGCTGATAAGTTGTGAAGATTATTACTTGGATGGGTCTTGCACGCTATACTTTTTAATTCAAACTGTTGAAGTGTTTTCATGATTGTGTTTGTTGATTCTTCAAGGGGTGAGCAGAAATTTCACGTTGTGTATTAAGTGTTGTGCTTTGGAAATTGGATACCTGGTTTCAGTTGGACATTCTAGCTAAAATCTCTTGAAAATCACTTATCTGATCAAAATGTTGATAATCCAGATCACCTTCAGATACATGTCTGAAGATATGTGCGAAATTTCCAATGATGGAAATCGAGGGGAACGGAGGTACCAATGGTGTTCCCCATCAAATTGTGGCTATCTATTCAATGTTTTCAGAAGGTGCTGCTGTCTGTATTGGAGAAATAAAGATGTTCATGTATTTTTGCTACTATCAGTCCAGAAGAGATTCAGCCTGAATCTCTCTCAGCCTGAGCGCAGACACAGAGACCCTGCTCTAATGAAATTCTAGCTCAAATGTCTGCTTAAAACCTCACATTTCAATGCTCGATTCTGCAAGAGCAACAAGTCATCTGCATGTGAGGACGGAAAATACAAGTAATCTCTCATCACAATATAATCAACATCTTATGAGAGTGCATCACATACGTACAGGCAGATGGAAAACTGCAGTTTACAGTTCATCTGTCACTTTCCCCATTTACGTCAGGTGTCACAGTACAAAAAAAAAAAAAAAGAAATGTAGAAAAAGTTACAAAGTGTAACTGTACAAACACAAATTTAAAGTGACCTTTAGCCCCCCGATTGTTGAGCTATAAATGTGATGGTTTCACAAATTCAGTCAGAAGTGGTTGTTCAGAAATGTACAGTTCCAGAGGATGCATATTAGTTTGCAATTAGACTTCAGAAAAAATGGAAATTTAAAAGCAGATTTGAAGGGCAAAAGCTCAGACTAAGAGCATAAATTATTACACAACATATATAAAGGTATATTTTCTCTTACAAAGAAGACCTTAAATTTACCATCAATCGAAGGGGAAGCCACGGGGTCGACATGCAAACTCAATTTTACTTGTAAAAATATATCTATGCGAGGTGATGGCATTTAGACTTTGGTGAGTTTTACATTAATGTACTGACATGACAGCATATTCACACGGAGAGCCCCACGCTCGCATGATGTTTGGCACCTGGTGCAAGCGAGAGTCAGAGAGACGGAACAGTGGTGAGTTAAAAATAAGATGTTAAGTAGGAAGTGTTTTCTGCTCTCTCTCTCTCTCTCTCAGGCTGTAGCAGTTATGGATTTTAAAAAACTTTTTTCTGCCATTGAAGCCTTAACGACCATCGTGAGCACGAAGCGCTCGCCCCCGCTCCTAACTGGTATACTTTCACATCATTTTTAACGGTTTATGTTAACAGAAACTGAATTCTGCATCCTGTTTCATAACATCCAATGATGCACAACCCACTGACCGGCAAGATTATCTGTTTGCCCACAGGCTGTATGTAAAGTGTTTTGCTATATATTCATTATTCTGTCCATACAGCCAAAATGAACATTGAAGATATGGTGGAGATAGTGCCGGTCTGATTATGTGCTCATTTGAGGATTTCTAGTCTGTTCGGCCTCCCAACAAGTCTTTATCTGATAAGAGGACAATCTCCTTAATAACATCAAATTGGCTCTTTCACCATGTTTCAGAGTTTCTCAAACTGAATTTATACTTAATAGATGTGTATTGAGATAATGAATTCATTGATGATAATGATAATAATTATGTGATGTGAGGCGACTTTACAAGCAGCACATTTCTGTGTCTCTGTGAGATGGTTAGAAAAATAAATAACATTTTTCATTGTTTCGTACATTGTTCTAGATTATTTGAACTTCATCAGTACTTTATTGACAACTTTTAGAAAGTGTTCCAAGCATTTCACTTATGTACAGTTTGGCAATTTATTTAAGTAGGAAAGAAACATTGAAGAAAGGACGGAGTTGTGACTGTTTACCAGTTTTAAAGGGTCTAGTTAGTATGAGTGTTGTTGTGTGAAAATAGACAACTTGGATTATTTTCAAAATGTGTGGAATTATGAGGGGAAACTCATCTCTTTGAAAGAAATTGCTTATAGTAATTACAGGTCAGATGTGGTAAGCTTGCAAATCGTTTGACTTTAAAGTGACGGAGGCCCTTATTCAGACCCAAGACCAACATGTTAAAGCATTAATATTAAGAAACTGGCATTTTGTGCTATTTGGCGCCCCCCACAATTTATGAGTGCAACATCATTGTCGTAAATACAAGCTCCAGGTCTGCGACAGTTTGTCAGACGTAATGTAGGTGCTAACTACAACCAAAGCTCATTACATCATGAAAATGGTATGTCTTGAAAACTTGTATCGTGATGTAAACATGTATGTAACAGAGAACTCAGGAACAAGTGATAGGGTGGTAGAGGTGGAGACACTGTGACCCTGTTACAAGACACTGTACCATAAACATGATTTTGCAGCTGTTATTTTAAGGTAAAAACAAAGTTACATAATGTGGAATGTGGAAGAAAAGAGGACGGAGGTGTGACTGTTTGCTAGCTGTTAAGGGTCCAATGAGAGCGCACGTGTTGTTGGAATGTAATGTGAAAATGGATGATTTGGAAACTTTTCAAAATGTGTGGGTTTATGAGGGCAAACTCTTCTCTTTGAAGGACTCTGTTCAGACGTGTCATTTTGAAAATTACACAGGAATGTTACAGGTCCTGGCTGTTAAGGTTGCCATTGTGACATTTACCTTGAGTGACTCAGGTCCTTAATGAGACCTAAGACCAATATGTTAAACAACCAATTACTGCACATCATTTTAAATAGTGTTTGTGGATTAACAATATGGGTATTTATGTAGTATTTGCACTTTTTAATACCATCATCATGATGGAAATCACTGATGAAAACACACTTTTCATTTGCTAGATTTAAATGCATGTAAATACAGAGCATAGCGTTTGCTAGAGCTGCTGGTGGCTGCTATTAAAGCCAGATGTATTGCTGATGCAGGGCTTTGCATTGATTTATTGCTCAGCGTCAGATTTCAACCACTGATAGCATCACTGCAAAAGTAGACAAATGTGTTGTACACGATGAGGCCTTATCATCCTGTAATCGTTCTCCCCACAGTAACTGAGGAGCCTATGCACATACCCGTAACCCCTTAACGCAGAAGCATAAATGAAGCTTAACCTCCTGTTCCTCCCACTCTCTGTGCCATGTGTGCAAGTTCCCCATCCTGGAATATTACCTGAACTAAGACTTGATGTATGATAATCTATTTGAATACATGAATTCACAAATATCTAATTAAACTAAATTGATGAGAATGTATATGTTGGCGTGGGGACCTCCATTGAGACAGTACATCAAGATTGGGTGGAATAAGATTGGGTAAGTTGATAGATTTCTTTAGCAGGACACCATGTACACAGGACAAGAAATTATTACCTTTTGGGAATTCAGGAGCTCTGTACCCATCCGACCCAGATAAGTCGGAATCCAAGCTGGTGACAGGCCGTTAAGAATAGCTATAATAGCTTTGCAGAAATAGCTGATGGTCATGTATATCATAAGCGTCATTATTAAATTTAGACTAAAAATTTAAGGGTACGAGCACTTCCTGGACTCTTATTCAGGTTGTTAGAAGTGTTATTTGTTAAGGAATAATGTAGATTTACATATCACAAGAAAACTCAAAGGCACTCTCCTTTAAACTATTAAAATGCCATGTTTATTGAAGATATGTGTCAAGTTGACCCCGGGCATAATTTTTATTGTTTAAAAGAGAATATCTTGGAGCTTTCATGGCTGCCATGGATAGTATAGTGGCATAGTGACAGAAAATGTGGTCTGAGAGAGGGGATGACATGCGGCAAAGGGCAAAAGGTCAGAACTGAACCATGGACCTCTGTAGCGAGCACTCAGCCTCTGTACAATGTCAGAGTTGGTGTTAGAGTCTCTCTCTCTCTCTCTCTCTCTCTCTCTCTCTATATATATATATATATATATATATATATATATATATATTTATATATATGTACTGCTGCCATGGCCTACAGCTGTAGCAGCAGTTTTTTTGGATCACACTACCTTGCTCGGCATGAGACTCTCTACTCTGCCTCTGAAAATTTAAGTATGTAAATCCATTCGACTAGGACCCACAAATACAAGTATGAACCTGAAAATTAGCATAATTTGACCTCTTTAAAATAAACACATTTTAATAGTTTAAAAGAGACTTTCAGGACGAGAAAG
The DNA here is from genome assembly GCA_903131615.1 of Diplodus sargus. NCBI lineage: Eukaryota > Metazoa > Chordata > Actinopteri > Spariformes > Sparidae > Diplodus > Diplodus sargus. The sequence goes on along the minus strand of CAEMYA010000486.1, from coordinate 559,046 downwards.
GTCCAAGGTACTCTCTTTTAAACCAATAAAGTGTCTTACAGTCACACCGTTGTCATGATAGACCTTAAATACTTTTTCGGCATGAAGTCTTTGTGAGAGAGCCAACAGACTCATGTCAGAAGTGGTTTTAAACCATTCTGTGACAATAGAGGGCATTTTAATTGTTAAAGTAAACAGAGTACCTTGTAGTTTTCATGACGAGAGAGAGGAGATGATAATGAAAGATAAATAACATCAGGGTTGTACAAACATGTTAAAAGGCTGAAAAGAGCAGTCTACCAGTTCAGCTACTGGGGCTCCCCACCTTTTCCTGCAATCATTTCATTTAGACCTGTTTCATAACTAGTTAAAAACTCCTTGTAGAACATTTAAGGCAGCAGTTGAACTCACATTTTTGAGTTTAAACACTGCTCAAATTAAGCCTGGAGCTTTTTGGCTCCCTGGACTTGTTAGGCCCCAGGGCAGTCGCCCACTTCACCCAGGCAGTAATTCAACCTCGCTCATAAATTCTGGTGTTGCACTAAAATAGAACATTGCTTCAGACGTCGCCTTCCCCGCACTGACTCCCATGTAGTTCTAGGGCTCCACTGATCTGTGTCATCAGATCGCCAAGTTATAATGTGCTTGGTAATAAAATGGAACATCAGGGAAGGTTAAAGTTAAGACCTTAAACTGAACAGGGAAATTAAGGCGGTTCCCCGATGGCCTGGCTTTATTTCAGAATTTCATTACCTCAACAAGGCACGCCCTGGAGGTCAAACACGTTTCATCAGCCCAGACTTGCCACCGCGGCTGTCTGCTCGTATCCAGCTGTGACTTTCTCAATATGCTGCAATAAGTTGCATCAGGCCTGCGTTTCGGAGCCATAGGTGCCTTTGTTGGAAAAGACTTAGTTGTTTTCTTTTATCTGATGCCGTTGTCATTGAGCTCTGAAATGCTAACAAACACTTAAGCTTCTTCTGTCAGCTTTCAAACTGCTCAGTTCAGATGTGCTCATTAGGAACGCTGCATTTCTGTTGTCTTCTTTATAGTGTGTCACCTTTCAGGTGAGTGAGCTGAATGTACCCCGGAGGAAAAACCACAGCAAAGCGACTTAGAGACGCAACCGACATTAATCAAACTTCACTCCCAGAGGGGTTTATTGCGAGAAAGTTCCCTTTTGTGGGGGCCGGACATATCAAATTCAATAATGCTCAGCAAAACACCGAGCTATAATCACCTGAGTGAGTCTTCTCTCTTGACAGTGTTTTGCCAAAGCAAAGGAGCTTTATTTTATTTTATTTCATTCATTATTTTTTTTTGAAAGAGCATAAAATGCTGAAACCACTAACGCACAGATTGTGCCTCGGCTCCTCTGACATTGAGTGGAGTCGTTTAATTTCCATATCAAAGGAACTCGAGGAATATAAGAAGAACCTGCACAGGACCGAAAAAGCGAGTGCACTATCGCTCTCAACGCGGCGTCTGAAGAAAGAGAAAAGAGGAAAGGGAGAGAGTGGCAAAGAGTGATTAGAGGAGCCTGGCGAGGCAAAGGAGGGAGGGAGACAAGAAGAAAAATGAAGCGTTTTGTATCTCGGATCCGTAAAAGGTGTCTCGTCCTCTCAAAGGGTGTTTTCTCTCTCATAAAACGCCTTATTGCAGAAGGGCCCAGGAGTAAATTAACCAGAGAGGGGGATCAGCGCTTGGATTCCCGGCTGTGTGGAAGGATGGAGTAGGGTGAGGAGGAGGGGGGAGGTGTCTTTAGCGGGGCGGGGATTCTAGCTCATTTTTGTGTTCCCCCATAGAGGACGACAGGGGAATATTGCTCCTGTCACTTCCCTGTGGTTGAGACTGCTGAGAGGAAAAAAGTGGGCTAATCCAGAACGCCGCGAGGGGCGTCCAGTGGCAGCAAGATCTTTGTGATGTTGGAAGTATTAAAGCATAAATTTGATGAATATTAAAACTGCATCAGAATGGTGTATTGAGACATATATTTGGCTTCTGAACATGGCAGCAAAACTTAATTATAACTTAAAAATAATGACTTGATTTTAATTGCCGAGCTCCCGTCTGTCACTATTCAACAACTCAAACCCAGACTACAAAACAGCTAAAATGTAATCATATAAGATTGCATAGAATTTCCTCTAGTATTTCTGAAATTACGAATAACTTGTACTTTACCTAATACATTTTCTCTTACCATTATTTTGTATTTTATTTTGATAGTATTTGTAATTCGTAACAAGCTACCATTTGATGCATCAGTGCCCATATCTGAATTGCGGTTAACCCTTACATACTTTTCGGGTCAAATTTGACCCGTTTAGACATTTGACAGCAGTAAAAATACTCTAAACATCATTCTTTTAGCTTGAAATTTGATGACTTTTCTTAAAGTGACCCAAAATACACAAAAATGAAAATATGTGAAAATGTCATACTTTTGTACAGGTGCTACAAATTCTTGTACACTGAGGCTGTTTCGGGTCAAATTTGACCCATATCTGTTTAGATGGATTATAGATCTAACAGTGTGGGTCAAATCAAGGAAAATGGTGGTTTTAGGGAATTTGAAACTGTAAAACTATACAGGGTATGTTTTGTGTGCATTGTGTGGGACAGTGGTGACAGTGGCTCAAGGGGAGCTCAACACTGTCATGAGAACTGCCTGCATTCCTACCAAATTTGCGAAAGACACCTGCTGGTCTTAGAGAGGGCATTGGGGAACCTCGAAACAGTGAAATAGTAAAACAGCATAGGAGTGATCATATGCACATATGCACTACCCTGTGACAACTTTTTTACATCTCATGAGCTTGGTCAGGCACTCCTCAAGAAAAATCACAATGGTTGGCACAGTGAGGCGCAAGGGAGAGATAAGTTCCAGATATAGTTCCAGATTGTTCATGTCATTTTCCAGTTCAATAGAATATGTTTAAATCATTATGGCCTTCATGTTTTTATGTCTTATGTAACAGAGGACATGATACTGTGCAATACTGGATGTTTTTCTCCAAAAATGAGTGTTGTAAAACATAAGAAATACAGTCTCCCTGCTCACTGAAACATTTCATAAGGGTTAATTATACATTTATTTATGTGATATAGGTTATGTAGACATCCTAAATAGGGTCTGTAGTTTAAAATTTGCTATAAATACTTCCTATAAGGGAATTCTTGGTCCGGGTCAAAATTGACCTGGACCATACTGTGAAGGTGTAAAATATGAACAGTATGTAAGGGTTAATACATTTCTTATTTAATTAAATTCTTAATGGCGGATAATCAATCAATGATTTAGCATTACCATCCCTACTTTCAATTTAGATTGAATAATAGATAAGATCGAATTTTTGAGTTTTTAATCAATAGTTTAACGGGCAATCAAAAAACATTGTGCACTTTAGAGCAGCAAAACTTCTTCATTAATCTTTTTTTTTTTTT
>CAEMYA010000486.1:538994-555514 GCA_903131615.1 Diplodus sargus | reverse complement strand
AAAAAAAAAAAAAAAAAGTCACCAGGTAAATCCATAGTGCCTGGAGCACATCGTGAACACTGCAAATTATTTATGTACACCTATTTAATAGAGTTTTAACAATAATCACTCAATCAGCAGGGAGAGGTGACTACAAACGGTAGTACCAGTCGATGACAGTCTGCAGCTCTTTTCTCTCTCACGCTGACCGACCCTTCACTACCCTGTCGCTTCCCCTCTGTCAGCGGATCGCTATAATAGTGGAGAAAAATGGAATTAGGGCCGAAAGTTCTATTTACAACCACAAGAAAAAACAGGCCAAGAAATCCAACGAAGCGAAGCACTCTGTCTGGCTCTCTATCGATCTCCTCCCCTCTGTTTTAGTAACGTGGACAGCGCAGCACGTAAAAACAGCCATGCACAAATGCCAACTTGGGGCTTTCAATGATCATACGGCAAAATATTTAGACACCCCCCAAAAAATATAAACCACATGCCAGCAGGGCTCACGAGACTCACAGCTTTGGGTAACGCTGCATGACCTGATCTATCGCGGTCCCTCTCTCTCTTTAAAATGCATCCAAAAGAGGCAAACAAGTGATTTACCAGCAACTTCATCTGAAAATAAAAAAGGAAATAGTTTAATTGAGAGCAAAAAACAACAACAAGCGTGTTAATTTCATTTAAATGCACTTATGTGATCTAATTTATAAAGTGTTTAACATGCATGTATGTTTCCATTAAGATGTGCATGAATCATAGGAGCGTTCCCTCAAGCTATCTCTTTGAAAAGGCTAGTTTACTTATTCAAGATAGTGTAAGGTGATGTGAAAATGGCAGAAAAAATGGAATGTTTACCTACGCACACATTTGCTCTTCTCAAAATTAAAGCTTCTTGTGATTCAGGTGGCAATGGTTTGTCACTTTCCAAAAAAAATGTGTCCCCAGAAGACAAGTTCTAGAAACGGCGCCTCTGATGATCTGAGGATAACAAAACTCAAACAAAGACAAATTATTTTTTGCAGTGACGGAAAATCAGACTGCTTTGTTGAGCCGTGTTGATGTGGCGTGTGAATACAGACTGTGCAGAGCAGCAGATAATATGTGACACCTGTTCATTCAGCCAGTGACACTCATTTATTTCTAATTCGACAGTGACTGTTGGCGATGACATCTCGTTAGAACAAATTCAACAAGGCTGAGCTATTTTAGAGACCCTCTGTATTGTTGCTGACACAGAATGGCTTATGTTCCCCTGACAAGGGATCTCTCGCGATAATGCAGATAATGACAGCTCTGTCTCCGTTGTAAAGGCGACACAATTATCATTTATTATATTAGAACATACCTGCACTCACCCAGACGCCCTGCAGCCATTTGTAGCGGAGACCCACCAACAGCAAGTCGGAGAGAAGAAAGACGTTAATATTCCCTCCAGGGTTAAATATTTTTTATCGTTTATTACAGGAAGAGACACAATGTTTGTTAAACAGCTGTTCGTGGTTCAGTACCTCTTCAGCTATTGGTCCACATTCCGCACTGACTGGTCCGTACTGGACTTGAACAAACAGCACTCAAGTTCCCAAGTTATCACAGTCTGAGTGTCTGATGCATAACCTAAAATGTTTTTTATTCAATTCAACCATTTTACTGTTTTCTTGGGTTTCCCTTAAAAACAGCAACCACAAAAAATAGCTGGCTGAAAATAGATGGATGAAATTTTGTACCTTGAAGCAAACTATGCATTGTCATCGTGGGTATGTTGTCATGTGGGTCGCTTTTAGAACAGTCATGTCGATCATTTAGGAAGGCCCTCACAACATAGTCTGATGTTTAGCTGGTTGTTTAGAGTACTTCACCTCCAATGCAAAGAGACATTGAAAATGAGTCAGCCTTTTTTTTCCAGCTTGGGTAAATGTCGAACCGAGAGAGCTCGGTTTTGCCCAAAAAGCCTTAGGAAATATCACAATGCTTGCAACTCATTGCCAGTTTCGCTTTAGTTCCTCAAAAGCAGACACTTTAAAGTAAAGAGGTCAGTCCAGTTCACATTCCAGTCGACAGTCTGGTGGGCATAACTGTCAAATCCCTGTGACTTCACTGTCTGATGGAAAGTGGGTTAATCCCAGCACTGTGAGGAGTCAAATGGCATTTTGACTCCAGTTTTGCAGAAGTTTAAAGCCTTGCGTTTTTCATACTTTCATGAAAGAAGGGTATTTGGAGCTTTGGGGTTGTCCAGCAGCTATAACTGCAACTGTAGTGTTTGGTTAGTATTACTCATGTTACAAGGGTGAGTGTCAAGAGTGTCGAGTAGCACTTTGACTTCAGAAGCAGGCTTGTATGAAGTGGCTGTTCCACATGTCCTTGATGTCAATATTTTCCGTGTTTAAAAAAAAAAAAAAAACAGCCCCGAGAAACCATTCACGGCTCCATTGGAAATGTCAAAATACAGTGGCATTAAGAACGACTGTTAGCACACCACTGGGGACACTCTGTGGGGTATTCCTGCTGTCAAGTTCCAATGGGTTTACTTCAGGGCGATGGCAAGTGGGCTAATTCCACAAGAGTAGAAACTTGGTGACAATGTGATTTCGCAGTTGTGAAACATGAGCACATCTGTCAGCACCGTGGGAGGCGGTCGTAATTTCAGCTCCATCACTCGACGTTGACACTTAAAGCGAGTTCTGTCAAGTTCCTCCCCAAAGTGCCCACCAGCGTACATGGTGGAACCGAATCAGTAAGCATGTAAAGTAATAAAATTCAACAGTATAAACCACCACAGGCGATGTTCTGCCAGTGACACCCATTCAAAAGGTCAAGCAAAATGTCAATAGGGGCAACTGTAGCCTCGGGCGGTGATCACACAGGAGGCATTTTTAAAAAAAAGGTTTTTGTCAGGTTTTTGTTACATTTGAGTCACAGGGTTTGTCTCCTCAAAAATGCGCAGTAAAATCTAATTTTTGTAGTCTCGGCCACAATTCTAATTGGTAAAAATAGTATTACACTGACCATGTTAATTGCTTAGATCTGATGACACAGTAACATTGCAAAAACTAAGTCCTGTTGGGGGATAAACTATCAGAAGAGAAAATGAAGGTAAACATTTTAACTCAAAGTGCATATTGCTAACATCAAACTCAGGTTTTTTTTTCCAAGGTTGAGGACCCAAATGCAGACACAATGGACGTGCAGGTTGCACAAACAAAAAGCAATCTCTTGCAACCAAGCTCAAGTCCAAAAACAAAGACAGGCCACAAAAATCAAGAAATAAAGAGCAAAAGACTAAACCAGGATAACACGAGGAACAAGCAGCAAATGTAGGTAAGACACAAGGAGGGAGACAGGATTGGGGAGCAAACGTGAAGAACGCAAAAGAGACACCTGGACAAAAACACACTTAGATACACTACGGAGGCAAGACTAATGTCAGACAGGTGAAGCAAATGAAGGCAGTCAAAAAGGCGGGAAACTCAGAGGCAGGAATGGTAAAATGAAACATGACACATGAAGTTGAAACCTACAAATTATTGAAAATAGCTCAACTAAAAACCCAGCACTATGACAAAGTTATTCAGTTTTGCTTAAAAACTGGTGCAACACTACTACCCATATGATAAGCATTAAAACCGATGCTAACTGTATTTAGTAAATCGGGTAGCCTATTGACCAGTTGTGAAAGACCCTCATTAGACTAAATGCAATTTAATGTCTGCTCTGTTGATTTGTTCAGCTGAATTCTGATGGTAGCTAGCTGGTAATATTAAATTGTCACTTCCTGCATTTAAATGTAGTTCACTGTGAAAGAACAAATGTTGGCAGTGACTTTTGGGTTTATCTGACATTACCAGAAATGTACTTGATGCAATTTTTCTAAAACTAATGATATTGTTTTCTGCACTTAGGATAAGAGGTCATTTTTAAACAATCTATGGACAAACACATTATTGCATGTTCATTCAGGTGTTCAAATAGAACTGTTAAAACAAGACAATCTATGTTACATCTTACGTAACCCAAGTCTAATAGGGAGGTTAAGTGGGCCTCAATACCTCAAAACAAATACTTCAATAAAACATAGTAATCTGCCCACCGTTGGGACATGTCGGTGCATCCTAACCCTACAATGTACTTGTGATGCCGCTTTGTTGCTAACAGCAGAGTACAGTGGTGGTGACTGCTTAAAGCTGTGCGAATGTGTGAGGCACCGCTGAGAAAGAGCATGCATGCTCAGCAGATCTCCCCAGAATAAAATCAAAGTCTAAATAATGCATTTACCTTAATGAAAAAAAAGAAAGGAATGAAATTCACAGTAATGAAAACTGGGCTAAACCCATCTGAGGCAACTTGCGGTTTGACTTCAAAGATGTAAGACATCAATACCATCGTACTGTTCTAGTATTAAACTGCAGCGAAATATTGCTGTAATGGAAAACAAATGAAGCAGCATTCGGTAGAGGCTTTGGATGGGACCGGTTAATGTTGTTTTCTGAATTGTCTGGGGAGTGTTGCAACAGCTGGTTGATGAGAACTGGGCTAATCTCATCAGCAGGACAGTCTATTGCAGCTTTCATTGAACTTTGTAGAGCAGAATCAGTGAAAAATATATTTTTTGGTGATTAACCACTATGATCAACTTCAAGTAGACTAGTATCAAATCAAAGCGATTCTGTGTCTTCTGTGTAGATGTCTACCCTCAAATTGTTGCATGTTTTATAGAATCTCTGCTCCCTTTAAAGTGCACATGTGGGCAAGAGTCACTAACAACAGTCATCACTATAGCTTTACCCATAAAACCTTTTTCCAATGTGCAAGTCTTGAGCTTCCATTCGCGCTCGTAGCCCAAGGCTATCAACTAAAGAGAGAGTGAATGTATCAGCAAAGCCCAGCCGTGGCATTTCCCAGTACGCTAATGAGAAACAGGTTATTTCTACACAATATGTTGCGTGTATAACGAGACAGTGTTGCAGACTTGCTGGTGGAAAAATGATTATACTGCACAGCAATAGAGTTTCTTATTATGCATAGCCTGTGGTAAAACAACTCATATTTTCTGTTTAACCTATGCAGTGGATAGGGGTTTATGGATGGAACCGCCATGGAAATGCCTCCTCTTGGTTGCAAACATGGTTGACCTTTTGAGTTTTTTCCTCTCTGTGGGAAGCATGAAATCAAATCATGTCCTATTCGACAGGGGGGAATGGGTTTGTGTTGTTTCTGGTCGTCAGTTTCATTGCTCCGAACTTTTGTGCCATCTGTGATCGTGCTTCCTCGCGGTCTGTGCTTGTTCTTGGATCTTATTCTCGGTGAATTAAAATGGCGACTGTGCAGACAAGATTTCTGTCCAACTTCTTTAAAAGGAGAGGTAAAAGTTCAGCCTCAGACATGCAGACATTCTCAACCCACGCACTGACTATCTGCCGTCGAGATGGATGCATCGATCACTCTGGGCATGTAAGGATGTTGAAACTGTGGAGAATATACCAGCATCTGAAAATGAACAGGAGGCCTGTTCATGTGTCCAAACATCAGACAGCACATCTTTAAATAAGACAGCCACATGTAATTGCACCTATATACATGTCAGGTTGTTGTAACTGGTTAAATGTAGCTCAAACAAACATAGCTCGGCCCTATTTATAATGAATGAGAACGATAACCGTCCATGTTGGAAAGACTTTGAAGCTAGATGATACATATATGCCAACATACAGTATAAACAACTGATGCACAGGCCAAGCTCTCCATTTTGAAGAGCAGATTAAATTGGCAGCACTTGCATGCAGCCTGAAAACGGCTCATGTACAAATCTGGAAATGTACTTTTTTGCATTGTGGCACAGATGGATTGCTTCATGGCTGAAAAATGAAATGACGGATCTAATTTAAGTGCAAAAATATATCAAAATGCCTTCCATTCATGTATAGCGTGGTGCGATCTTTAAAGCAGTTTACTCAGAAATCATGTCTAATTTGCTGCTGTTATAATTAACATTTTAAATTAGTACTGACTCATTGACATTCGTGATGGTGCATGCAAACATTCTGAATAAAAAAGGGCCGAATAGGTCCCAAAATGACATAGAAGGCCACAACGACACAAAAACTAAGACATCCAACCACTGGAAAGTTTATAAATAATAATAAACTTTATAGACTTTTTTTTTTCTGGTGAAGGCAGCGTAAACTGAATGACAAAGTTTCAGAATCACCGTAAACATTTAAACTACCAAGCCGAGAATCTCTTATTTTTCTCCAAAGACAGAACAAACCTTTTTGAACAGGACAGTGCTTACAAGTCGTCAGTGCTGTAGTGCACTCGCCTTGCTGTCAGCCTTACCTGAAAGTCCTGCTGGAAGTTTCATTCCGACCTCAGCATCCACTTCTAGGTTCTGAGTCCTCCATGATACCCATTGGGGTAAAGCTGTATAGTCACTCTCTAATCTCGCAGAAATGAGGTCAGAGCCTAGACACAAAGTGTGAGCTCTGCATTCTTATAGTTTCCCATGTGAATGGCCTGGTTATCGCTAAGTATGACGGCCCAAACCTCAACCCCTTACCATTCACGCAGAGGGTTGAGCCAACCAAAAAAAGAAAAAAAAGACATAAAATCAACAACAAAACATAATGTCTGTTTGTGTAATGCTTTTTTTAATATCCCCCCTCCCCCCAAGTTGCACTTTATAGATGTAATTGACCATAGACTACAGTATTGAATGTTGACAGCAGTTGGGAACGATTGCCCCAGCGGCATTAATGGGCCTTGTTATCTGCCAGCAAAAGAAATGCAAGCTCAAGAATATCCCATTTGGTTTATACAATTTAATGGAAGAATGTTTTAAAGCACACATAACCTTTAAAAATGATCTTTTTTCATGGTTAACGTTAAGATTCTGCCATCAATATTCAAAAGCCATGACATTGTTGCTCTTCCCCGCAAGCCCCTGTTCTCTCTTCATCTGCCATCCTCAGCTTCTCTCCCTGTTTCGTCTGGACATATCAAATTGCCTTGACTCCACTCTTGGTTACACTTATGTGCACATATTAAAAAAAAAAAACGGCTGCAAAATCTGTCTCCCACTCTCATCGTGGGCTTCCATCCGTCACCACCTCCTCCCCTGTGATTACCTTAAAATAGTATTGGGGTGTAGAGTGTTGTCAGATCCAAGATGAAGTGGATTTACTTACCCACCATTTTCTGTCTCTTCCTCTCCTCTCTTTATCACTCATTCTCAAACTCTCTGTATCTCCATTCAGTAATTCCCTTTTCTTTCATTGTATTTCTCACAGTCCCTACTCAGCCCAATTCATCTCACCTTTTTTTTTCTCCATGTTCTTTTCCTTTAAGTCCTCCTCGATCTCTGTATATTTCTCCTTTATACCTCCCCCTTTTCTCTTTCCCTGCGGATCTAGTTTAAAAGCAAACACTACAAAAGGAACAGAGCTTGTCCTTAAACAGACTATAGCAATCCTTGCAGTGTTTCCCTTTGTTACAAATGCGCATTACTCTTTCACTGATTTTTATTCTACTTAATTCTCTCCAGATTGGTCTTTGCCTAGGAGATGAAAAGACAGCAACGAGTTAAGGAGATAAGAGGGATTAAACCATGTGGTAGCTGAAAAGAAATTCTTGCTTTCTTTTGTTGAAGTGATCAAATTATGACCATGCAAGCACGACTGTGGATTGGATCATACAGTTAATGAAGTCGGAGCACCAACAATGATCAATAAAATGAATATGTCAGAAAATGCAAAAACCTAAGTTTCCATTGAAGACGCTGCTCATCTAACAGACTATCATTCTGATGCAACCTGGCATATCCAGTCTCACCAGGTCTGACACCTGACTAATCTGTCAGACTGTAAATTGGCCACATGTGGCCGCAGTCAACAAGAGACATGTCTGTCCCTGCAGGAGCTAAAAAGAGAGAGAAAAAACTAAACAAAACAAACAGCAGGTCTGGGGTCTGTGTTGGGATATTGATGATAAAAGGCTGTTGCAGGCTCCTGGCGCATGAAAGTTGCGATCCTCAAAAATATCAGTATTTCAGAACTATTTATGGTTGCCATGATTGGCAGTATTTTCAGCAATAGCCACTGAATGTATCTACAGTCAGTAATAGTTCATTCTATACAGTATATTTCACTGTTGTGGCTGAGTCTGCCGTACAGGACTGGCAATTTAATTATTATGTGGACTATACCACAAAATGATAGCTTATGCTCCTCACAAAAAATAGTTATATACATAAATTAATAAATAATAAAGTGATCAAAATGAAGCTGTTTTTGAAGGATGAACACAGGGGCTGTAGATTGTTCTCTGTGCACCACTCTGCAAGGTTGTTGATTTCCTCCCAATATGAACTCTCATCATTGTTCATAATGTGGCCCATGATGTTGGCATCGTCTGTAGCCTTCACAATAGATCTTGATGTCTAGAAGAGCAGTCATTGGTGTACAGAGTGAACAGGAGGTGGCTGAGCACACAGCCCTGGGGGCTGTTGACCACTAAAAGTAGAGAAGATGTGACTGCTGATCCGAACCGTCTGGGGTCTGTTTGTGAGGCAGTCTAATATCCAGTTGTAGTGTGGTACTCAAGCCATCAGTGTCCATTTTTCCAAGCAGTTTCATGGGTGAGATTGTATTAAATTCTGAGTTGTAATCACCGACAACATTCTGACATAGCAGGTCTTATTGTCATGGTTTGTCATGAAGATTGAGTGGAGGGCAGTGGATATGGCACCCATGTAATTGAGTAAAAAGTACAATATTTGCCTAAGAAATGTTATCGAGTATGGTGTACAAGTACCTCAAAATTGTTCTTATGTGCAGTGCTTGAGTAAAGGTGCCTAGTTGCACTCAGTCAGTTACTTTAAGGTGTGTCCATTCAAACAGCAGCAAACATGTAATGTAAAAGTGAAGCTGAGCGCTTACCTGAATCTGGTTTGATTGGTGTTCTGATCCGTAGTTCTGATTCTGGATGACTGGAATACCTGGAATCTGTCGCTGTTAACTGCTTGACCCACCTCCCGTACCCTCGCTGTAATCTGTGCCTCTCAGCCCGGCTGCCAACTGGTTTTGTACTTTGAGACCTTCAAATCTGGATATTTTAAGTGCTTATAACAGCACTTTGAGTTTATTCATCACTTGAGTAGGACTCATTCATTAATCATTAATCTCTTTATTGGAGGAACCATTCATCTCTTGCCATGTTTCAACTTGTTCGAAACTGATTGGTCTGCAAGGAGCACTAGATCTGTCTGCGAGTCAAAACAAGGTGACATATGTGGAGCTTATTGGCCCAGAGGGGGAGGGCAGTCACTGTTCACTGTACTGCCGCCTTGTTCCCAGTTTCTCTTTGTCATCTAAGCACATATTTTTGTCTCTTTATTCTCATCCCTCGCGCCACGAATCCTCTTTTCTCTCACCCTCTCACTGCATCCCCTCACTTTTTCTCCCTGTAAATATATGCAAGTCTCGCATTAAAATTATTTTCTGCAGGCTATCTGAATGTGCTGTGGGCCACATAGGAAGCTACTACGTTGCTTCTGTGAGCTACTGATACGCAATTCTCATGCAGTTAGAAAGCATGGGGGTAATGAGAGAAGGAGAGAGTGGTATTGGCGGAGAGGGGAGGAAAAAGGCGAGAATTTGCCCTCTAAACACAATGAATCGCCACTTTAAATTTCTGCATACTGTATGGGCTTTTTCTATCTAGGTTTTTATGTGTCTTGCTTAGAGGCTCATGAATAATGTGATGGAGTCAATATTCCGCCTGCGCTATTAAATGCAAAGAGAAGCTGCAGAATACGAGCAAAGGTTTTAAAGTCACAGATACACAACCGTACGCACATACTGCTTTCGGAGTGCACTTGGTAATATGAAATATGAAGTGAACTATGAATATGGGAGCCGCAAAGAATTTTCCTGAGAACACACACGTAATGAAAATACAATCTCAACACTTGCTCCCATTTTTCAAATGTTGAGTTTAAAGATTTCAGACATATTTGTGCACAGAAAATATTTATTGATCTCTGCGCACACATTTCTTAACATTGGTTTATTAATGTTTACTTAATGCCACCACTTGGGAAAAGTCCCTGGCAGACAGACAGACAGACAGACTCACAAGGTGATTATGATGCCGGCTATGCTATAGTGGGGGGTGCCCTCTCCTGGCACCCATGCCTCGTCCAACTTCAAACTCAGCCTGCGTTTTGATCTGACCTGCACACTGGTAAATCTGTGATCGCATGTCTTCATGGGCTGTGATGCTTTCGCGCTGACAAACATCTGTTCACAGACAGACAGGCATATACTCAAAACTGCTTCTGTGGTGGATCCTGTGAAATAGGTGTCTCAAGAAACACATTTTGCCACACGGACTCACAAGGTGAAGGCATTACCAGCCCACACTGTCAAAGCTGGTAGACTATGTCCAGACATCAGGCAAATCTGATTTTTTTTTTCTCAAATCCACCATCCCACTGTCCGCACTGTCATTTGCAAGTGATCAGATCTGATTTGCATCAGTCACTACATCAGCTGGTAAACAAGGAAGCATGAGAAATGGCGATCGATCGTACCGCCCTTCAAACGATTGTGTTGTGAAGTCACAGGGAAGACAATTTGTTTCAGCGTGTTGTTCTTTGTGTTTCTTCCATACTGCTTTGTTAGCAGCACCATGGATTCTGCCCATCTACTGAACAGACGCACTTCTGTGACTCAGAATTTGAGTTTGTCAATGTGTGTTGCCATTCAGTTATACAAAAGAAACATTGAAATCCTATATGAGCAGCCACGGTGCCTGCATATTTGTGGAAAAATTGCATTTCTAGCCACCTCCACATGTGATTTGGATCTGTATGGAATGGAAGCAGTCCATTCTATACAGCCCTAGTTTCACCATCCCATCCTGCAACCCATAAGACACTAGACATGATATTCGTTAAAGGTGGGGTAAGATTCTGGCTCAGATGATGGACAGTTGAGACTTATTCCCAGTATTTGTCAGTATTTCACGACCTGGGAATGACTTTCTCAAAACGTGCTACCTTTAAATGAGTGCTATGTCAGACCAGATTTTCTGTCGAGTGCGATTGCTCTTTCTGCTGGTAATAATGTGGACAGAGCCCAGCAGGCTAGCTTTTGCAACCAGCAGCCCCATTGCATCCCACCAAAAAGGACCTTGGTTCAATTCCTGGCAGGGTCAGGGCTTTTGCATGTTCTCTCCATGACTGTTCTGGTTTCCCCCACCGTCCAAAAACATGTTAATTCTCAGAGGCCCAGGCGTAGAACTAGGGTAGTTCCCCGGGGCGCCGGATTTAGTCTGCCCGCTGCTCCTATTGTAAGATGGGTTAAATTGGTTGAATTTCACTAAACGTTGCACTGCAAATCATTCTGTAAGTGACAATAAAAGCAATTATATTCACACTTGACCAAGATGAAAAAAAGAATAATACTGAAATTGTGTACAAACACAATTCTTAATACAGTTGTGCTGGTACCAACAGATTTCATCATTTAGATTTTACGAGTGTTGAAAGTTTAATTGTACTTGTGCAAGTGCTTCTCCAATTGTGTCATATTGTGCAGAAAATGTTATGTGGCTGTTTTTATGAAAGCTGCAAAGCAAAAACAATTCTGATTTATTTTTTATGTTTGTTTTTATTAGAAGCTACGTCGCTGCTGTCTGGCTCAATCTGCAGCATGGAGATTATAGAGGGGACTGAAGCCGAGACTTTACTGTGTTTTGCTTGGTTGAAAAATAAATAAAAAGTGAATAGAGGTGATTATCGATCAAATGCTGAAAAAAACAGAATCATTTCTTCCCCCGAATGGTCCTGCGTTGAACAAAGATAGAGCATCATCGAGTCATTCTTTTCCCTTCTCCCTCCGTGGCACAACTGTATTGATGGACACAATAGTGTAATCGCTAAAGTGAAAAAACGATTGGACTGAGAAGGAGAGGAGCATTGTTGAGAGCGATGAGAAAAGCCCTTCTTTTGTCTCCAATTGGATCACAACCCCTGAGGAAATCTTTTTAATTTCTTATCTCATTTTGTTCCTTTTCTCACACTGATAACATCTTCTGTACTCACTTTTCTCCCTTTGCTCTAATTTAATTCAATTCGAACCTTAAAAAAAAGAAAGATTATTTGCCAAAGCAAATTTAGTGGGAACAATACAGATAAAACATCTATTTCAAACTGCTCCTGTGCTTTATTGATGGCTGGAGTGGAAGGAAAAGGAAAGCGGCTTTTGTTACGTAACAAGATAAATACAATTGCAAGAGTAAAACTACCTCCTTTGATTGGTGAAGTTGATAACACAAACCTCATAGATTTCAAGTTTCTGCTTCTGTGAATCTCTTAGCTACGACCCCCCATTCACACATGCAGGTGCTGAATGTGAATACGCTCAAACAAAGTGCTTCTCTGATCATCTGACAGCGTCTGGAAACCTCTTCAGTTTAGGAGTCAAAGGTGCTGTGGCTGACAGTTATGGGAACTTTGCGAGGCAATCTGACAACAACACTCACTTCACGCAGCAATTTGATTTGAGTATGTGGGTGAGGTTTGAACATTTCTCCAGAGCAACTTTTTTATTTGTTCTTTAAACAACATACATGGAGTGATCAGGGAGGGATGGGGCAAAATGGTGGAGCTAAGAAGAAGCTCTGACAACAAGCTTTTCGTTCCAACTTTCAGTATGGCCCTCTCAAAACATGTGTGAACACATTACCATATAGTTTGGTTAATGTATATTGAGGTCTTAAGACTGGAGTAGCCCCGTATGGGACTGCTGATCCATGTCACCTTTATTGGAGGTGGGAAAGTTAAAGGTCCCATGTTTTGCTATTTTTTAGGTTCATACTTCAATTTTGGGTGCTTACTACAAAATGTTTAAATTCTATAATGTTTAAAAATGCATTATTTTCCTTAACACTGTCCATCGCTGGAACACCTCTGTGTCAGTGTTCAGTTGAAGTACCTGTCTCTTTTAGGCCCCCCTCCCAAAAAAGGCCCAGTCTGTTCTGATAGGTCAGCTTCCAACAGGCCTGAGCAGGCACCGCC
This sequence comes from Diplodus sargus, assembly GCA_903131615.1. Taxonomy (NCBI): domain Eukaryota; kingdom Metazoa; phylum Chordata; class Actinopteri; order Spariformes; family Sparidae; genus Diplodus; species Diplodus sargus. Next base: position 542,460 of record CAEMYA010000486.1, on the reverse strand, counting down.
CACTGTGTTTCCACATCAGCTGTTGTCTGTGTTTTTGCAGCCACAGAAGCTGAGGGAATGGCTGAGGGCAGTGACTCAGGTATGACAAGCTCACAGACATTTTGACATTCGGACATTACAACACAAGGTTGCAAAAACAAAATGCAAGTTAGTACTCCCTTTATCTCACTTTTTTTTTTTTTTTGTGAACGTGAACGTTGAGGATGAGTTCACGAGTCTTGCAGTCTGAGCAGAGAATCTGCTCTATAGCCAGTGGATATTGTACCTTTGCAGTGCTGCACTGGGATGGATGTTGTCTCCAAGTATCTTTTGACCAACAATAATACTATATTATTTAGCATTTAGGCCTGCTTGATAATCAAAAAGACATGGAAAAAAAACATGCTTTCAACAAAAAACTGTCACAAGAAGTCAGATGATCCGAAGGCTGGAGTAAAAAGGTGAGACTGGGAATCTCAGGCAGCAGGGGGAAACAAGAGTTCATGGGTGGATGGCTCAGTGACTTCAGAGAAGGGGAACGAGAGTCACTGGGCCCACAGCCTGGGGGCAAGACAGGCAGAACTAGAGACCGCTAACGGCGACCAGGAGGCAAGGCTGAAGGGCAAAGAAGGTCTGGAGGGTTACCAGAGGACAGGGTTAAAAGGTGAAGCAGGTGTGGAGTACTTTCTTCTGTGCAAATGAGACTCAGACGAACCAACAAAGAGTGAAAGAAAGACTCACTCACCACTCCCTAGCCACTACTTCGGGAGTCCCATATGGTGAGCTCATCGTCAAGTGAAAAACAAGTTTTGGACACCACTCAGGTCATATTTTTCTTTCTAGCACAATGCCTGATGGTATACATTTCTTGGTTAGTGACCATTGGTTGTATACAACTTTTTGCAGAGAGGCTGTGGCTCAGGCGGTAGAGCCTTCGATTCCCCTGGTCTGCAAGTCGATTTGTCCTAGGGCAAGATGCTGAACCCCAAAAACTGCTTGCATGGCAGCCACTGCCATCAGTGTATGGATGTATTAAGTTCCATTCTGCGGATCAGACTCATGCTCCCTTCAGGTTAAACCCTTTTGGTTTGTAACCAACCCCGTTGGTTGTAACCACAACTGGTGCGTCTTGACAAACAGAATATGTCAATATGTCGTTTGTTCTGTCCAACACTATCATATTGTTAACTGTAATGAGCACTGCAGCCTGTGTGGGCCGCCAGCAGACCTTTAGACTCTTCCACTCATTGTTTCATTTGTGAGAGCCATTCAATCATGTTGCCAATCAATTGCATTGCTAGCCTTTCTCCCTCTCACTTCTTATGTGTGTCGCTCTCCCCTTCACACACACACACACACACACACACACACTCTGTCCTTTGCCTCAGTCCATATTGATGACCAGGGCGTAATAACAGAAGTGACATGGTTGACTTGTTTCAAGCAATTATCCTCAGGCTCATTATTGGCAGGTAGGAATTACATGTACAATATGTGTGTACGTGTGTGTGTGTGTGTGTGTGTGTGTGTGTGTGTGTGTGTGTGTTGCAGATGTGTGAAGGTGGTAAATGTACCTACTAATGTTCGCTAAATTCAACTTGTGTGCTGGCTGGCATGCCAACATGTCTACATATGCGTATGTGTGTTTGTGCGTGTGTGTATACCTGAAAAGGCTAGTGCTAATTAGCAGCCTTAATGGCGTAAGCCAATTAGCCAACGTGCCCTGAAGGGCACTGAGCATGGAAGCAAAGGGCAGGGGAGTCATTTGTCTTCCCAAGGCCATGCTAGCTTGGGGGGTGTTTAATCGAGAAAGCACGAACACACACACACTCAGCACAGCACGAGCAGGAACACAATCAGACACGAGGTGGCCGATGCACATACTAATGGCACCAGCAAGTACATGAACATATACTCACAGCAAGGGGCACTGTAGCATATGCCCAGGTAAATGAATCCAGTAGCTATATTTTGGGTTGGGTTGTCATGGTGATGGAGAGAAGGAAAAAAAACTGTGCTTCTGTGCAATCAGGGAAAGAAAAGAGGAACAGAGGAGGATGATGAGGAGGTCGTACAGTGTGATGTTGATAGGCTGCAAAACGATAAAGGTAGAAAGATGCCGACTGAGATAATTGGAAGAACGGACAAAGAAAAGAACGCTGGTGATGATTTTAGCTTTCACAACGTATTAATACATCCGTCTCCACGGTTCAAGTGACTCAAATGTCAGGAACAGTATTTTTCTCAACTTTTATCTGACAGACAAAGCTGCAAATGTGTATTTGTGCAGACAGGTGGATTGGTGTGTGTGTGTGTGTGTGTGTGTGTGTGGGTGGGTGGGTGTGTGTGTGTGTGTGTGTGTGTGTGTGTGTATGTGTGTATGTGTGTGTTTACACATGCCTGCCGATGTGCATGTGTGTGTAAAGGCCAGTTCGGCAGTGGGTTGTTCCTGGGAGAGGTAACCTTTGCCTAGAAAGAAGACAGAAACTCACTCCGACTGCCCGAGGTAGAACTCCCTGGGAACGTACGCACACGTATGCGCTCACACAAACACACATATGGAATCCTACACTATACACAAAGAGGCACACCATGCGGCCACGCATACACACACATACACACACACAATGCACTTGAGCCGGCAAAGGGGGAGAAAAAAAAAGACTGACGAAAACAGCAGCTTGGCATCAGAGCCATGCACACAGTCACACTCTCTCCTTCTCACACACACACGCAAACACACACACACGCGCTTGCATTACCCATACTAAAGCCCATACATCGACCTCAATCACAGCCACAGCATCAAACATCTGCTGCATTATGTCATGGCAGATGCATTATGTCACATGCAGGTGATTTACTCTAATTAAAAGCAGTTATTCAATAGATCAACAGTCACATATTGCTTTACAACCAGCCCTTTTCCAAACCATACAATCAGTTTTTAGATTAATTTACCGCGTTCTTGGCAGCTACCGGTTTAGAATCGGGACTGTCTGATAATTAACTGTAGATAAGTAATCGCTCAGTTTTAAATTTTGCTAGAGCTTCATTTAACAAGTGGTAACAATAACATTGTTTTACCATGAAGTAATTACACTGCCTTAAATGATCAGACAGGAATACCACTCTCTGAGCGGTTGAAGCAGACTTTCGGAAAAGACTCATATCTGATATAATAAACATTGTCTTTACTTCATTCATTATTCTCTCCTGATTGAAATATCAATTTGATCTTGAAAGTTCTTTCATGACCTTGGAAATTGAAGTTTAACAAAAAAGGTTTCCTCAAGGTCCACTCTCTAACAATGTTCAATCTGCGAATGGATTTGGCTAAAAAGGACGTTCTTTATTTCTTGAATAACAATTTGTGTGCAGGAAACTCAGAAAACCAGGAACGATTTTGTTTCAAAAAAACATCATTAACTGTTAATTTAGCAAATCCAGACTAATGACCAAACATTAAAAAGAAAAAAAAAAAAAG
>CAEMYA010000486.1:516773-537720 GCA_903131615.1 Diplodus sargus | reverse complement strand
CACACACACACACACAAACACACACACACACACAAATAATACTCACACTAATCCAGACTTGCACACACAGTCGCTAATACTCGCAAATATGCAGCCGCTCGGATATTGTAGGGCTATGCACAGAATCGCACATTCTAAAAAGACGTATAAGTCACACACACACACACACACACACACACACACACACACACACACACACACACACACACACACACACATTTGGTTCCTGCCAGAGTGTGACTGATTGAATTTCAACCTTCTCCATGTCTGCAGGCCAAAGGCAGCAGCAACTGCTGAGCAACGCACATTTTACTGCTCTCTCTGCCTGCATCAGTGTGTGCGTTATGGTGTGTGTTTGTATTATTTGTTTATGTGCCTTTTTTGCATGTCTGCTTTCTGCAGAGCTCACACCTGATTTGGCCACCTCACCTGTCCATATGTAAAGGTCACGGAAATATCATCTTATTCTGAAACATATAACAAGCCTCTTTTATGACATATCCCACATCCAAGCAGTTGAATTAGCTCTGTGTCTCGTGTGATTTGTGCTACTGTTCACTCACCATCTGCAATGATTTTGTTTTTTTATGTATGTAAATGAACGTTTTGATTTGAGCTAGGAGATTGTCAGCACATGAGATAATGAGTAATCATGGGTTCCCCGCTCAAAAGGGCAAAACAAGATGGAAAAGCCTTTAGAGCAGTATTTAAATAATCAGATATCAAACTCTGCAATGGGAAATTATCAAATCAAATCAGACAGTGAATTTCATTTCCATGAGTTAGCAGCAACAAGCAGCCACCATCATGGCCAAATGGTGAAGTCAGTGCAGAAGTGCTTTAAAATTCAGTGCATTGAACAAATGGTGACGTCTCCAAAATGCAGGATTCCCCTCATTTAGTTATTTCTCAAATAAATGGTAAGGCTCTTAAATCGAATTTCACTCTTAACATCTTGAAGCCAATTATGAAAATCCTCATGTCATAAAGTAGATATTAAGATATACAGAGAAGTCTCTTATGGGGGAATTTGGGTTGAGTAACAGCAGTTCTAGTCTGTTAATATCACCTGTTGTGGTTAGCTTGTCCTTGTTCTTCCACAGCTTCACTCAGGCTTTCTGAACTGTGTGCATTCTGCATCTCCAGTACCTTCCAAAATAAACACATCCTCATATCCAAAAGACTGTATAGGTCGATTGCCAGCATCTCCCGTTTCCAGCCATCACTGTTTCCGTAGCAGCGGTCAGCTGTAACTGCGACACACATACCGGACATTTGTTACACCGTCGTACTTTGGTCCAGTTTAGGAAAATATTGTTGTTTGGAGTACACTGGACATGAACTGCGGTCTCCTGACTGAAAGTCCATTGTTTGATTGACACATCCACCCTCTGTGTACAGACTCTTCACTCTTTAAACTACTTCTACTCACTTCCTCATTTGCGGCTGTAATAATCACTACAGCCACAAGGTCGTCCTCTGACCACACACATACATATGGGTTGTAATAAGCTAAGGAAGTTCGCCTCAACCTGAATGGTAAGCACGCAGTAAGAACAGGCTCTCGAAAATGGCACTCAGCAGTTGTGTTGGGGGGGATGTCATGCCTGCTGCCCGCTGTTTTTCTTCCGTCTTCTGTCAGCAGACTCATGATCATATTTACCACGTGCTCCCTGGTCTCAGACTTCAGAGTAAAATGCCGTCCCTATGACATATTCATAGGGATGAGTTGTCCTGTGAGCTCACAAAACCCTAACCCTACACATGTTTGCCCTCCCAGCCCAACAGTCAAACTCTGCCTACGGCTTTTAACAAATGAATGACTATAGCAATAAACTATACAATCTTTCTCCAACACATAACAATCTTTCTCCAACACCTAATCTTGGTAAAAGACTTAAAGATACACAAGTGGTCAAACTTGGTCAATCTCTTTTCAACATGGCATCAAGTGACAAAGGTATAGCGCTTGAGAAATGTCAGATCTCGGCTTGTTCTTACACTAAAAAATATTTGGAAACGCTCATCACGGTCTGTCTGGAATGTATTCAGAAACATCAGAAACTCCTGTGGATTAAACTGGGCTAATAAAAAAATATTTTGGGGTAGATTTACATTTAAAGACTTAATATAAATAGACTAGAACAAATGGCTAAAACCATGCTTGCATCAAATAATGGTTAAACCAATCAATAATGCAACCCTCTCAGTAGGAGCTGGGGTTGGTGCAGTGGTACTGACTCTTTTTCAAAAGGAATATCTGCTGATGTTAATATGCCAATGTATTGCCTTCAAATATAATATCCCTCTTAAAGCATAAATCCAAGACCAACAAAGTACTTTATTCAAGCCAGCACAACACTAAACACTAGATAGGTAGTTCATGCTACTACAAGTGATCAGAGATGTTTCCAGGGACAAGAGTTGTCCCACTGCAATTGAAGCAGACCACTGAAATTCACACTCTCCTTGGATAGAATAGTAATCAAAAAAGTTAAGAGTTTCTTTTCTTTTTTTAAAAAGTCCCCCCAAAAGTAATGATGTCATTTGTACATATTTCAGTGGTGGGAGGCTAAAAGTTATAACACACTAACTGCAAAACCAAACTCTAATAAACTGATTAATGAGAACCAATTAAGTAAGTGATCACACAGTGTAAGCTCCATTACAGCCAAACATATAAACCGGCCCAGAGCCACTTATTAAATCATCTACATAATGTTCAAGAAGAAATTAGTAATGTGTATTCAAACGAAACAAAACAAAAATGATCTATATTAGGAAGAAGTCAGTGGTGTTGGCTTGGGTAAAATCAATCAAACAATCAACCAATCATAACACTTTGAGATTGAAGCAGGTCTTGACCGTATTCTTTAATTTATCTACAGAGACCCAACACTTTGGGTTTGATTTGGGTAGATATCACATTTATAGTGAACACATCCTCAGAACTTAACAACTGAATGTGTCGACTGTCAGCATCTCCCAATATGACATGACTGTTGCAGCATAGCACTTTACTGTCATGGAACATGTGTTTTGCATAAGTTGGCAAGCTGGCATGACTGCGAGTATGAGCAAGGAGAATGGATGATGAATGGAAGCATTATTAATTTTTATTTCCAGGATATATTATCTATTGTATCTACTTTTATTTAAGCATTTTGAGTCCAGTACTTGGGTGCACCTGAAATGTATTGTATTTTTGTACAATGACAAATAAAGTCTTTAACACCGAATAGAAAATAAAATTACAGTGAAAGGCTTCCTGTACCTGACAATTGTCATACGGTGGCAGTTAGGTTAGAGAAGAAAACTACTTTGTTAGGTTTAGCAAAACATTGTGATTTGGGTTATACAAATTACATTAACTTTGGATATAAACATAAGTTACCTAATAATTAGTAGTAGTATAAGTAGTTATGTATGTTATGTACATGACTTAACATCACTATGTTAGAAAGTTAATAGACCTCACCCTTGACTTCTGTTTTCACATTTGACATGAACAGCTGTTTCCTGAATAATAATAATAATAATAATAATAATAATAATAATAATAATAATAGCGTGTAGGTCCATGAAAGGATTCCAATTTTTCAGCTTGAAACACTTGGTAGCTGCAAGCAAAATAAAACAAAAGAGAAAGCAAAGAAACACTGCGATTAAACGTCTGATCCACTCCATCAATATCTAATTGGTTCCTAACCCATAGTTCTATGATTAACACAATTGCATATGTTACCTTTCCATCGCTGCTGCTCCAACCATAGTTGGGCTTTTATTGTTTACTATTTCGCTTCTGTGACAGTGAACACAATACGCAGCCTTTCCGTAATCATGCTGCAACATGTGATTATCTGGACGCTTAATAGTTGACTAAAGACACCCAACTACCCCTAATTGCATGTACTTCTATGTGACTCCTACACGCACCAGAAAATGATTTACCACAACAAACCTGCTAGACTGTGTCAGCCCATTCCTAAGTTTCATTTCCAGAGGTGGGCATCCCATCTAGCTCCCAACAAAAAAACTTAGGTGGAGTTACAGGTGACAAGGCTGCAAAGCCAGTGACCATGGTTTGACCTCGGGTCAATTTTTAGCCATGCTTGTGGCAACAGCAACAAACATTTTTTTTTTGCGTTGTTGTTTTTGTGCTGTATGTGTTTGTGGTGACCAAAGCAGGTATTTTAAGCCAAACGAGGATGCTTTTCTAACCCTGACCAAGTGTTTTTTGAGTCGAAATCTATCCATTGTAAGTACAGCTCTGTGACAAGAGCAAAATTGAGATCTCTCCTCAGCTCAGTCAGTATTTACAGTAATGAACAGCTTGGCAGCCTTTCCCACTCTGAGTATCAATTTTTAATAAGGTGATAACTGGTTAAATACTTATAAGCAATATAGCCAAATAGGCTGAAATTACAGATGTTTAGGCCACTTTGGGCCCTACTGAAACAGATACACCAGTCTATAATTGTTGCCGCTCATTCCCAAGCAGATGGGTCTGCATCATTCAGCTACAGGCATGATGTGGCACAAGGACAGTCATTCAGATTGTCAATTCAGTTCTGTCAAGACAGCCATTGAAAGAATGGATACCCTATCTTCCTCATCATGACCTCTATCTTGTTTTCAGATCCAATCCATTACAGATTATGCTTGGTCTCACTTACCAATCCCCATTCATGCTGAAAGTGATACTGACCACTGACCAATTCAGAGTGGATTGATTTGCAGGACACCGGGGGGACAGAAAAGACACAAGAAGACTGATGATTCAATCTCCATAATAACCCAGGCCCAGTTTAGTTTGCTTTCAATTCAATCAGCTGCTTCACTCCCAAGTCGATCGGTTTTCTTAAAACATTCAAAACACCTTTTTGCCTGAGCAGATTGTCACATCTAAGCCAATTTCGACGTGACTCTGAGCGAATGCTCTGTCAAAACCAAATAGATTTTAAGGTCAAACCAAATAATCTGGATGAATAGAGTGGCCATTTGTGTTGTTCATTTGACTGAAATCTTATCAGTCCAAATAGTATCTTTGTTTTTATGTAGGTCATTTTGGTGACACTGATTAGAGTTGAGAGGACCGGTCCATCATCAGCTCAGCCTCCAAACAGCTGATTTGTCGGATGCCCGAAGGACAAAAAGGGGCAGTAACTCACCACAGATCAAATGCAGAGATTTCCCTTTTTTGGTGGCTTAAAGGATTTGGAAAATGTACCTATATAAGATTGGCAAGTACCCGCTTAGAACTGCAACCTTTTTCTGACTTCTGACTGTTAGAGGTTAGGCAATCTAAATTTGATTGTACTGTTGCTCACTCTAAACAGTAACTTTTTGAAAAAAAATTTGACAGGAAAACCCTACGTTCATACTGTATAGAGGGAGTTCAGACACTATTCCAAGGTAATTTCAATAATTAGCCCTGAAGCACAACAGCTAATTTGTCTATAAGTCTACCACAACGATGCCCTGTTGTGGTAGACTTTAAAAAAGCCAAACTGGTAACCAGGTCATGACTAATAGAGTACATACTGGATTTGTTTCTGTGTAACTACCACCATTTATGACAAAGCCAGTTTGCCACTGTATGGTTTGTGATTCTCTAGCAAGTAGGAGATACAGCAGCTCTTTTATTGACGGTATAAAAATGTCACTTAGAAAACTAGAAACGTTTAGAGCTTTCAGCCACACTAGGGGATCTGTGAAATTGTGCTGTACACCAGTGACCTGAGCCAAACTCTAACAGTGTGCACCACGATCACAATGACAATTTCAACATGTTAATGATCAGCAGGTATAACTTTACACTCAGGACTGAGGCAATTTCAAAATGTTCCCGTTTGAGCAAAAGAATGCGCGCCCATCCTGTGGCTTCATCAATGTATGGGTTAAAAGCAGAGACAATGGAGGGGAAATTTTACAGACACAGGTCTGGAGTTCCTGCTGAGTTTTAGATCAGTCAGAGTCAGAACTAACACGAACACACACACACACAAACTCTAGCACATACAGTTGGTCAAACCTTTCATCTAATGTCTAGAAAAAAGTTGACTGGTGCTAATCCACGTGTCCCCCCAGGGACAAATAAAGTATTTTGAATTGAATTAAACTGAATCAAGATTGTACAAACAATCCATTGTCATATTGTGCAAATAACTCTGCCTGTATGTCTGTACGTATATCTCAAGAACTGTCCATCCGATCTACTTCACACAGGTGTGTTTCACTGACATCGCCAAAGTCAATATTAATACATTTTGAATAAACAGTGAACACTGTCCTGCTCATTGGGTATGGCTTCAGCACTCTGGCTTCATAGCTCGACAGACAGAAGCTGTGCTCACATGTGATCCCTCTCAGGTGATCTCATGGGGAAGCAGACATAAATGAAATGGAGACGAGCGTAGTGCAACAACATGCTGAAGTAACATGCTGCAGTGAGAAAAAAACAGAAGAAAGTTAAACGAGTCTGAATGAGTGGGGAGATGCAGTCAACACGGCTTTTCTATTTTCAAACCATAACTGGTAAGATATACGTGTGTCAACAGTGGTATGCTAGCGAATGTTCTTTAGCATTTTCAGAATACCTTTCTCATTGGTTTTTGTGGTTCAGTTCGGAAAGTGGCGATCCAACTATCCAGGTTTTCTATCATACATATCAAACATGTTTGATATTATCGGGAGAACCCAGATGAGTCTGTGAGCAGGTCATGAGGTTTAAGATTAAATCTGTAAACTGTTTTAGACGGCATCACACTATGTAAAAAACAACCTGCAATTCAACAACCTGCAATTTTGACCTGACGATGCCACTAGATGACAAGTCTAAAGATCATCAAAGTTACTACTGTAAATCCTCTGTGAACCTTTGACTGCCTGTTACAGTGAAACGTATGCCATGTCTAAATTTAAGGGATTGCTCTGAATTGTGTCATCAAACTGTAGCAGTCAAGTCACATGTTCCCTACTCCTCCCATCCACTGTGCACTAGATTGATCTGTACATTGCCTGAAGGACAGAGAAGAGAGCAAATGAAGGCACAAACTAGATAAATTACCCGCCTCCATCACAATGACCTGCAGGGTCAAACCACTGACCCCAAAAGAGAAGAATTGCTAGTCCCATTGCTCATTTGGATGGATTTAACCTGAATCGGTCTGGGCTTTTGGTCTCAAGTGATACTCCACAAGCTAAGTGGGGTACGGGAGAGTGGCTGATCACTACCCTGGCCTTCAAACCTCCAAACTATTGATTTGTATGAAGCCTGGGGGACAGAGAAGACAGTAATTGAAGACTTGCTGGACAAAGGGCTTATTTCAATCAACTGAACCTGATGGGTCAAACCACAGAGGTAGAAGAACCACAGTGCAGCAGACCCCATTAAGTGCTACCTAAATATGTCGTACCCCTAAAAGTTTCCGGTAACATTCAAAGCCCTATTTTGCAAATGAAATGCACATTTTCAGCAGTATACAATTGCCAAAAAAATAATTCATGTTGACCATGCACACAACGGCTTTCACGACCACTCAAGAACCATCTGACCATAAAAACCTTTCTCAGAAATCGACTTCTGGATAATATGAATTATCTATGTGCTGAGGCTAGTCCCTGATGAGGGCTTTTACATGACTGACAAGGAGTGAAAACCTCACACTCAAACTCACATTGTTTGAAGGAAAAGACAGTATTGTGACAGATTCATATTCCCTCATCTGTAGTATACTCTGTGGAGAGCACTTCACTGTTGTACTAAATATAAGAATTGGAACACACTGACAAGGAGGCATTATGTTCTTTGATCAAGTCAAGTTTTGCGGCCATAATTTCTCAAGTACTTTTTGATATTTTTATATTACTTTCTTTGTCCTCAGAACTGCAGACAAATTGCAAGTAGTACTGCTTTAGAGGGAAATAAGACAGAAAGACAGTTCTTAAGTTGAGACAGACACACTTTGAATAATAAAAAAAAGACACTTGTATTTGTATTTTTCGGTTGTAATGCAAAAGATGAATGTTTCCAGTAATCTGCATTAGTTCTATATGCAGAATTTAAAAATGTTTTGCTCAGTTGTCACTTTCAATATTTCTTGGTCCAGACCAGTTGCCCGGCAATCAGTGGAGACTCTGGGAATTCACTCATCTTGACATAAAATCCCACAATGCTGGTTCTCCAAAGATACACGTAAATGTAAATATAAACGTAAACAGTTTCAGTAATGGTTCCCAGTAAGAAGTAGAATTATTGTTTGAGGAGTTTGATGTGCCTTGTTCACTTATTCAGCATGGTAAGTTCGTTGATTTGAGTGTTCTTTTACAACATTTTAATGGACACCTGCAAGCTAATTAGAGATGATTATTAGTGGCCACGGTAATTACATTTAATTTGTTGTCTCTGCAGGACATTTTGCTTATGATATTACATGTTACTGTCAATTCAATTTTTGGGCAAGGTATATTTGTACCAATCTTAACATTTAACAACAATAAATTGATCAGAGATCTTGTTTGCCAAAAAGTCAGTTTAATCACGCAGACATTAAGCATGCTGGCTCATATCCAAGGTCTCTAATGGACAGGCAGTTGGAACAATTTCAGCGACCTCTGAAACACTAAACTCATTTTTATTCAGGCATAGCAATATCATGACTATGAAAGACTAAAAGAAGCTTGGAAATGCAAATCTATCGAATTTTGTTCAGCAGACAGGATGTGTTGAGGCGACCAGTAAGATCACTGGCTCAGATCCAGGGCAGCTAATGGACGGAGTAATTGTTGTGTCTTTGAGTGACAATATTGGTATATTCTTAGAAATGAGACCTATCATTAAAACCTTTTGGTCATGCCCGAACCAATTAACCCTTTCCTCTTTTTAACTAACTCGTTCCATCAACATCAATCAGAAGACAGAGGGACACATACACTCAGCAAAGTCTTCAACTGACAGTGTCTCTTGGTTACTTTACTACAGTGTTGAAGTTCCCTTAAGGAGAAATCCTAATGACTTTGGTGATCCTCTTTTCCTTATAGTGCTTTCTAGGTTTCACATATTCAGAAAAATATCTTAAATTCTACTTATCTTATAGTATTCATAGATAAGATCGTGGGCAAGCTTACTTGACCGTCTCACGTCGCTCTGACATAGCTTTGGATTGCTCTTGAATCAGCACCTCATGTGCGTCCTTTCTGTATGCCTCTGCCCCTACAAGCACCCTCTCGGTAACACCTGATAAAGAACGCTCCTCCATTCCCACATGCATTTCCACCTTTTCTACTTTAACCTCAAATCCAACCTGAGCCTTCTTGTGAGCGTTGAGAGAAAGACAAGGGTTGACCAATAAGCTGGCTGGCTCTCCCTGCATTATAAAAGGACAGAGCCCCAGCACTAATTGGTTTTCATTTTGATCTCGGCAGCCTTTGAATAAGTCTCCCACCCCCCCGGGTAATGGAATGGCCCTGACCACTTTAATTACCCGCCACTGTGGAGGGAGAGAGCACGAGTCAGAGAGAGAGACAGAGGGGGAGAGAGATGAAATAAAAGAAAAGAGATGGTGGCATGATGGGATAAAAATCCAGTGGCTTGAGGCTAAGTAAGTGACAGAAACAGAGAGACAAGAGGGATTTATGCAGTAGGTGTAGGAATTTGACCATGAGCATAACCTTGTAGTCAGTGTGTGTGCTGTTCTGTACATTGATGATAAGGTCACTGTGTTTACAGGGTTCAGGGCTGGCGAAAAACAAAGAGCCAGAAAAAGAGAGTGGTAGATGCTGAAGATGCAAGTTCATGTGTGATTGTTGGGTTTGCTGCTGAACCCGCTTCCAGGTTGGCAAATTACACAGATTTGCTGAGCTTTGATGCTAAAAAATTACACTTTTATTCAAATGTTGCTGAGAGGCTCATTGACCTTTTGAACTGCATGTATGCTATATAGAAATATTCCAAGCACAAAGGTCTTCATATATTATAATGAGTTACTATATTGTTTGAAACAGAGGTTGAATTGATTTTCTCAAGCATCAAGAACTTCATTAATGTTTTATCTTTCTATTTGGGTAATAGACATCTTCTAGTAATACGGGGGGAGAAGTGATTTTATTTTCAGAATTTTGATTGAGGCTAAGTCATTCAGGGTAACTGCCAGCTGGTTCTCACTTCCAATATGTCAAATACAGAAGTCTGGTCAGTGGCAGTAGGCTTGTAAGTTTGTACCCCTCTAGCGTCACTTCCAGAAGAGCACATTCAGTAGTCGTAGTAAGTGTGAGAAAACTCTGTACAATGTAGTGGTTGGAGTTGTTGGTTGGGTCATTCACAGGACTTTACCTTTGGAGTCAATGTTGCATTTGTGAACAAGAGTCAAAAGAGATTTGTTTTTAATTCATATGATGTTCTGACTCCTGTCAGTGTTTGAGTGATGTTATTGGCCCCCTGGTGGCATGTCAGGGTTTTACGCCTTAAAAAAGGGATAGTAGGAGGGAGGTGACCTGCATAACACACACAGACTGTGCTACACCGCAGTGGTTGTTGTCTGAGCCTTGGAGTAGTTCCATCAGTAAGTATGGCTGATCGTAGCTCATTTAAGTTAAGTTTAAGTTTGTTAAAGGCGCATTGAAGTTCAAAACCCTTTTTATCTTTTAGTTGGTAAACAATGCTTACAATGCTAATGCTATCAGGATCGTAGCTAGTAGCATAGCAAATTCAATTCAGTGTCCAGCCTCATTCATGTTGTATTTTACGTTTATGTGTGAACCATTGCCATTTACTGTGTTTATGGTGTTGCTTACCTGTTCTGTAACCTGAAAAATGGAAAGAAAGTGTGACCAGTGTTGTTGCATATATTTGATTTCAATTGTAACATTCTGTATATTTCATTGTGTTGCAGTTTTACAAAATAAGGAAAGTCTCAGAAGATTTCAGTAAACAGCCTCAACCTGGAATCAAGCCTACGAGTCTTTAATTGTTAGCTATCTGTCTACAATACTGCTCACGTGTTATCCAGGACAGAATATATGACATAAATAAGTTAAAATAAGTTAAAGTACTTTGTAACTTACTTCAATGATGTCACATGATTTAGCCATGTACATAAGATGATGTGAGTTACATCCCTTACATAACTTACACTGTGAGACTGGATGTATTTTTTTTTTAATCCAAAGTAGGATCTTTCCCTATACTTAACCAAATCACGACTGTTTGATAACTGACCAAGCTGTTGGGAATTAGAACCTGTTGTTACTGAAAGTTGCTGTCAGCATGCAGACACACTTGCACCTCTGATTTTTAGCAGGTTATGTTCACCATTTTTACCATCTTAGTTTATGGTGCTAGCATGCTGACATTTGTTAATTAGAGCAAAATGTAGAGGACAGCTGAGGCTAATGAGATGGGTCCAATAAACCAAAGTATTGAACAACAGTAAAAAGAGGAAAATGTATGTTTATACAAATTTCATGGCAAGCCAGACAATAGTTGTCAAGGAATTCAATCACAGTCAATCCATACCGGAGATACTGAGATATTTCACAGAATATCCAAAGCTGGACGTGCTGGTGGCATGTCCATGTCCATGGCCAAAAATTGACTTAGCTGGTAAGCATGTTTGCCAAAGGTTCATGTATGTGTTACTCAAATTCTTTAGGTAATCCCTAAAAAGAAACCGGCGCCTTATCTGCCACTTCCAAATAGAGCTGTATTGAGTCTTTAGTTACTTATGAAGGATTCAAAAGGAATCAGATTTACTAAATTATGTTTGAATCCCATTCCTACTTATTCACTCGTATGCTCCTATGTGGGTACGTTTGTGTGTGCGTTTGTCTTCTCCACCTGTGTGTGTGTATATTAGCCTTGGATGCTGATACTGGTGGCTTTAAAGCAAGGTCAATGGGTCATGGTGACTGCTTGAAGGTCTTTTATCTTGGACTGGAACCAATAGATCATTTCATGGAGGAAGAGCACGAATGAGTGAGCCTGGGAGTGTGCATTGGGGGGGATATTACATTTTAATCTTGAGGGTCAATAGGGCACAGCTCAGGGCAATGAGATCTTTCTTATCCTGGTACATACGGCAATGCAGAAAAAAAAAAAAACCTCCCAGTTGTCATGCGAGGAACCATTAGTTATGTTCAAGCCTACGAGTGACTCATTCAGGTCCCAAGCCACGCATTGGATTGGCAACTGTATCAATGTCAAATGAAATGTTAACATCATGTGTGATGCCACAAGCTGCATTTCCCTGTGAGACACTAACAGCAGATTTCATTTGCTCTCCTCCTTTGGCTTTTGAAGTGTCATTTACCCATCGAATGGCCACAGAGATTATGCTGATAAATGACACTTCAAAGATGGACTGAGCCCAGTCGGCCTCCCAGATCATCCCTGGACAAAAACCATGGTTATGCCACAATACTGCAGAGTAAAAGCCTTCAAAACTTGGCTGATATTCAACTCTTTCCTGATTCCTGCACTTAATTCAAATTGCTTATCAAGGGTTTTGAAAGGTTTTCTTGTGCCTGAGGCATCTTGAATGAGCTCTACCTTTTAGTTCAAGTACAAACAAATCACCAGATTTGGAGCTACAGCCTCCCAATTTGCATTTTCGCAGCATCATGTGTCAATCAGCCTCACAAAAGCACAGAGAAGTCGGTCTAATCAGTTCTGCGACGCGACGCTGTCGTCTCCAATCTACCCCATGGTGGTGTAAAGAAGAATATAAACCCAAATTCTGTTTGCTAATCTATGGAGACTGCGGTACTACCAAGAGCTTCACATTGCTCTGATCTATCACAGTCACACCCGCTCATCTCTTAAAAGACACTGAGTGGGGGGAATCAGGCTAAAAGCTACAATCTCCTTGATGCAATTCCTCTTTAGTAATGACAGGAATTTGTAGATAAAGAATTTGAGAACAGTCTTTGGAAAGTGGCTGCTGTTCAGACAGGAGAGCTAAATAAAGTGACTATCATGTGTTTTTTTTTTTTTTGTTTTTTTCCCCATGACTCTCTCCCATTCTACACATCTCCCTTTAACCCCTGTATCCTGTTTACCCCCATTTATACACCAAATTCAACTTTTTTATTGATTTCTTCATCACGGCATGCTGTTACTATATTATCTTGTTTTCCTATCCCTTCTATTTGTCATGATCATTTGCATTTTCACCAAAGTCGCCAAAGTTTTCACCAAAGTCACTGCTGAGGTCTGGGAACAGATCGGACGCTTCCACATGGTCTGATGGGGCAAGTTAACACTAGTGGTTGATTTCTCTGTTCTTGTTCAGACAACAAGCAGCTGGTGTTGCTACATCCAATGTTTCCAATGTAAATCCAGCGGCAAGGAGAGGGAGGGCGACTGCTTCTTTTGGGACGGAACATTGACATTTGCTACTTCTGAATGGATGATGGTTGACCTTATTCAACTTGGGTCATGGTTATATGACAATGCAACTACAGAAACCACATCAAATGGCACAGTATAGACGCTAATTAGTTCCTTAATTATCTGCCTCTTCACCAGCACAGAACTGACTGTATAAAATATGGATGAAGTCAAGTGAAGCCAGTGCAGAAGTGCCCGAAACAACACTCTTTCCAATGGCCGGCAGGGGGAAAGTGCACTGCTTTCTGAAATAATTCTGATTGTGTAAGCGTATGAAAAAAAATACCACTACTTCTCACTCGATGTGTTGCCTCAGTATGTAGTTTGAGTAATGGGCTTATGGTCTCAATCACTAGTTCATTTAGTAAATTATAGGGCAACTTAGAGTCAAACAGACAGTAAAGCAGGGTATGCTTTAGGCCATGGCTCCCTTGTTGATGACAAGTAGCTACCACAGGGTGCCCTTGGGTTTTCAGTTCCATCAGGATTTAGGTGTTGCAATGTGGATCCTCCCTGCTCCACTCCCTTGTCAGGTATAGACATCTCTGACTCCAAAAAGCCAAGATTTTGACTGCCGTATTGCCAAACTTGAGGTATTCCAAAACCAATGTGTGATGCTAGGTTTACACTTGGAACAGACAGATTAACTCACAAATCTGTTTTTTTTTTTTTTCTGGTCTAGGCCAGTACACAATGTTTATGCAACAATACTTCTTTATATCATTATGAGTCCATATTGCTAACCATTTCCTCTATTGTAACCACAATTTGCATTGTTTGGCCATTTGATAAATAGGGTGATAGCAGCAGCCTGTAGCATGTGCTAAAGGTCTGTTGTAGAATTCAATGTCTTTGAAGCTTGTTGTGTCTTCACTGATGTCCAGTTTTTGTGGATCACCAGGAGACAGCTCTTATTTTGAGGACTTCACATAGTCCGTCCTTCTGGGTCTTTTTTGGTTTGTCTCTCTGTGTAATGTATGGCAGTTAACCGGTCATCAATATTCATTTTCTTAAACAGATTGGCACCATTTTTAACAGAACACGACCATCAGTGTGGACGCTCACATCGTTGTTATTATGGGTATAATGATCATTCTTGGTGTGGATGACCCTTGATCCAATGTAAGCTTCTATGGGTAGTAACCTTTGTTACTTGTTAGTTACTTATTGTAACTTATGTGAGGATTCTCCCTGAAAATACTTTGCTGCCGGATGAATAGCCACAATCTAAGAGGAGACCTGTGTAGTGATCCATAGCAGCTTCCTGCCTCGTTTTGTGACATGAAGTCATACAGTATATCTTTCTAAATGTCACTCTAACTTCAGTATTGACTGTTTCTGAAGCAATTTGTGTTGATACCACACAATTACATTTTGTAGCAATTTGTGTGGGTCAGCGCTGAACTCGGTCACCTCGTGCACGCTGCCATTCGTGAAAGGCTTGCCGGATCTCATGGGAGGCGAGATGAAACTCCCGTTCATAGAATCCTTTGGCCGTATTCTTCTCTTTGTCGTTCGCTTTACTCGCCTCCTCTGCTTTCACGTCGTCCTCCACCTCTCCTCTCCTCTCCTCTCGCTCTCCATTTATTTTTCCTCCGTTTCACATTGCTTTTCTGCACTTCTGCTACCATTTCCTCTCAATTCATCTCCCTCTCTCCTCCACGCTTCTGTGTCCTATTTGTGGAGGTCTGCCGGCTTAAACTACTTCTAAGGCGTCTACGGTTCGGTGTGTGAGTGCGTGTGTGTGTATGTGTTCTCAGAGGGGTGTCTTTAGTTTGAAGTGAAATATTTCTACGAGGCTTGTGACCTTAGAATCTCAATTGCACTCACAGCAGGTTCACATGCACACACACACAGACACACACATTCTCTGCTCTGTCAAACATAGTCAGTGTCCCATTTTCATGCCTGTGCATTACTCCTCCCTGTACTTTGTGTGCTGGTTTTGTTTATGCCAGCAGCACTTTTCGCCGAGGAGTAGACCTACGTGTGTTGGTGCATGTATTTTTTTTTCTTTTTTTTTTTATATATTCATGTGTTTTTTCACTGGGTTTGTGTGTGAATATATTCTTCTGTGATCGTGTGTGTTCGTGCATCGTCAGTGTGTGCGAGAGTCGGCGTACCTTCATCCGCTGTTTGTGCTTGTCTCTGTTTTTGGTTTTTGCATGTCTTTGTACAGTATTAGTCTGTCATTGCATCAGGTTTTGCACATTAAAAAAAATATGTTTAAGCCTGTGTGAGTAGTCACCCAAGTCTGAAACCCACCAGTCAAAATAGGTCCTTCTTTAATCCTTCAGCATAAATTTGAAACCTTATGTCACATTAAAGTAATAATCCTTGAGATTTCCATAAAATAAAAACATGATTATGATACTATTAATAAACAGCTTATTTTCAGCAATAACACAACAATATTAATATTCTGTAATCACCTCTTAATACAGCAGTATTGCTTCAGATGAAAAGCACTTAACTGACAAAAAACTGGAAGAAGTCACAGGAATCACATTGTGTTTGTGACAGAGGTGAACTGAGTAATGGTCAGTAATTTACGGTCTTCTATCCTGAACATTGCCAGTTTGTTTGGCTGCAAATCAACGTACTTTGTGCAGCTGGATCTGCAAGACGTGAACATGTGATTATGCCTATCCGTCTTGCTCAAGCTATGCATTCCTGACCAAACTTACAGGCACTGAATCGACCGCTGTCCTTTGAGAGATTACTGGCAGCCAGAGATGGCAGCTACAGGCACGGTCAAGACAACAGTGGCGGCTTTGTAAGAGGTTAGCGTGGAGGCTGCTAGCATCAGTCATATCAGAACTGGAGACTTTGTTTTCATTGGAAGGAGAACAAAGAATAGCACTGAGAGGTTTTTCTTGATGGTAAAGATGTTTTCGCTCTTCTCTCAAGTGGCTTCTGTAAGTGTTTGATTTACCAACTGGCTCAGCTGGTGGTAGCACTCTCCTGCTGTTTCATAGTGGTGGTACTTGGTTGTACTTCATAGCTGGTGGTACTTCAACTTCGACAAGTTGAAGTTGGTCCTTGATAAGCAGTGATAGACAGATGGTTTGTCCAGTCACCTGCTAGGTAGTTTTTGAACGTGGCCAGAAACTAGTGGCTCCTTTAGGGATGGTATTGTGAAACAAACCACCGAGCTGCAAACTACTACTGACCGAACAAAAACGGCATTCAGTCAAGCACATACCTATGCCAGAGCGCAACAGATCCTTTCCCCACCAGGCACCTCAATATGCCTGATTTTTTTTCATCGAGATCCATACGTTAGTCTTAAAAAAAAATAACTAAAATGTAGGACCACACCCTATATCGCATCTTAAAGAAAGTGAGAAAAATGTCCTCAATCAGTCACTATATCCAGATTGGTACCAAAAGTTAATGGGGTCAATTAGGGCCGAAACCCATCATCCATTCGAGTTTTGAGGAAATCCGTTTTTGGGCAATCCTGCTGACCATCAACAAACCAACCAACTAACCATATACGTAACCTCCTTGGCCGAGATTATGCAACTTTAAAACCCTAAGAGGATGGACCTTACTTTATTTTGCAGATGAGATATCCGCAGAGGAAGTCCTCCACGCGAATATCAGCAGAACAGCAAAGGCAATGGATTTGAGAAATGCCTGGGATAATTATGGTAGGAGAAGAGAACTGACTAGTGACGAGGAGACACGGAGGCCTGGGTGGAGGCGAGATTCCCTCTGGGATCAAACCCAATCAAATTCAGCTTGAAAAGGTTTGCGCTCCACATCTGTGGTTTTGTTTAATGGTATTCTGGGGAATTAATAAGGAAAGTGGTCAAAAAAGAGTTCAATGAACGGCATGCAAGGATATCTGCATTAAAGAACGTGTCATGGCATTACTGAATGACCTTATATCACAGGTGTCATCCATTCACTATGCTGGCCATCACTTTGTTTTCATCATATTGTGTTTGTCCTTGGTGTGAGCAGAAATGCGCCCACACGCACACTTCTGCCCTTTTATTAAAAAATAAATAAATAAAAAAATGAGATAGAAATTGGCTTTATTTAGACAGCAGTATTCAGTCACTGTGAATGGCAGGTAAATAGACATTGATTGTCAATAATTGTCACAGCGCTCTATGGATTTGTGCCGGCCTCTAGAAAGGGCAGATGCTATCTCGGTCTCGATCACAGCTGAAGCTAAATGGAGAGGTGCCGATATCTCACTCAGTTAGATTCAGAGAGGGACAGTTAGATGAATGTCTTGTCTCGGTCGCTTTGTGTGCCCATGAATGTGTCCATCTCGCTCAGCCACACACATAAAATAGGTGAGATAGACGTGTTGCATCAGTCAATGTGTGTTTTTGTCTCTTTTTTCTTCCCTTCATCCCGTGTTACTCTGACTTAACTACAGCCGGTCCGACTTTTGCTCTCTCTGTGTTTTAATTACGCTTTTCTTGTTTTCCCTCTCCCGCTCCCCCTTTTTTTTTCTTTTTTTTTTAAATCAATGCATCAAACAGCCATTCAATGAAACACAGCTTACTGCTTCTTACCATTATTGGAGCTATAGTGTACAACAATGAAACATGCACAGATAGGACTAAGTTATGAAAACATGCCTGCTGGGTACAAATCTCATGCCCGCCTCACAGATTCCTGTCTACTGCACATTATGTATTTTCAGGTCAGTAATGAACCACATGTAAACAATGTTTTTGTTTATTTTTCTTGACCTCACAGTAATGCAACGCTTACTATTCCATACTGTATGTGTATGTGGTATAAATCCTGGATTGCACAGAGAAAAAAATAGCGATTAAGAGACCACCACAAGATGATCTTCCTTTTTTTTCTTATCAGTAGAATTAATTGGCTCACTGAGTTAAAGATCACCTCTAGTCATTTTTGGAGACATAAAAAAAATAAAAAAATAAAAAATAAACTATGGAAATGTCTATGTGAGGTGTGTTTTTCCAAAACGATATTAGAGTGCAGTTTTTATTTTTGGAGACAATTTCATTTTGGCCATAAGTGCTAGAGGAAAGTATAGATAATCACTCCACATACTCCGCTGTGGAAATCTGTGCTGATGAAAGGTCAGTGGGTCACCAACATCATTTGAGTTATCATCCAGGGACCATGACTTGCCATTTTTGACAAAATACACTAAAAAGAAGCCAGCAAAGTAATCAGGCAACACTTGTCTTTGAGTGAGGATCAGATAAAAGCCACTCAGTGTTTAAATGTAGCAGCAGCATCCTGCATTTTAGGGTTGTCCCTTGGGTGTCCCAAATAAACCAAGAAAATAGCTCATACAAAGCCATTATGGGCCATAATTGCTTTAATAATTGCTGAGAAGACTGGTTATTTTAAGTAAATCGGTTTGTTTGGTTCACGCACCACTAGTGATCAGTCTCATCAACTACAAACCCCGTAGCTTCAGCTGTAACATGTCTGCGAGGGGCAAATGTGCTGCATTTTACAAGCTTATTTTTAACCATGCTAAATGCAATAATCATATAAATACAAGCAAAGCAGCCGTCACAAATGTATCTTTTGCAATGTCTTATCTTTTACTATGACTTGGCTGCCCAGCCCGGCAATTGCTGCTTACTTCTGAATCTGACATGAAAGTTAAGCTTTAACTCTCCTCACAGCTCAAACTGGATTTGAACGTGTGAATGACTAGACTTTGAGTCAGTGTGCACTTACAGACTCCCCTTACAAAAACTCTCACTACAGCTCAGAAGTGCGTGCAGACCAACTGAGTTCACTTCTGACTGAAGTTAGCCCTGCCCAGTCTGTGTTTCAAACATTTGTGTGATACTCGTGATGCCACTGGATATTCTAAAACGCAACCATTTCCTGCTATGTTTGTGGTGACCAAACAGGTATTTTAAGCCAGTGTTGTCCTGACCCTAACCAAGTTGTTGCTGTGCCTAAACTGAAAACTGAACACAAACTAATGTAAAGTTGAAACATAAAGAAACGTAAGTTTTAACTTATCTGTGCGTTTGCAGAAATGCTCTTTGCCAACATTTTCTCTGATGACTAGGTTAGCCTGGCTGTCATGCACAACTGTACATGCACCTTACAGAAGCAGGATTAGCAGTATACCCATTCCTCTTAAGAGCTGTTCTAAAACGGTTTGTTCATGAGTCTAACATCATCAATCATAGGGTGTTTATTTTGTTTTGTTGCATGGAAAATGATCAAATCGTCCACTTACCCTCATCTTCAGCATCACAAAGTGCTGCAGTTCAAATGCAATTTTCAGCAATCAGCAGCACACCTGCAAAATGTTCCCTAAGTGGCATCAAAGTAACCATTTTAAACCCAATGTGACTCTGCTTGCTGAGCTTTGGGATGCATGTTGTCGACACATCAAGTTTTATGTGGTACAAGAGACTAACTCTGGCTGGGAAATTTAATTACTGGTGCAAACGAAGGGAAAAGGGCAACAATACAGGAAGAAGAATGACGCTGTATGTAGATAATCTGTACATAATTGATTGCCATTGTTCTGTAGTGAGTGTAATTCATTCTGTCACCCTCTATGGTGGCAGTATATAGGACTGCAGTGTCATAATAACAATGATGCACCAACTGAACTGAGCTGAACTTAATTACTTCAGCCTCAACTGAGAGACAAACACAAAGCAGGATGGCAACTGTAAAGTATGAATATGTCACTGAGGCAAATAACATATCTGACTGGCCAATATGCTGATAAATGCCACAGCCTGAGGGACAATGTGTGACTAAGACACTCACACACATAGTCTCAGTCTTCCATTTGGCCATTTATTTTGAGATACCATGTATACAAACTCGCAATTTGTTGAATTTCAAAAATCTATATTTCATGTAATGCTTGTTTATTTCCGTGGTCCTCTCTGTCTTGCATTGAAAGAGAATGGCAAACTCAGGGAATGAACTAGACTCAGATATCCTGAGCGAAAACAGAGACCTTGGGATTGATTTTGTTGTTTTCTCATCGTGTGAAAGTGGAAGAGGTAGAAAGGCCAAGAGAAAGATAGTGTGATGTGGACAGACAAGGAAATGGAAGACAGAGCATGGTAGACAGAGATATAAAGTGACAGAGGGGGAGAAAAAAAGACTTTTCTCTGGTGTGATGATACTGCAATGAGTTAGAAAGTTAGAGTGTGGAGAAAAAAAGGATGACAAAAACGGAGGGGACAGCAAAGAGATCTAAGAAAAATGAAAAGAAGATAGGGGGTGAAGCGAGGGAAAGTGAAGAAACAGAAGGGTAAAGGGAGAATTTACCCTCCACATCACCTAACAGATAGAAGTAGAAGGTATGGACGATGTATGTGAAGCAGCTTGAATCAATATTTCTATGTTGACAATGGCTCATATAACTACTTTAATGTGAAAAAGACAGCATATTATCATGCCTACATTACTGAATAGGTCAATTGTCAGCATCTCCCAAAATGACTTATATAACATATCACCAGACATTGTGACCGCTGCAGTGTATCAACGACAGACATACTGCACTTTGTCATACAGTCACAGTTTCGTTAGGTTTAGAAAATGAATTGGTTCTTA
>CAEMYA010000486.1:478807-516717 GCA_903131615.1 Diplodus sargus | reverse complement strand
AGGCCGTGACCTCCTATTAGCTCGGAGCTATGTCTGCAAGTCCAGATTTACATGATGCCGATAATGACGCCATCGTGTGTAAGTAACGTTTACTGTTTTCTCCTTAATGCTTTAATTTTACTGTGGCTTACGTTTTCTTTATTCATACCACTCATTTAATTGTTTTCCAGCTGCCTGTAACACAGTACGCAGGAGCGTCAGGTACAAACAACCAGATCTTCCATCGCAGGCTGAAGCTGTGAGGAGTTCAGCTCGGAGTCGATCGAGAACAAAGAGGGTAAGATTTATTAGATTAAATCCGTTTTTGGTCAATGTGACTATTATTCGGGTGCATTAATAGATGTGTCGTGTCCATACGCAGTGCATCGCGCAGTACTGATCATCTTTATTGATTGTTTTTACAGCTGCTGGAAGCGAGACAGAGAGCTAGCTGAGGATGAGGTGGAGCTTTGGAAGTGCGCCGCCATGGACCTGACGTCTGCTGAGGAAGACAGCGGGTGTCTGGATGGAGCCGGGAGCTCACCGAGCTCTGTGCCACGCTGCAGTCGAGATTATAGAGGCGATTCCGAAGCACAGAGCGACGCACCACAGACGTCTGCAAAACGGACCGAATTCAGACAGAAGGCCGGCAGTTACCTCCAGCTCCGAGGCGGCAGACAGACACTTCACGGTGCTGCAGGATTTTGGGCTTCCCATTGTTGTGTGGGCAGATTATACTTTGTACGTAGTTGTGGTGTGTTTGTGTTAATAAAGCTCGTTCTTTGAATAAACAGCACCTTCCTGGTATTTTCCTTTCCTCAGTAAATTCATTCATGTCTTTGATATCATAAATAGAAAGTAACTAAATAAATATAAATAATATATAAATTATAAATAAATAAATAAATATCTATCTATCTATCTATCTATCTATCTCTCTATATATATATATATATATGGGGGTGGGGTTTACATTTATAATCACCCAGGGTGACCGATAGTGACAGATCTGCCAACCAATCACAAATGATTTTTCGTGTTTAAAAGTAGTGGTTTCATCCAATACTGAGTGAGGATGTTCAAGCCAGCCCACACATTCTCTGGCCAGGCGGGGTTTCGCTGCTATTCATATGCAAATTAGAGCTGTTCGCACCTCCGGGAGCTCCACTGACGTCATGGTTCGTTTCCCACAATTTGTGGCACAGCGAACGCGGCGTTTGCAGGCTGTAAATTGTCGTTAACTCCCGAAAATTAGGGAGATTTTCGGGCGTTTACAGGGACGAAAATCCCACTTTTCATGCAGTGTAGAGGACTGCCTTCTTCCCCCTTTGGCACATCTGGGGTCTTCATTGCACACTATGAGGCTTGGGCCCTTTACCACGGCTGAATATTTACATTGATGGATTTGCCATTACATGATGGGAGCTTAACCATTTACCATTATTGCATATACATCATGCATCATGAGAGGTTCACCGAGCCCTGACAGTCAGTGCTCCAGCATTTACTGACATATGCATGATGATGCTGACATACAGAACAGTACTGCTGGCTGTCTGCTCACACAGGTTTGGAGCTTGCAGTAATCTCACTGTTTTGCATAAGCGAATGATAGGAGCAACTATTCTCTGCCTCACAACAATCCCTCAGGCATTATGCTTTAGATGTAAATGCTGGCCAGTTGATGCCTATGAACGCACTGTAGTTTCTGCTTAATACTGGCAGCCTGGGCCTTACTCAGATCATGTCTCCCTGTTATCTAAAGATGTGATCCTAGGTGGGCAGTAGTTGCAGAAGCATCTGATTGCTCAATTATTCTTTTGATCTTGGTTCACACTGAATATATCGCAGTGTGTGTATGGCTCGCTTTTGTGTATATTTGTAGAGGACGCTCATGAACCCACCAGAGGAAATTGTAGCCTGGCAGAGGTGCCGGTGCAGATTTACAGATGAGAAAGGAATCACAGAACGTGCAGTATAATTTAACCTATATATCTTGGTCCATCTTAAGCATACATAGTGGTTTTATGTTTTGAATCTAGGTTTGGGTTTGGGAGATTATCTGAGGTAGGGCCGAGATGAAAGATGTCATTGGTCATGCTGTTATGTATTCCATGTGGTGCCAGTACAGGGGGCATCCCCGTCCTCGCACATTGGTAGTGGGTGAGAGGCAGAGTACACCACGGACAGGTTGCCAGTCTATCACAGAGCTAACACATACACTCTGACAACCATTCACACTCAAATTCACATCTGTTGGGGATTCCAATTCGCTTGATGAACATGTCTTTGGATTCTATGAGGAAGAGGCGGGACTCCAGCCAGGACCCCCTTGCTGTAAGGCAGAAATGCTGTCTAATGAACCACTGTGCTGCCATATTCTCATTAAATCCAAGTGGAAATATCTCTCCATCTCCATCTTCATTGTGAATAGTGTTTCGTTGGTCTCTTCTGTTCCCAATAGATTTGTTTCCAAATTAAGAATACCCGTGTTTCGCCCTTTATTTATCTGTTGATGGAGGGACAGTGAGTCTCAAACTTTGGCACTGAAGTACCAGGTTAAGACCCAACACCTAAACTTTATGTTTCAATCAAACAAACACTGCCAACATGCCTTTCTCTCAGCATGACTGGCTGGTGCTGGTTGATTTAAAGTGTACTGTATTATTCAGAGGGAGATAAAAAGTTGATTCACTGCACACTTTTATATGACATAATAAAGTCACTGATGTTTTATTTAAAGTCTAGTCTTTTTTTAAGAGACTATTTTCACAGCAGACATTTTGACTTGTGAAAGAAGGAAAAGCACAGTTGTGACCGCTAACGTTAATGGCAGCTGAATTCTATTAAGTGTCCCAGTGAGCCGTGTCAGTGAGTGAGCATGCACAATGCCAGAACCCTGGAACTAGCTCACCTAAATGGATTGAGCCATTATTAACGCTGAAAGGTTTTACTCAACTCCAAGTCATGATATTGACATTGGCCTAATCACATTTCCAGGTTTTACTCCTACCCCTCATTTTTGAGTGAACCCCTTGCCCCTCAGGGGAAAGTTGTTGAAAACTCCTACTGTGAAATGGAACAACTCTTCATGACCCTAATAAGTCATCCATTGACGTTGATGTTACAACAGGACGTTTTCAACATGGCGATTTCTCATGTGCTACTGTAGCAATCCTGGTTTTATCACGGCATTTCATGTGTATCTTTGTTCACAACTTCATGCTTTCAATAAAGCCATCAAATTAAAAAGAACAACATCTATCACTTTTAATTGTAAAAATGTGATATTAATGCATTACTGATAGCATGGGGTTTAGTTAACTTTGTCAAGAAACACATTACGACCCAACCTTGTTGTCAAACATGTCATATAACACATTAAAGTGTCATATTAAATATACTAAATATCTCTGGAAAGCTACATGTTACATATTTCTGTTGCCCACTCTGTGGTGCTAATGAGGGCTCCGATGTGATCGTATCCCAATCCAGCCTTGAACTGCAGTGTCTTTTTGGAGAAAAGAATCCATAATTATAAATCCAAATCCATGTCCTCTGTGTTTATAAATCCATTGTCTGTGTATAAAAGTTATTGTTGTTGATGACATTGTTATTAGCCACCCAGTGGCAGTCCCACAATGCTTTGGGCTGCGTCTGTTGACCAATCAGAGGCTGTGCTTCGGACTAAGGGTCTCCATTAGGCCATACAATATCGTCCACCACTGGATTTGTGATGGATTGCAATAAATTTAAGCTTTAATTTACTACTGGATGTGAAACATTACGCTCCTGCACTTTACAATGCTAAATCGTACGTAGCATCATTAACTCTCATGGGAGTTAACGATTAAGATTCTCAATGGGGCCCTGATCAACTGCAGCAACCCCAGATCATAGCACTGCCCCCACAGGCTTGTACAGTAGGCACTAGGCATGATGGGTGCATCACTTCATCTGCCTCTCTTCTTACCCTGATGCGCCCATCACTCTGGAACAGGGTAAATCTGGACTCATCAGACCACATAACCTTCTTCCATTGTTCCAGAGTCCAATCTTTTTGCTCCCTAGCAAACTGACTCCTTTTTTTCCTGATTAGCCTCACTGATTAGTGTTTTTCTTAAGGCTACACAGCTGTTCAGTCCCAATCCCTTGAGTTCCCTTCACATTGTGCGTGTGGAAATGCTTTCACTATTAAACATAGCCCTGAGTTCTACTGTTGTTTTTCTACAATTTGATTTCACCCAACGTTTAAGTGGGTTAGGGTTAGGGTTAGGGTGATCGCAGGTCACGATCAATCAGGATTTTTTTCTGACCATACTTCCTCCTCGAAGATGATGGTTCCCCACTATCCTTCCAGTTTATAATAATGTGTTGGATAGTTCTTAACTCAATTTTAGTAGTTTCTGCAATCTCCTTAGATGTTTTTCTGCTTGATGCATGACAATGATTTGACCCTTCTCAAACAGACTAACATCTTTTCCACGACCACGGGATGTGTCCTTCGACAAGGTTGTTTAAGACATGAGAAGCTACTCATTGCATCAGTTGGGGTTAAATAACTTGTTGCCAGCCGAAAGATAATCACCCATGCAATAATCATCCAATAGAAGGCTCTTACCTAACTATTGTTTAGTTAAATCCGGGTGGTGACTTATTTTTTTGCCAGGAAGTGTATTATTCATAAATTTATGTCTGTACTACATGTTTTTTTCCTAGCAGACTGATGTAAACCAACTATGCTTTGCCGTGAAAGAAAAGCGGGAATCTAATAAAAGAGAGCTACAGAGAGAATTCATGTTTCAGCAATGTTGAATGTATTGCACAGTTGTATGTTTCCGTTCCAATACAAACTTCCTCTGGTGGCATACGGAGATACTCCCCTCAGGGGGCATGTTAACACACAAGGGGGAGATTTCCACAGACGTCCCCTGTGTCTTTCTGTGCATTAATATTTCAACACAAGCAAGCAGACACACACACACAGTTGGATGAAGCTCATCTTTAAAACATGACATTTTCTACTCACCTGAAGCAGGCCTTTAGTGGTCACATGGCGCTACGTTGTACAACTGTTTGCACAATTAACATACACTGTTGTAAGCACAAAAGCAACACACGCGTACAGTACACACACTCTACCTCTCGGTTTCCCACTCACCCAGGAAATGTTGTATTTAACTTATGCATAAAACATGATGATTTGGGCCACCAGAGACAGCCTCTCAGAGGACACCGAGGAGTTTTACTGTTTTGCACTGTTTAGACCAAAACAGAGGTAGAAAGAGATGAAGAGACAGACCCATGGAACACTTCAAAGATCATAAAAATCATGTTTGACATTGAATGATTTACAACGATCTTTTGATTTTCAAGACATCAACTGACCACTCAACCAGCCATGAGCTGACAAAACAATGACATCCAAAGAGATGACGCAATTGATGTGAAGACAAAAGAGCTTGTTCTGAACCCACAGCCATAACAGGAATCCATCAAAGCAGACATTCTTGCAACCAAAAAACACATAAAATAAATTCACTGAAGTCTCGGCTCCAGAAACGTTTCGGGCAATTGGTTGTCAGTGACAATATCTATATGGATTTGGAAGTCTGCAAATTCCAACAGTGGGTCTTAAATGAATATCCATATAGGGCTCTGTCGCAAAGTGTCATTGCTAGTTTCAGACTGACACAGTTCTCATTTTCACGCCCAGAGCCCATATCGTGTAATTTGCTAATGTGCTTGCGCCCACCTGCGCGACCCAGGGAGTGTTGGTTTTAAAACAAGTGTAGTCAGGCGCACTGATGGCAGATTGCTATCTTGAGGCAGCAGAAAGCAACAGCACTATAGACCAACATGGAGTTGGTCACAGGTCAAAGGTGCTGTCTGATATAAAAAATTAAAAAAAACACATTACATGCGCCTACACTGGCGGGTTTACACCACTCATACACTATGATGATATGATTTGAAAGGCTGCTTTCAGCTATTTCAAACATTTCCATAAACATAGTAAGGTCGCTGCAACAAATATCACATTTAATCAGCAGAACTAAAAGCTAGTTATAAACTCTCCAAAAGGAACGAGCCATGAGTTTTAATCAATCAAAAAAGTTTATCAGCTGTTCCTCAGGGTCATGTAAACATACAGATAAACATGGTTTCTGCTGCTGGAGGATCGCTGCAGGTAATGTCATTAATAGTTCCCTCAATAAGGACGTATTTCTCTCCTCCCATCCCACATGCTTATGATCAGGATGATAAGAGCCGTCCAATCTGATCCATTGACTGAGATCAGCACGCACAGAGGCACACATCAGCATGCCTCCTCCTCAGTTAGATATTAGTGCAGTTTTACATATGCAGTCAAACAGAGATGTTGACGGGACAGATGATTGTGAAATGGTGGGGCAGAGAGTCCTGGTGCATCTGGCTCTTAAGGGAATGGGAGACGACACTCGTATTGGTTTGACTTATGTTCCACCCAAAACACACCCATGACCAAGTCAGAGCCCAAATTCACCCCCACTGCACTGTGCGCTGCACTTTGCACCCAGATTATCTGCACGTTTCCCTAGCAAAATGGACTTGGACATACCTTAAATGCACTAGCACACTGCACTTTAGACCATGCACTATAAACCATCTAAATACAGCCCATAATCTTCTACAAGGCTTTGAGATAACAACAAAAGACATTTCTAATTTGACACAGCAGCTTTTGAAAAAGGAGAAATAAAATGCCTCTTATTGTCGCTGAAAAAAAAAAAAGATTGAATTGTACATCATGTTCCAACTGACCCTGTGACCTTCATATATTCTCTCTCAATAAAACAAGATGGAGATTCTACAATTGCTTTTGTTTTGTGATGATAACATCATGTGTTTAGATGAGAATCCAGGATTTAATAATACTTACAAATCAGCAGTAGCCTGAGGCACATCAAGAAGCACAGAACTGATTGTTCTGGAAACAGTGTGAGACAGCTCTTACTGAAAGTGAAAATGGAAATCATCTACTAATGAGCGTTCATTCCCGCTATGCAAAGAGATGACGAAGAAAAATTAATTATGTGCATTGCCAGACTTCAACTTGAATTGATCCAGCCTGATGTCATCTGAGGTAAAAGGTCTTCTGATAAATTATGATTTGATCACACTGAAAAGTTCACATGGAGCATGATACCTGTTAGCTGTGCTTTTCAATTACTAAAAACTGACGTACTGTACCATGTTACATTTTAAGACACAATTTTTATCGAATAATCACTCAATTAAAGAATTACAGCAGCTGTAATCTAATCCAGCATATCTTCATACATAAATCACTTTATAGGTCGATTTTGAAGCCCCTCTAACTACACTGGACTAAACTACTTTTGTTGTTTGCACCTATTGGAGTCATGTAAGCAGGAAAACCACTCAGTAATATTTAGGAAAACATTGTGATTTAGGTTTAAATCACATGTTACTTCTCGTGTACTTGGAGCATAACAGTGATACACATACTCAATCTTCGTCATACAGTCACGGTTTGGTTAGAGTTAGGCAAATAAACTACTTGGTTTAGGAAAACATTGTGGTTTTGGTTTTTGTTGTTACATATGTTACAAACGTATCTAGGTGACCTTGTGTTTTATGTGAGATAACAGAAACGCTCCGTATAAAATTCTTATTATGGTTCTTGCAACGACTCACACACAATCTCCCTTGCAGGTGTGTAACTGAACACTTCTTCAGATGGGTATTCATAGTGTTTAAATCATTTGTTCATGAACAATGACATAAATATAATGGGATCACTGCTGACTGCTAGTCAAAACACTTCCATTTAGTCTTTATTTAGAATTTAGCAATATTTTTTTGTTTCATCACAAATGATATCAGCTTACCAGTTTGAGTAAAACGTTTGAAAAATGTCCAATATTTTGAGAACCTCTTAGTAGTTGCTATTTCCCTCTTTTGGTTTGATGACAGCATGCATTCTAGCTGGCATGGACTCCACAAGTCTTTGCAAAACCTGTCAAATCAAATAAATAAATGTAGGGGATATCTGAAGCTGTTTGATAAACCAGTTCTGTGGACTGTGCCTTTAAACTGTATACGTCTCGACTAGGGGTACTAGAGGAATTGTATAACAACTTTGGAGAACAGACCTTTAAAGGATTACAGTATGGCCACCTTCTTGACCTGATTTCTTCTGTTTCAGCTCCAGAAACATTAAATAAGACAATGTGCAAAGAAGTGTGCCAAGCACTTAAGCAGTAAGACACACTATTATTTTTGCAATGATGTGCCCAAAGAAAGTCTGGTGTCAAGGGCACAAGCAGTAGA
Source organism: Diplodus sargus (assembly GCA_903131615.1). NCBI lineage: Eukaryota > Metazoa > Chordata > Actinopteri > Spariformes > Sparidae > Diplodus > Diplodus sargus. The sequence goes on along the minus strand of CAEMYA010000486.1, from coordinate 508,401 downwards.
CACGGAAAAGTAATGTAACAAATGAATGAAGGACTCCCAAGTGCCTAAGTAATAAGGAACGCGGTTATTTCAGAAGTCAATTATAGTTTGATGAAGCTCGCCACCATAATGGTGATAAAGACCAAAAATAAATCCGCTCAGTGTGAGCTGTCTTTCTAGCCGATACGGCCTTGTGTGATCTGACTGAGACCGCCTGAAAAGCACTATATGCGTTTCATAACCTGCGTAAGACATATATTTAGGCTTGTTTTGGATTTTGTCCCAGTTTATTGTATAATAATAACTCCTAAACCAACGGGGAACAACAAGACACTGACACATTGTGAGGAGCTGCTGGGAAAGAATTGCTGGCAGTATTGTTTAATGACAGATTTAGACCTTTACTGGAGCTCTCACCACAGTCTCATTTGGGGGAGGCTGTGAATGTGTACCAAACTGTTATCTCCAGTCCAGCCATCTGAAAGATTTAAGTGTCCCTCCAGCCACAGTATGCGGTGTGTCCCATCTCCCTCCAGATCCATACGGTATACCCATAGAGAAAGATTTCAGGTTCTCATTCTGGCAAGCTCACAGATTGATATTACAGTATCATCATTCATTTTTCATTTTAAAGATAGCAGCTGCCTTTCATATACAGTGACAGAGGATACAGCTATGAAGACCATATACTGCTACATGTACTTGTTGGAGAAAACCTTCGAACGCCACACAGCACTTCATCTGGTTAGATCTAGGCAAGATACATTTGGGCCCTAATAAGCTGCAGTCATTTTGAACCTATATGGTTCTTTTTCTGATGAGGACAGGCTCGCTGTGTAATCTCACATATGTCTTGTTCAGTCACAATGTCTTTTGATTGCAAGACTACATGTAGCAAAAACAAAAAAAATGGACCATAACAAAAGAAACGCAAATGTTGAAACGCTTCAGAAGATACTTCGGCTTGGTAGCTCAAACCCGACCCAGAGTGTCTGCGTTCGATGACCTGGGAATGAGACTCGCCATTCAACTACTATCTTCTCATTAATCACTTTAAAAGCTACTTAGTATTGCTTTGAACAGCAGGTGGTGTTAATAACATTCAGCAGAAGGTCCATAGGTTGACTGATAAGAGGCAGATATTTGACTATTTGTCAGTGGAGCTGTCTTTTCCTACAGAACCACACATTTAATCAGTTACAACAGTTGGCCAGATAAATGTATAAGTCTGTGCTGTAGCTCACTGTCCTGTCTGGCTACTAACAAGGTATTTGGTAGGCATAAAATAGCCAGTGAAGATCTTTATGATTAAAATTAAAATGTCTTCCTCGCACACCTTTGAAAGTAAAAATACCATGAATAAACAATTGGTTTAGCTCCCAAATTAAAATAATCTGAACCATATTACTGTGAAGCCACTCTAAAGTCAACAAGCCCAATACTTCCCTTGTCCTGGTAGATGCATTACATTAATGCACAGGCCTTGAAACTGCATTATATTGCGCTCTCCCACCAGAGGATTGAATCTGGTGTGCTTTCGCGAGGTTCAGCCTCCGCATTTCTTAGCCTTTCGGTAAATACTTAGTATTTTTTTTGTTGACAACTCACGGCTTTTGTATCGCATGTTGTTGTCGTCCTTTTCTCTTCAACTTGCCAGCGTGCAGCGGAGTGGCAGGAACAATGTGGGAGAGAGAGGTAGGCGGGCGGTGGTGGACGACGCGCAGCAGAGCTAAACCACCGGACGTGATCCCGCTAACGTCGGGGACAACACAGCCAGCTCCGTGGGCTCGGTACGCCCCGGCAGAAAACACCTTCCCGACCGATTCTGCCTTGGGGCGTTTTAATTATGCTCTCAGCCATCGTAATACTCTCCCTGTGCTGTGTGTGTTAGTGAGTGTGCTGTGGGGACTGGTGGTGCGTGGGGGGTTCAGAAACATAGTTGGATTTAAAATAGTCCCTGTTGTCTCCTATTGTCTCCCGTTCTTTGATGTTTCTGTATAGCGAGTAGTTAGTAATTAGCACACCCACACCATTTGGTACACCTTCCCCTCTTTTTCTCATTCTCTCCTTCATTTTCTTTTTTTTTTTTTTGCCAGACTAACAGGCAGTGCCCGCCTTCCTCTCCTTGCGTTTATTCTTTTCCATCCATCTTCATCTACAGGTAGCATTGTCCTCTATCATTTTCAGACTCCATTATGCATCACAGTACTGTTTTTTTTTTTTTTTCTCTCCCAATACAATAATTAACCCTACACTCAATCCTTCCATCCATATTCTTTTTTCCCCCATCCATTCACTTCTCAACCTATTGCCCCTCTCTCCTGCGGACCCTCATCTTTCTTCTCTTTAGCATTTTCCTTTTCTCATAATAGCATGGCAGTGTGTGCTGCTCGAGGAGAGAGCCATGTAATTTATCAACGCATGGGAAATTACCACCTATTGTTGTTGGGGAATGAACAGGGGCGGTGGTGTAAAATAGGTTTAAGCACGTAAATGAATCATCAAGTCAAGCCTACTAACTCTGTCTTTTTTGCTGGATTTTCTGTTTCATTATTTTGCTCTCTCTCTCTATATCTCTTTATCCCATCCTTTATATTTCTCTTCCTCTCAAGCCTGATCTCTGTTTCATTCGTGGTCTGTTGCATTTCATGCAGGGAGCCACATCTCTGACATTTGGTTGTTAATGCTATTGATCTGGGATTTGATGCTGACTGTAAATCCTCTCTAATGAGTAGCCTGAACTGCAGAGAGCCTTTATTTGAAACGGGCTAATATTTCACATGGTACTTGTCTTTAGTTGTAATGTCTTCAGTGTATTTGATAAAAAAAATTTAAAAAAATGCTGTTAATGCAAACTCAACACTTCCCGCATGCTTGACTTGTGTCTGGACCAAGCAGCAACCATCAAAGCTAAAATAAATTAAACCAATGTGGAATTACCAAAAAGTTGGGTTACTTTTTCACAAAATGCAAACACTCACTTATTCATTCCTATTCCATTCATTTTGCTTCCACTCTGCAGTTTCCGTGTTTGTCATCAAGTCACTGTCCTCTTCCTGCTTTACACCAAAAGCTTTCCAGCAGCTAAAAGCACAACATCCTCTTTCTTGATTTTAGGTTTATAAGCACAGCAACATTTTCATTGCTATATTCTTATTTTTCATTTAACATTTGTCTGACTGCATCTGAGGCCTGTAGGAAACACTCTAGAAAAATCTCAGTTAGTAAGTAAACAGACCGCTCATTCACTCACTCATTCATTTGAACCGCTTCTACTTTGTTGTTTTTCATTCGTCAGGGAAACTCACTGTTTACTATTTCAAATGAAAACTTTCCAGCTCAGGGGGCACAATGGGTCCCCTTTCCTGGGAGGTTGTTATTGTCAAGAAAAAGGTCCCCCACACAGTGGATTGTTGCTCCCAAAAAGATTTACTGAGCACAACTCTGTCGTTTACACTCTATACTCTGTACAATACGGTCTAAATATACACACAGTGGCAACAATATTGCAATTCAATACAACAGCCCGGAAAAATTCAAAAACTTTATTTACTGATTTTTTTTATCATCTGTCCCTGGTAGTGGACATCCGGTCTTGTTTGATCACAAAATGTACATGCAATGTAATGATATTGCATTCATTTGCAACCTCTGATGGTTTCCTGACAATCATTTCAGATCCACCTCTTCCTTGCTTTTGTAGCTTGGTGTCATCTGACATCTTTGATTTGCACAGTGCAGTGATTTTGTATTTCATATTGGTCCCTGTTTCCAGGAGACCACTTGTTTTCAACATGTCAAGTACTTAGACAGAGATGGAATACCTGTCAAAGTACAGGTGTGTTCCTCTTGGAAGAGACTGTGCCATCCCAGCGACTGCATTCCATTTCAATGCTGTGCGATGTGGATTTCCCTGGCACAAACTGCTGTACAGGACACCAGCCTGTGAAGGGACACCATCTGTTCATCTTCACAAGCCTCGGCTGGCCTCTCATTCTTTGTCTTCTCATCAGAGACATCAAGATTGTTTAAGACTTTGATGGACTGTCTAATCTTGAAGAATCTGTCTCGCCTCATTGAATTGTTTATAACTGGGACCCTCGCCTTCGCCGCCCAGTACATCCGGATCCTAGGGCATCCAAGACATGCCATGTACATAGATAGACTTTGTCCTCCCTGACAACATATATGAGGGAGCCATAATATCAGTAACATCTCTAAATATAATGTAGTTCAATAGAACAAAACATCACTATGACCTCAGTGCAAAAACACATAACACATAATTAACATTTGACATTATGAATGTGTCAACATAAAACATTACAGGCATCAAAAAAGTAAACATTATGACAGAACAGTTGTATTATACTGTATTGGATATACTTGCACAGGTATACCTAATAATGTTCCCGCAATTGTGTGCCTAGTAACATTAGTAAGGTCAGCTTGTACACCACCAGTGATTTACAGTATCAGTTATTTCAAGCATTGGGTTAATGAAGAAACAACACCCTCTGAAGTTTGTCCCTGCTGACTTAAAGTTTGGATTGTTTGGAAGTTATTTTAGAAGCATTCTACTAGAAAATCAATAAATCAAATGCATGACAAATAACAAAAACAAAAGAAAAGTGCAGTGACCGAGGCTGTTGCAGTCTTCTACCCAATCAGCCTCATTCAGCCCGTATTAAAAAGATTGGACAGGCTGCCTGCCTGCGTGCACTCAATTCTTACATGCTAATTTGATAGAGTGACCGCTGACAATAGCCATGTTTGTTGTTTACACTAAAATCATTACGATAATGTGATGTGCTTTCATACATGCGAGTGAGACATGAGGTAATTTGGTATGGTTAGCAATGACAACAATGTGCGGTACACAACCTCTGAGTCTGTGCTTTGGCAGCTTTGCCAACTGAGCACCAAGCACACAGCCCCTGACCCAAAGTACGAGTGAGAGCCAGCGGCAGTGACAGCCTGTCGTTTAGCCACTAACCGAGTAGCACACATAAGGCAGACAGCTACTGAGCTCAATTAAAGAGCTACAGCCCCAGCAACAGCCTCATTCAGTGGCTAACATTAGCACAAAGCACGCCGCCCCTGAGCCAATCCTACCAAGTTAGCACAAAGCACACACCTAAGGAGTAACTGTTGTGATAGGTATCTGTGATACGTTTTACTTGTGTTTAAATGATTGTGGCATTTAACAGAGTTGTTCATGCATGTATTTATTAGTCTAAAGAAGCAAAGGGAGCTTGTGGAACCCCCTAAAACATCTCCCTGCTGGCCAGTGAGCGATGTCAGCATCCGTGTTGGCAGGCAGTGTGCGTTCATGAGTTTTGGAGGAGTGGCACTGAAGGGAGGAGTTGGGATTTTATCAGTTGTATACTTTCAAAATTGTGCTTGTTATTGATGGCTTCTACAATCTTACTAACCCTAGCTTGAAATGAGAGTAATTAATAAACTTGTGCCAGGGGGAAGCTAACAAACAAACTGCAATATCGGAGTAGGAGTAGCTTTCTCGACTGGGCTTAAGGTGACACCTGAACATAACCTTGATATTCCAGTCAGAATGCATAACAATGCTAAATGTATTAAGGTACCCTTCAATTTATACAGTACGTTATTCTACCACAGATGCAATCCAATATATCCATTGCTACACTGAAATATATGACCCTGATATAATATTGGGATGTACACACACCACTAAAAGCCGTTTAACACGTAAGAAGAAAGTGTTCCGTTTTATTTACAGCAGCTTATAGGTGAACTAAAGAACTGCAGAGTGGAAGCAGAGGGAGTTAATTAGGAAGTGGCAATTGTCTGTCTGTTAAAAGAGAGACACCGAGCAACAGTGTTGTAAAAGCTTTATTGGTATAGCATAATCCCAGCTCACCCACATGTGTTTTTACACAGCCTTTATCAAAGACCAGCCGTTATTTTTGCACGCCAGCTATCATGTGAAATAAGGTCATTATTTGGATAAGGTTTTTATTATTTGAGAATGTACGGTTTTGTGCTGTTTGCCTTAACTGTAAATTGCTCTGGATCACATCATCAGCCTGAGGCCTTAAGAATAGTGTTGCTTTATTTCTCTACCTCCGTCTCTTTCCCTGCTTATTTTTCATTCTGCAATTGTGTCACTGCCTCCGAGGACTGTTTAAAATTAAATGTAAGACTCAAATGCGCCTCGGTGAAATAAAATACTTATATGCCATATGCTGCAAGAGCGGTAGATAATCTTGAAATTACAGTGAGGGACCACTAAAAATAGTAATTTCACAAGCAGCATCAATATTTAATAATCTCTTTCTTTCATTTCCTTCATAGTCTGTATGTTTCTGTGTCTTTATACATCATAGATAATTATCTTTCTCTCTGTAATCTGTCTTCTATCACTGCTTCTCTGTATGTGTGCCTCTTTCTGTTCCTCTCAAGCTGGAGTGTCTATTTTAGAACAATGGATGTCACCTGTGACACAAAAACAACTGTAAATTCCTATAATCTCTCTCTTTCGCTCTCTCTCTCCACACTACACACTCTCTGTCTTCCTCTCTACCACCACCAGCCCCCTTTCCTCTCGATAGCTCCTAGGAATGATCTTTATCAGAGGAGACAGAATTGAAACTTCACAGTTAGTCTTTCTTTAATCTCCTCAACCCTCTGCCATCTCTGAGATTACTGAAGTGGTGTGTGTGCGTGTGGGTGTGTGTGTGTGTGTGTGAGAGAGAGAGCGAGAGAGAGAGGGGGGAACAAATCCATATGTGTGCTTGTGTCACGCACCTCACTTTTGTCTAAGTGTACAATTTGTTTACACATCCACGTGCATGTGATTTGGATCCATCGGTAGGATTCTGTCAGAAAGGAAAGACAGATAATATCATATTTGGTCTCTTACACTGTAGGCCTTTCGAACATATTTATCAACAGAAGTCCAATTTTGCAGAACAGCATTTGCCAGCATGACACATTTCTTCTGCATAAGGATCCAAAGTTACTAAACACAGGCTAAAGATGGCATGACATTTCACAAACTAGTCCAAAACAGTTTAAACTGTCATTTCTCTAACTGAAACTTAATTAATGCAGGCACTGCACAGTGTTCTGAAGCTGCAGAGCTGCGCCCCAAGTGCCAATGCTTAATGCTGTGACTCTGCTGCATGTCTAACCCTCTCTTTACCCCTTTTCCTGTCAGTTTTCAACTACATCTAATAGTGGGAAAATTGCTTAAAAAAAGAAAAACAACTGAAAGAAAAAATGTATTATTAATGTAAATCAGTTATTGTCACATGTAAGATTTTCAGACAGATACAACTGGATAACGTGAGTGATGCTTCAATACAGCCTAACCAAATGTTATGTTAGACGGAAGTGGAAATGAATAACCATTTATCTCATGAGCAGGTCATGAACAATACAGTGACATGGGGGTATCATTGAACAAAACATCAGATAGATCTCAGATATGTTTCATGGCCTTGGCTATTCAGGTGCAGTCAGGACTGTAATGAGGTTCAGCCTTCAGCGACTGTGTTGGACTTGTCAGGGTGTTAAGCAGCATTTCGACTGACTCCTTTACAAGTAGAGTTCGTCTGTGTCTCTCTATTAGACTTTTTAACTTTTGGAATTTGAAAACACATTTTTGGACAGTTTTAGGAGAGTTACTTTGAAAAAGTCATGTGTTGCTAATTGATTGCCACTAAATGTATATGCTCATTCATCAATGATGGAACCCCATAACGCAGTTCTTTTCCAATGCTTTCGAAAAATGATTTGTATCTCTTTTCTGTGACAGATGTCAACTGTACTGTACCTTAAAGGTATAACATGTAAGACACCTCTCAATGGTAACTCCAAAAACATAGGGGGCAGCATATTACCAGAGCAACTGCTAACTGCTATATACTTTGCTGTAGCTATCTTCGGTGTTAGCCATTAGACTGTGTTATCTAGTTAGTTCAGTCATATAAGTGATCTTTTTAGTTGGCTTAAATCTACCTGGGCCTTGTCCTAGGAATCAAGGGAGTCACATCAGGCAATGAGCTACACTAACACGCCTTGACACAGAGACTGGACACAGCCTTAATTTCTAATTAACTGAGGGGGAGTTGCAGGCTTTAAACCCTGCGTGCATGTGTTCTCACAGTCATTATCATCACATGTGAACATGAACAAATCTGACTGCAATCAGGACTGCAAAACAACCCCTCCACATGCAAGTGGCACAACATAGAAGAGCCAACTCCTCAATATAATACATTGCTTTGAGGACAACAATGTACGCATCTTGGCCAGACAGGTGGTCTGAAAGAAAGGAATGACCATATACCTACAACGCTGTCCCGTGTTCCATCCTCAGACAGTTTAATACTAATTCACACCTGGACCCACCTAGTCCTAACGACGCACATGAATGCCGGTTGGGTCACCAGCTCACATGTAACCCTAACAACTGAAAGGACACATCCACACTGAGGTTAATAGCCTGCAACTCCCCTTCAGTTGGTAAGAACTGAAGAAGATTTCACAGACCTAAAGTCTAACCACATTGCTTATGATTATTCAACTGCATGGTCAAAATGGATTTTGATGGAGAGTTTAGAACATTTCAGGCTAATGCTGAATAATATTTTTAAGTGTGAAAAGATGTAGCAAGGTGTCATGTTGATGTCTAAGTGAAGGCGTTAGCCTTCAATGATCAGCTGTGCAGCCTCCTTTAAATCCAAATTCTTATTGAACTTGCCAACACATGAGAAGAGCAAAACTGGGCTGGTGTTGTGAGGGGAAGCGCTGTTGCTTGCCAGAAAAAAAAGGTGCAAAAACAACTGTTACAACGCACAGCCTAATCATACAGCGGCTGCTGTGCGTGCAGTGGCGAAGGGTTAGTTGAAACAATAAACATGCTCTAATTATTCTTCTAGTCTGAGCACTCAATGCACATAAAAGGTGCAATAAAAGTCAGGAGAGGTGGCGAGGACACTTACATGATGTGTTAATAAAATGTTAATACCTAACTTCAGAATCACAGCAATGTCAAAGATCAAGACTGTTCCTCAAACTCCGCAAACAGAGCTGCTCGAGAGGTGCGTAGTGAAAATATTTCTGCACCGTCGAGGCTGCAGTCTCTATTAACACCCACAGTAAGGTAGGCACATGCTGTATATTACAGACCTTGGCAGATCCACAGTATGCAGAAAATGTTTTATCCCTGGCTCTGAATGCACCCAGGTTATTCCCATCTGGTTGATAAATATCCACTGTCGTTTGGTTGAGGATGTGACAGAACTGATGCTGAAGTAGTGGCCTTGTGAGTCACTGGTGGTTTAAATCCCCAAAATATTAGCACAGGGACTGGTATTTAACCTTCACCTGCGCCAATGGAGCAGAAAAGTATTGACACACTTGACTGGATTACAAAGTGTGTGTGTGTGACAGTAATTGATCCCTCACTCCAGCTTGTGTATAATACTCGGCCATTAGTCAGGGAATCGTTGATGAAATATCTGGTGATCAATCCTCAACGTGTATAATACATTTTTCAATCAGCCCATAGTGTGAACAGGCCTCCAGTATAATACACACCATGATTTATTATAGCGCTGAAAAGGTATGTGATTTAAATTAGTGCTCAGTTCTTAATTACAATAGCACTATATCTTCTTCAATGGCCAGTCAACACCAAACGCTGGAGCTCTCTCTCTCTCACACACACACACACACACACACACACACACACACACACACACACACAGAATGTGAATGATGCAAAATGGTGAAATTTCAATCAAAGTTGGCTATACAGACAAAACAACAGTTATTTTGCATCAAAGCAGTAAACATGTCTGACTTGAATTTAACAATTAATATATTTCATATTTTCTATGACAGTGACTCATCTGATAATAAGATTTCAGTAAGCTTGTTTTAGGTAACCTGGTATTGCATGACCACCTACACAAAAACATGGTGACTCATGGCGCAGTAAAGGTGGAAGTTATCTGTAGTTTGATAATTAACAACTAAGCTCTGCTTTCATTCATTAAGAATGCGCATACACAGTGCTTTCAAAGACACAACATGCAGAAGGCGGTGTCATTGCATCATCAGATCTGTGACTTTATACGGTACAATCATTGTTCACCAGAACACAATGAGACCGATGTATAAAAGTTCCCTCCTGAGTTTTTCATACCATTCTCACACCTCAATTGCTCCCGTAACAGTTACATCACTAATGTAACCCAAAGCATGACTTTTTTCAGAAACCTAAGCAAGTAGCTTTTGTGTCTAAACTTAATCAATCTGTGACAGGTTAGAAACACTCCAAAAGTCATAAAATGTCATGATATGTGAGCTGATAATGAGCAAGCTATATATAGAAAGTCGAATCAGATATTGTATGTTCACTCCACTTGAAAGACTGATGCTAGCGGGGTAGGTACAGGGAGTTTTAAACTCCTCCGTTTTCAATAGCGATTGCTTTGACTGTTGTTTAAAACTGTGTCACCTGAGCCCATGGTTGTTTTAGTTCAGAAAGAATAACGAAAGATAACAACAATTTATTACAATAATTTCTGTTATTACATCGGAAGTGACGATCGATGTTTTTTCATTACCTAGTGTTTTGTCATTTTTACCAATTCCCACCATTAAAAAGTCATATGAAACCTCTGAAATTGCCATGCAGCTATTAAGAAAAAACATTGCAAAATCAAGCATTTTTTTTATCACAAAAGATAACAAATTACCACTGAGTACTATTGTGTATACTGTGTATGTGTGTGTGTGTGTTCTGCATTTTGTGCACCAGATTTCAAAATGATGAGGTGGCTTGAAGGAGATGGATTTTGATTGTATTGAGGAGAAGCGATTACCAGAATCATGTAGCCAAAATGTCTTATCACAGGACTTTGACAAGACAGGTCAGACAGTGAGGATTAGGAAAGGAGTAATAGCCTCTGTCATTCCAAATCTGCCACATTATCTACAGAAGACACAGTAGCATATTGAAAACAACACTTTACAATCAAGCCTATTGATCTATACATCTTAAGCTTAATTAATTGCTTAAGGCTACCTAATGCTACGTGTGTCTTTTCTTTGCATGGACATTCAATAAATGCCAACCCAAGGACCAAAACGAATTCCCAAAGTCCCTGGATTCATATGAAAGACAAGGAAAAGAAAAAGAAAAATGAGGCCTTATTTTTAAGATACTCTATCCTAGTTTGTCAAATGTTTGGATATATCATATCAAACAAACACAACCACAGCAATAATATACATATATGCATAGATGTGGTTGAGTTAGTAACTAGGTCCTTCAAGACCATAAATCCTATAGGATGTATAAAATTGGTTCTGTTATACTGTATACTGGAATTGAGCTTGTAAAGGTCCGTCCGGTGGGAATGTCAGTGTCTCGTAAGATTCATACAGATGGATTGGATTCTGTAGGTATAGTATATATACCTATATACTTAGAGTATATGGAATACATGATATAGAGCATTATAGATAAAGCTGAGTATAACACTAATATTAATCAATCTTACTGGACTGTAGGGTTTCTCCAGAGGCACAAGTTACAACAAGCAACAACAAGAATATGGCTTGGGATTCAGCCCATTCTTCATTTGCTAGCTTTGCTTTTAAAAATCTATAATTTCACAATTAATAAGCCTCTGTGAAAAAAATGAATACTGTAATCATGCTTGATGTGTTTAACTATGTTTTCAGGAGCAAAGCGACGGTCCAAGCCTTTAAAAGATAAAAAGGAGCTGGGGATTTCTGATTAATTAATTCAACATTTAGACAGACAATCAATAAGAAAATAAGTAAAACTTTGTGTATAGGCATGCCTGTTCAAGAGGAGGAACAATAAGAGCAAAGGGAGTTCTTACTCAGCTGTCCAAAAACGTACATGAACTTGAAGAAAATGGTACATCTCCCTTTGTCTTGATTGAGAACATTGATGTTAGAGCCTGAATGGCTTGTATGTCTATCAAAACTATTTCTTGAAGCTAACATTTGCAAACATGACTTTCTTGGATGAAACTTATTCTCTGTGAGCCAGGAATCAATGGAGATGTGCCACAAGAAAATGCCATCTCTGAGCTTGATAAATAGGGAGGGATGTTTTCAAGACAACCAAAGTGATCGTGAGACAGAACCCCTCTGTCGTGATGGTGGACAATTTGAAGTGGTACTGGTTGTCTCCTGTGTTCCACCACCTCAGACCAAATTTGACCGCAGAGATACAGGCCTAACATGTGACACATAGTCTTCATGGATTGTGAAATCCATGCTCTGGCCATAATCATCGGTTGCCATGCCTTGAATGTTAGAATATGCACTCTGCTCGACATTCTTCAAGCATCCAACAACTGGATCCCAAGCTGTTTGATCCACCTAACATGCTGAAACCAATGCAAAACCTGCTTCAGGCATGTGGGGAGTTGAAAGTCTTTGAGTGGCATGTCCCACAAAGAGCTTTTTTGAAGACTAACCAACTACGAAATTACATAGTGATGTAATAATCCACTCTTTGGTTTCAAAGGCTTGTGTGAAAAGTAATTACCTTTCAACAAATTTGACTGCAACTTGGTCAAAGCCCCCTCTCTTAAACTTCTTGTCAACTTCCAGTGACAAACCCCTGGCCAAGGGTTCAAAGGCTGCCTCCTCATCAGGCTAACATTGGTATTAACTTCTCTAAAACATCTGCATTAGCTTCAGGCTAACGACAATCTTAGCTTTAATGGCTAAAATTGGTGTTACCGTTCACAAGATTTGTAAGTTTGTGTAGCCTGTTTATCGTAATATGTTGCCGTTCATGTTGTTCCCCATCCACATTATTATTTCCATACAGGCAGCAACCCTAATGCAAACTATTGTGTGGGGTTTACACTGGCCAAACTAGTAATGCCCTTCGACAGGAGACTGTAAAACCGCTCATTGGAGCAGCTGTGAACAACCATGACTCATTTCAGCCAGACAGCAGATTTGTGAACATTGATCCCTCAGAACACTCCCACTGAGTTTTCAGCTGTCATCAAATGCTGGGCAACATACATTACTGGCTGAGTTGTGAGGAAGGTGAGCCCTCTCCTGTCAGGTGACACCTGCCAAGAGGCTTCAACAATGACAGAGACCCCGCAGATAAGTCATACTGCCTCATACAGAAAAACAGCAGGGGGCTGGTGATCCCATCTACCAGATGTGTGACAGTCAGTCAACACAGCAGTGGAGAGGGCCATCAGGAAGATGATGAACACCCTTACAGTCTGTAAGAAAAATGTACCATCCATCCAGGGTCCTCCTTGCTGTAGAGGAAGGGGCTGGGTTCCAAAGACATCTTTGACCTTGAAGAGCACTTCCTGGGGACCCAACCATAAAGGCACCTGTAGAGAAATAGGTTCCAATTGAAGCATGATTAAACTGTAACCAGGGAAGATTGCTGCCATATGGTTACATTCCCGACAGGCAAACCATTATGACATGTCATATCAAGTGTTTTATATCTGTGGCTTATCATCATAAGGCACTGGCAAGGGGTAGCCATCATAGTCACAGCCAATCATATTACCTGCTATCCTTGCCATTAAAGCAGGGCATTCTCTACTGTCAGAACTGTCAAGAGTAGACAACACATGTATTTCCTATGTAGCTGTGGTCCAAAACGATTCCTCACACAGCATATTAAGCAAGAGTCTAACAGAACCTAATCTCTATGAACAGATATCAGTATATGAATGTAGAGTCTGTTGGCAAGGGATGGGATTTTGTTAGTCTAAGTGTTCTGGTTTCTCGTTGTAGTCCCAGTAGTGTTGATGAATCACATTTGAGAAGGCTTTGGTTGTATGAGCGACACAGTGAGGAGAGGATTAAGGTTGTATGCATGTGCTGAAATGCAATCTCGAAACCCAAACGCTAACGACTGATGATGGCCTAGCTTTTTATCAGCTTTTTAAAAAAAGTTTCTGCATTCATATGGAGATATCTGTTTATCGATATTAGGTGTAATCAGACTGTAGAGAATGTAAAAAATGACATACTTGAAAGGAAGTCTTGGGCTAGATATCCTTGACCCTTGTCTCTTTATTGTTAAAAATGTTAAATGGCCAAAGCTTTCTAAAGGGTGCATGTTTCAGACTCAAAGGTCTTAGTGGAGGACTTGTCTTGTCTTGTACGTCTTGTTGATGTGAGACTTGTGACTATGTCCCACCTCTGTTAGCAAGCTGCATGCATGATAATTGCATTGCACTCATTAAGTTGAAGCTTGCTCTTAGATCAGAGTAGCATTTACTAACTGTTGCCCTCTAGGCGATTAGGTAGTTATGTGACACACACACAGATATACATTCATATATAGAAATGTCTTTTCTTCATCTGTAAAGGATGACTGTTCCAGCACATGCATGCAGGCACAAATGTATCTCTGTGATATGGGTATATCAGTGTGAGACAGAGAAGAGAGGAGAGGACGGAGGAGCTTACCTCAGAATAAGTTGATTCTGTGTTTGCACGTGGATCAGTGAATGACTCTGTGTCCTTGAATGAGGGGGCGATAAATTCATTTATTTCAGCCGTCAGTGATGACAGGCTGGTGGGAGGGAAATGAAAAACTACTGCATCAGGTAAACACTGAGAGAGCGCTTCTGTGTGTGCAATTCAGCTATGGCTGTGTGTGTATACACTACATGTTTGTGTGTGTGTGTGTCAGTCCATTTGTCTATGTGTTTGTGTGTGCGTGCTCCAGAAAAATTAAAAACTCCTCCCGTGCCTCCCAAACAGATTAAAAATGAGCCAAAGTAATTAGTATTTTTGGTACAAAAACAATACAAATAAAAACATAAATCTCCACTGCTTAGGAAAATATTACATCAAGCGTAGTAATTCAGGGAGAGCTGAAAAAATTCCATTAAAAGTAATTATGCAAAGGTAAGTGTGTTTCTCCAGGCTCTCCTTCATTTGTTCCAGTTTAGTCACATTTTAAGATGTGATACATGTTGATTTGACATTAACTCTCTGAGCCGTGCCCTCTGAAGTGGCTGTGCAATCACTCATATTTGAGGAGGTCTCATTTAAGATATGGAAATTGCATTTTGCTTGGCTGTTGCATTAGTTTACATCAGTGTTGACAGGCTAAAAATAAGAATGTAATGTAAACTCTAAGGCACATTACGGCACTGAAAGAACAGTAGGACTCTAACTTTTTGACCTCATCCACAACTTAGTTTTGCAAACTGAATACACAAATGGGAATTCCAATGCAATGATCCTTTCTCTTGCACTGATATAACACAGTATAGCGCCTCAGAAAAAAAACAACCGTGCTCATGATTTATAGCTGTAACAACTGTGCAATAGCTGCTGACATTCTGAAGTTTGAAAAACAGGCGTTTACCAGAGACAATCCAAAATCCATCAATTTACTATAAAAGTAACACAAAGTTCTTCATACAATGACTTTTGGACTGTTATTACTGTGTTCAATGTTCATGGTTTGGTTAGGTTTAGGCTGAAAAACTACTTGGTTAGGTTTGAGTAAAGATCAGACTTTGTGTTAAAACAACTACATTCAGTTTGGTAACACAAGTTATGTAAGTGACATAACTACATCCGTCACATTACTTAAGTTATGTCATTTCAGTACACACATTATTTATGTAACATTACTTCACTCTTGTTTCAGTGGTTGTATCTCTGGACCAGTCCAGTGCATAACCTATCCCACTGAGTGTGATTTATCTTGGTCTTTACACTTATACTTCAGTCAAATGTGAAGACCTTCCCCAGACCTGTAACAAAACATATTTATTTTGAATAATAATTTGTGTCTAGAAGCTATGCATATTCTAGTACTGTTCAATTTTAGGTTAAAGCCTTGATCACAAGTTGTCTCAACTCACTGTCAAGTCAATTCTCAATGTATTTGCACTAGATGCGTCACGTTTCCACATCACATTTGAGTATGATGGGACCATGATTGGTTTCAAAACTGGTTGTGATGTCACAAAATCACTCTCCGATGTCCACATCATAGGGTGCATCCCCATTCTCTTATTTGCATGGTTGCTTGACTCGCTTGTAGGTCTTCGGAGCATCCCAGTATCTCATTTACACATTTATTAGAGAAATAAGATGTCCTTTCCTCTGAACCGCATCTGAAAAAAATGTCAGTTTCTCAGCACAGCTGGAGCAGCTGTCAGTCTGCAGGTGTTAACAGCTTTGTAAGTCTAAACAAACATGAACACCTGCACATTGATAAAAACCTGTATTCTGTATTTAAACTGTGTATAGAACACCAGTGTGTAAATGTTCTTCACTAAGACATTGAATGCATCCTAAAGAATGTGTCTTATTTGATTTATTAACCATCTTCCTCTATTGATATGATATTCTGTCATCTAATAAGTAAGTGATGTAGTTATACTGTATATCTCACATAAAAACTACTTTCTACTTATGCACAGGTATGAGGTGAATGGTATTGGCTGCAGTTTCACTGCCACTAGCTCGCAAATGGCTTTAGCGATATATACATAGTCTTGTGAAAGACCCCGGTCATATGCCATGAGTACAAGCAGGCAGGTACGTAGACAGACAGACAGCCTGTCCAATCATTTCCTGTAGGCCGAATGAGGCCATTGGATGGGCTTATCAGAGGCCTACACCAGCCACAGATGCTGGATTTTTCTGTTATTAGTAAGAGCATTTAATTCATCAATATTTTCTACAAATACAACAACAAATGCTTCTGGAAAAATTTTCCAATACAACCTTGGCTTTAATGAAGTGCTTTCAGTTGCATTAAGGTTTTGGAAGCAATAGTGACGCTGTAAAAAGTCACAGGTAGATATTGTACTAAAATGCGTTTCAAATGAAAAAGTGGATAAAACTACTCTAAAAACACACTTTACGGAAGACACGGTGAAGTAGTCAGGACTTCTCTTCCTCTGCTGTGTCAATTTTGACTCGATTATTTTACACACTTGTATCCAATATTCAGCAATCCATTACAACTTATATTTTCCTCTCTCTCATACTGCACTGCGAGGCTTTGACACCCCGCCCTGCACTTGTTAGCATAAAACTTTGTTTGACACTCGCTCACAAAGCTCTAACCCTCTACATGTGATGGAGAGGCCACTTAGCTAATGTATTTGAACACGGCCACTTGACTGCCTCTGCATTGCTGTTCAGATGACTGTGCCATTGTCCAGCTGCCATTTTCCAGCCGTGCAAAGCGCCACCAAACATTTTATCACTCTTTATATGATTAACAGACCTCCACAGACTCATTTTCATAGAGTTTGGTGTGAAGGTTGTTAAAGGTTAAAGGTTTTTTGTATTATTATTATTTTGAGTTAGTCTTTAACAAATGTACAGCGCTGGAGCAAACCATTAACTGTGTACAATCAATTAATTCATGCAAAGCTGACTAAAGTGGCAGCATATGGATGGGGCTATTTGACTTCCTCTGCTTTTTAATTGGAGGAAGAGGTGAAGCAGAACACACAATAATTCACCCGTCATCTCATCTCAGTGTGCAAATATTACCTTCAGACATACAGTATACTCTATGTACCATAATGTCCAAGAATATTCAGGTATTCAAGCCTAAAGAGATGTAATCTTCACCGGATACACATCAAAGACACATTTGTAGTACATTTCTTAGAATCGTATTGCCCTCATGTGTATCCAGGTGAATAGTCACAGACAGGAAACATTTTTAATTCCAACCACATAAACAGTTTTAGTACTGTTTCAATGTCAAACTGAACATATTGAAATTATTGTTTTTTGTTTCAAAGCATTCAAGGGTAACTGGTGATGGAAAACAGTAAAAATCTCAACAACAATAACTTATTTTTATCCAGCTGATGAAATCCAGGTGAGAAACAAAATAATAGATAATACTTTGTGCATGTATTGTATCTTGACTCACCTTAGCTTATTATCTTCTTGCACTCACAGCAATGTAGGTTTACCAACATTCACATTTTTATTTATTTTTTTCCAGTACGTGTATTTTCATCTTCCTCTTAAAAGACTGGTTTCCTTGAACTGGACCTAGACAGCACAAAACATAGCACAGCTAAGCAGAGAAATATTGAACTTGTCATTGCACTGCACATGTATTGAATTTATGTTGTGTTACTTCACTGAGCTTAAGTGTTGTGATCTCTGTGTGGTCAGGTTATGGTAGTTGGCCTTGCCATGACTAAATTCCTACTAGGCTAAAGTTCTAAGTCATGCATGCAACAAATCATCATTTTCCAACATGACGCCTGTGTCTTACACAAACTTGTTCTGAAGACTAGCTCAGATCACACCTACATATGATCCAAGCCAGCACATGGCTTGACTTCAACCATTGTTTCTTTGTCTATCTAAACTAAGAAACATGTCATCTTGGACATGAGACGATCACGCCTCAGTGATTTTGTCTCTCGTTTGCTTTGTTCACACCATGCAGCCCTTAGCGACCAATTTGTATCACAGCCCCCATTTTGTTTCTGGGTCTTTCTTACACACACACAAATATTCATGCCTACATTACCAACAGTGGACTCTCATTCTTTACTGAACAAGTATGGACCTCTGTTTCTGGTCATTTTGAAAAAAACATAAACAGTAAGAAAAAAATACCTTTAAGGCCCCTTTCCACGCACACGCACACACACACACACACACACACGCACACACACACACACCAAACATATGTTCCTGGACGTATACACAGATGGGTCAATATTATAGTCAGATGTCTCACTCATGCTATTCAGTGGACCAGGATATTTCAAGTAACCCTAATACTGAAGCTATTTAACTTAAGTGAATCCTTTAACTCAACAAGATTATTGGAAATTCCAAGAATCCCAAGCCTAAATTGAACAAAAATATGTTAAAAACAACTAACACTCAAAGGAGCAAAAAAAAAGAAGAAAAAAAAGAAAACTAAATAAAAGTGTGTGGGAATCTAAAACTGCATTTGGAAGATACAAGGATACAAGACTTAACATGCTCTCAGAGTTGTAGTGTATAAATAGCTGAACCAATTATGGAGTGGTTTCAGAAGATCTTTCTGAGCTCCCAGTAGATTTATTTCAGTTAAAGACAAATAAGTTAGAAGGATTTCCTGGGTGGCTCATGATGAGGTGACAAAGCGTCTCTCAGTGAAGGCAACTAGAAATGAGAGGCCACATCATGATTGAGGGCACTACTGTACTGTCTCAGAGTAATAGGTTACACGCTGCTTGCTATTGTTCCTCTCTTCTCTATTTTGACTATTCTTAATCGAACTGTATTTATTCAACAGCACAGTTGTAAGTTATTAAGGTGGTGTTACGTGCCAAGCAGGGCCCAAGTGTGTGTGTGTTGTGTTGGGAGTGTTTGATAAGTTATATCAATGAAGTTGACTTTTTTTTTTTTACTGTATAAGTAAAACTACGGGAACACTCCAAGTTACATCTCAAGATGCTGAACGCGGAGCAGAATTTAATCTCGCTTTTTTATAATCACTTTCATCGCATGACTGTTTGTTTTTATGTCTGTCTTTATTTACCCCAACAGCCAATGTAATGACTTTTGGCTGACTTTGCTAGCTAGAGCTGTTAGTTAGCTAGCAACTGGCCATCTGGGTGGACTGCATGAACTACTCAAATCAGGTTGTGATAACCTTGATACTGAGTATTACCACCTCAGTTAACCTTTTTGCTTGACTGCTTGCTGGCCATGACGATTTCAGATGTGTCTGTCTGTGTGCATGCGTTGCCACACATGCAATCACTTCATTAGCAAAGCCCAAAATTGTTCTCATGAATATTCATGAACGTGGCATTTGATAGGCTACAGTACTTTACTGTTGACAGAGCTGCTAGCCAGAGGCCAGTGAGCACATTTACACCTAAATGATGTTTTGTTTTGTTTTTTATAGACACAAAGCACATTTGTACATTTGTGTCCAAAGTACCTGTGATTCAAAAGTGACATGAAGGTGAGTCCTTGCCACAAAACACAAACATTGCCAATTCTGTTGAAAAAAAAACGACTTTATTTGCAGTCTTGCAGTCTTTTGTTTATTCGTATAAATGAGTGACATCTATCAGTCATGTTGGTGTTGATAAAGAAGAAGCACCGCTTAACTTCTGACACACTACCCATAAATCACCTCGGGTTTAGATGATGTTTTGCCGTGATCATTTATCAATTGCTATGCTTTGAAATGAGAAGGAAATGGGGAGAGGTAATAAGACGCGTCATGTAAAACGGAAGACTTTTGCTTTTTGTATGCACAAATATAACACTACTTGTCAAAAATGAGGGAATGTTTCGGTTTATGTCAGTACACCACCTTCAGTGTGTGACAGTGTGTGTGTGTGTTTGTGTGTGTGTGTTCCCCCTCTGAATGCAGTTAAGGTAAATGTGTGAAAATCCTCCATCTGCCAGCACAGGAACTTAATCCTGTAGCCACCTGAGTCCATTTTTTACATAACTATCCGAACTCCCAGTGTCTCTGACCCTCTGCACAAAACAATCTGATTGCATCTGTGACAGTATTTCTGTAGACTATCATACTCGTGTCATGTAAAAGCAGGAAATTGTGAACCGAACCATTCCGTGCATCTCTGAAAAAACAAATTACTTGTCCATATAAAACATGCCAGAGTAGGAAAAATTCTATTAAGGGCTGAAATAGAACGAGACACCATTTGTAATTTGAAGAGGAAACACTCATCAGGTGAATCATATTTTAGAAATCACTTTGCTGATTGAAATCATTGCACTGAGCTCAGTTCGACATTCATAGTCAGTCGACCATGTCATGTAGTTTTTTTTTTTCTTTTCTTTTTTCTTTAAGGCAAGGGAACACATCATTGTATCACAGTTAAGTGCAGCTTGTGACTGCCTTCATGGTTTTAATGATCCTTCAGTCATCTTCCAACCATACGTTTCATTTTAATGTTGTATCTGTTTTGTAGGACTAGATGTTGATATCCCTAGTTGCATACTGAAACCAAGCTGCTAAGAGATGTGTTAAACATTATTCAGTTTTGGTAGATGATGCTCCTCTTCCCCTGTGTGGGCCCACAGATGGCAAGATATGTAAAATGTTAGAAAAAGTAAATACCTTACAATTTCCAACTTTCCAGTTGTTGCACCATCAAATTATCTTGGCACTGTGGCACCCAGGATAGCTGCCGCATACGTTTGGGCACATAGGAGTGGATTGGAATCCAAAGGTGACGCAGTCAAAGTCCTGGGAGTCACCATCCAGAATAACTTGTGATGGGACAGTCAGCTGACTTTGGCCAACAGGGAGCTCTTTGCTCTGAGCCATCTGAAGAAATGTGGTGCCTGAGAGCCAGAATTGGTATCCATCTAAGCCTCTCTGGTACATAATATGCCATTCCTGTGTGGCACAGCTTGTTGACTGCAGACCAGTCTACACTGCTGTAATGCACAAGGAAACAGGCCTGTAAACTCATGCTTGGCCAGAGGAACTCAATGTACCCTGAGGCTCTCTGCACTCTTGGATTCTGTTCTCTAGCAGAGAGACGCACTCAAACTATGTCTCAGCTTTGCCCGAAAGCTGCCGAAGTCCAGCCACAGTGACTGGCTGCCACTCCTTTGGGGAGGAGCTCACATGTCATCAGAAAAGGGACTCAAAGAAAGTGACCAACCGTGTCCAACTGAGAGATACAGGAGATCACTAACTACTATATGTGCAGACTCCTAAATGAGTGCAGAGTTTAGATTTGTGATAAGAAGTAATAGTGTTTTAGCTTTGATAATTGCTAAATTCAGCTATGTTTTAAGTTTTTCTCTGTTCTCTCCATATGCATACTGAAGTGTACTATGATGAATTGTGACAGCAAAACAATTCTGTTTTCTACATGACACTGTCTCCGTGAACCGAATTCTGACTGGTCAATAAACATAACCAAATTGGACATCTGTCCAACCAATGGTCCAAAAGTTATTCATTACATAATGACATAAAACATCACGTAACTAATGGATGGAACTACTGCTAAACATTAGCATGTTTGCATTGTTGTTGTTCAGCATGTGAGCATCCTGATGTTATGCTTAAGTATATCCTTACAGAGCTGTTTGCATGGCTGTAGAACCGTATTTTAGCTTGAAAGATTAGTCAATACATTGTTAAGTATCTGAATAGTCAGTTGTACAATTTCAAACCTTCTCCTTTTTTATGTATTTGCATCTTCCCCACTGTCTTTTCTATCAGCACTCATCCTGACCCTGTGTCCAAGACAACTCAGACATACCCTAGACACTGAGTAGAATGTCAACTGTAGACTCCTTTTTCACTCTGTGGTGATGGATTACTGACAGTGGAAATGCACTGAACTGGGAGTATCAGAATCATGTGTGATTTTTGTTTTTTTTTATCAAGTTCTAACTTTCCTCTGAGAATAAAAAAGACAAACTTTCTGTGGGAAGAAAAACTGGCATTCGAAGACAGTGTGTGTGTGTGAGTTCTTGCATACGTGTGTGTATGCATGTGTGTGGGAGGGTTGGCACGGCACTGTGCACGCAGCAGCGCCTGGTAGTCCATTACAAGGGCAAACAGCCTCAGCGTAGTGAAGATCTTTTTAGTAAATATGCTACATTTTGAGCATACTCCAAATCTTTGTTCACTCTTTGGGGTTGGGAGAGGCAAAATGAGTCTCATTAGAAAAAAAACATTTAGTTTCCAATATTGGAAGTAGAATTAAAAACAGCCAAAAAGTCCACAGGCCTGCTGATGGATGACGGCAGCGACATAATCAAGCGATAAAAAAGTTTCCTCCAAGATTCTGTTGATTCTGAGAAGCCACATGAAATAGTTATATGTTAACTTTTGTTAGCTAGCTATAAAAACATTTTTTCTTCACTCACATGTACTTGTATGTCTGATGGTGCTAAGTCTCACTGAAAGTTCAAGGGTCCAGGTTAGACTCATCTGATGCATCAGCAGGTGAAAGGATAATAAAAATGTCTTACGATAGCCCTGGAATGATCTCGTCTTTCTGTCATGGTTGGCAGCTCAATTAAATGGATCCATCACTTCCCTTTAGGGCCCTTGAGGGACACCGGGGAGCCATATGATTAACTGTTTAAATACTAGCTGAGTCTAATCTTGCCATTGAGGAAATAGTTTGAAATAGTTTGGGGATATACAGTGCACTTATTGGCTTTACTTTTGCCAAGAAATAGATAAGATGATTGAGCTTAGCTTAGCAACAGCACTTAAAGGGAGATAAACAGCTTGCCTGGCTCTGTCCAGAGTTGAAAAATTCCGCCTACAAACACCCAGAAAACTCACTTATCAACACATTATGTCATCATTTTAATCTGTGCGCAAAGTGTGTGACTCAGTTCTATTTGGATTGATTCCAGCACATCCTCACACCTAGATGACTAAATAGGTTGGTTATTAATGACTTTCTGAAATGACATATATCAGTTTTCCAAAACAACATTATTGTTGCAGTATACCAGTGACAGCAGTACTGGACTCTTGTCATATCCTGGCAGTGTGATTAGATTCAGGCAAGAAAACTGCTTGGTTAGGTTTCTGAAAAGATCGTGTTTTGGCTTCGAAGAAGTATGATAGGTATGCAACTTTAATGTGCAGAGGTTATGTTTGTTACTTAATTAGGTTATGTATTCACATGACATAAGTTAACCCCAAGTTAAATAACTGTTGACACTGTGGTTAACACTAGACACAGGCCACCTGGGTGGAATGTTTTGTCATCCTACGTGAATTTTGCTGGTCTGCATACCACACATCCTTCTTTGCAGCTGTAATTATTACTGCAGCCACTAGAGGCCACCCATTACGGCAAAAGTAAACACTGGCCGTAATGAAACCGAACAACAACCACATGAAAGCAGCTCATTATGAAAAACATTTAAGTTTGTTGTCAGGCAGCGACCTCTAGCGGATATAGTTATTATTACAGCCGCAGAGGAGACAGTGCGGATTGGTAGTATAAAGAGTGAAAAGTGTATAGGGATGAGGTCGGGGATGGATGGTCAGGTTAAACAAGCACAGGACTTGAAGCAAAGAAGCAACAGTGAGTTCTTTTAGCATACTAACATAGTGAAGTAACCTCACATACACACGTTACTTAGTTATATTTGTAACAGAAGTTGCAGAACTAACAGTGATTCTAACTGAAACAACGATGTATTCTTAAACCTCACCTGCAACTGTACATGGTTTCAACCATGCCTTTTAAGTGACTGAAAGATTGAATTTTAGTGCCTCCATGTCCGTCAAGAAAAGTAACCTCTACTGTGTCCTTAGTCTAAGTTTGAGTTTCGGTAGATGGCTATCACTCCTCTGTTCCAAACATGTCCAAAAATTTCAGGAAAGATTTATGGGAATCCTGTTCTTACGAAAAGTAAAACTACTGTAAAAGCGGACTGTACTGGCCGAACATGGTTATCAAAATTGGCTATGGAGAGTTGCAACATATTTTTGGACTGGACTGGTACTCATTATTGGCACTACACACAACACACAGTTAAAAGAAGACAACCAGCACAATAAGTTAGACTGGCAACCTGAACACTTGCTCACGCACAACACATTAAAGACAAAGATGTGCAACATCACGCCAAATATGTTAATGCGACAAAAGTAGTACAATACACAGCTGAGCTTTTATCAAAAACTGATCTATTTTTCTCTCCGAAGACACATCGAAATCAATCTATCATTGACTATGATATTGTATTTTAAGTTTTACAGCTCACTAATAATAGCTATTGTTACCAAACAACAACAGATGTTACCAAACACACTAAATCCATGTTTTTCATGAAGAAAGATGCACAAATCCGTGGCGTTATGAAAGACACACCAGATTTAATTGATGTAAGACGGTAAACATGCCAGATGAAGACTCCTACACTTTTCCTCGTTGGCATGAACGAGTGTTGACAAAATCATTATGCCATTTAATTCTGAAGGATTTTTGAGTTAGATTTGGGTTATGTGATAGACTGGTGTACCGTCCAGAGTGCACCCTGCCTCTCTTCCAATGCATGCTGGGAGAGGCTCCAGCCCACCACCAACATGATCAGCATGACGAGCACAGAGACTGGCTGGGATGATGGAGAAGCTCAGATCTCGTGTTTCTTTGTTATTTCATTTGTTACAACTCCATTTTCGTATCATAGCATACACAATGTGCTTGATGCAAACAAATCCAAATGTACTGACTCACTTGATCTAATTTCATGCTTTGAAATTGAGCAAAATGGATAAGGTGAGCACATGAAAACATGCCAAAAACAGAAACAAAATACTTGTAGATAGAGGAGGAGAGGGGGTGGGGGGGTTGACTAAATGTGGCTGCACTGTTCTGCGTTTGCTCTAAATTGCCTATTGCATTCTGGCCTGCTGCACTGACCTGGTCACGGAGGTCAACCAGCAGGCCAGGCCATCAGGAATTCTTCCAGGACCTCTGATGATGATTTGGAAACAGCCTGTAAACAAACCACAGCAGTGTGTAAAATCGCCCCCTCACATTCCCTCATTCACCACATAATAATGTCATCCCGTTACTCTATAGCGAGCGATATGTTTGAATTTTCAGACAATTCTGAATGATCGTGTTGCATTGTATTGCAATGTTTGCATTTGATTTGACTGATTTGATTTGCACATTGATTGTTAAGTTACACATGTATTAAATGAAAACCATTGCAAATGATGGAATGTTTGAGGACATAATGAGCATATTTTCAGTCTTCAGTTTACACTACCATATATAATTGTGGAGGGAGAACATGGTGCAGTAGGTAGCAACAAGAGAGTGATTATCGACAGCCTGTGAAAATGCTACAGATTATTGCATACACGTAGCATTTTTCAAACGTAGTGTCTCTGTCACTCTGATATTAAATGTCTGATATTGAAGTCTTGCCTACAATGTCTTCAAACTAAAATGGCACCCAGTAGAGTGCATACCTCCACAAAAATGATTAACAGATCACTTTAATTCAACCAAGCCCAATCTAATATCAAATTTGAAACTTTTGTTTTAAACTTGCTTGACCGCAGTTAAGGTCACCAAAATGAAAATGCAATCTATGAAAATGTAAGTTTTCAACATATATGTGGTTTGCAGAAATGTATATTGTCAACATTTATTCTAGAGATTGATGCACTGGCTATGTCAAAACAGTAAATCCACCTACCAATCATTTTTGAGCTAGTTTACTAAGATAAGTAAGTCAGCCCATGCAGCTAAAGAAATAGTCCGGTGCATAATCCCCCACAACACCATGGGTTATTTTTGCATTTTGTTTACTGTGTGTTAAGCAGATAAGATATAACACATTGATAACTGAGCTTGAGGTGCTGATTGGAGGATTGTGTTAATGTTAGGCAGAGCCAGGTAACCTGTTTCCACCTGTTACCAGCGAAGCTAACCAACGGGCCAGCTCAATACACTGAATGGACATTATGTCAAATGTGTCGTCTTACTCTCAGCAGGGTAGCCATAACTGTGCATTTTTCAAAAATTATCTCATGGCAGATGGAGCACAAGAGATGATCGTGATGAAGATGAGGGAGCGCTGTGAACCAGAGAGAGTGAGAGGTGAGAGGGAGAGAGGGCCCTCGCTACAAGGCGTTCACCTCTGCTCGAAGAAACCTCATTTTCCTCCTGTGATGTCCGCCTCCATCCATCACTCCCCACCCCTTCCTCTCCTCATCTCTTCCTCTGCTCCTGGTGTCTGTTCTCGCTCTGATTAATGAGCAGGGCCCCGGCTGAACCTATTAACAATGTGTAATACCGCTCAGTCTGCAAATAGCCTGCACTGTCCAGACCTACTTTACACTCCTCAAGGTAGCCGTGGCCTATTAGGCCGCTCTCTGACTGTGCCATGTTGCCTCTCGCTGGGAAGCTGTTTCTGTAGCTCCCCGCTTCTCCTTTTCCTTTCCCTGTGTCTATTTCTGCCCTCTGCCTCCCATCATGTCTTACAGTGCCTCCTCCTCCTCCTCCCCAGTAGTCTTCCTCATTTCTCTTTGTGTCACGTATTCCTCCTCTCTTCTTCCGCTATCCTTGGCCCTATTAGGGTGGTCAAGTTGGGAGACTAATTGACCTGAAAACCACATCAATCAAGGGAAACTTCCAACGCACACGTGGCCCTCTCAACCTAGTTTTTGGAACAATGGCAACAGGTATGAAGACTGATATTCACTCTGCAGCTACTTTCACTTCGTCTCCACTCCACGCATGTCCAGCTCATCCTGATTACTTTCATTTTGAAGGGAGACTGTTACATTTGCCTTAATATAATTTCACACTATAAGGACGCCATAAGAGAAGCTAACTAAGGACAACATGATTGGGAGCACATGCAGTTGGCAACAAACAAGTGTCTTGCTGAGGATCTATCAAAATGTTTCTCTGCTGCATGTGCAACAGCTACAGGGGGTTGTCATGTGATGAATAACAAAGTCAGCAATGTGGATAGGGCACTCCCCACCCAGGTATCATTATGCCTTGGTCGACTCCTATTGCAGAGAGCCACAGAGTGATGCAGCAATGACACATTTTTGCAGGCCAACCCGCACGTTACCATCAGGCTGGTTCCCTCGACAAAAAGCCTGTTAACTACTTCAGTTAATTTTTGGCTGTTGAGCACAAGATATGATACGTACATAATCGGTTCAACGAGATAATCTTCACAGATGAACACCACTGTTACGATGTTTGAAGCATAAGTGAAACCGATACAAATAGTACAAAGTACAAAGCTAGCTAACATTAGGAAGTAAATGAAACTACATCATGGTTGCACGACTTTAGCGTCACCAAGACTAAGCGTATTCCCGTCACGATGGAGAAGATAAGGTGGGCCCGACAGTGAACTAAAGATTTAAGTTAATACAAACTAAAATAACAAGGGGATAGGGCGGAGGTGGAGTGAGGTGGAGAACAGGTAAGGGGGGTGAGCAGTAAAAACCTGGCTAACGTAGGAGATTCAGTGCAGGTGTGGAGGGAAAGCAGACTGCAGAGGAGCACAAAAAAACATAAGAGAACCAGAGCAAAAGACACCACAAAACCCCTGAAAACACCAAAAAAGCACACAAAATGAAACAGCAATGGCACTTGCTATGCTACACTATGTACACTTTACTATAAATTGATCAATCTGCAATCTGCATAGTTTACAACTACAAAGGCCCTGACAACCTTGGTAGTCTCATTTAGCCACTTTTTAGCAGCCAATTACATTAAGGTACATAAGCGCTCAAAAAATTAAAAAGTGGGAAATAACCGATGTGTTATCATTATTTATAACAAATATATATATATATATATGAAAAAATCTTCATCTTGTGTAAACTATAGAGCTTATATCAGGCATTTAACCGTAAAAAAGATGTGAAATTTCACCTCACAGTGTGCGCTGTATTTATTACGATGTTTATGTACGAGTCAGGGATTGTAATTATCGTGGATATGATGGAGGTGATATTAATATAGATATACATGCTACGTGCAATACATGTGACTTTTATTTTCCATCGAGGGGTAATTTGATTCGCAGCAGTGTGTAAAAACAAAGACAATGCGAGACATCACAACGGCATACAGGCAAAGAAAGAAACAATGGGAAAATGTATCTGTTTAAAAGGAATGAATCATTGGAGTGGTAGCAATAACAAAGTGTTGCTGAGCTGTTTTAGAGCAAATTAAGGGCATTCGTTATATTTGGAACAGAAGGGAGTTTGAATCTATATTTCTTTGCCCTTGGCAGCCTGAGTGACAGATCATACGAGAACAAGTTACAGCTGTGAGACTGCTGATCTGATCGATTCGCTCATGAAGTCAAACTATCTGGATAGAACAAAACAAAACAAAAAAACTGGGTTGTAACTTTTCTCTCAAACCTTACATAGCCTCACTCAAAGTCTTCATCACAATTCCGAGTTATGTCTCGTTACGTTTTCTAAACATGTCGAGGAGCTCAGACATTCGCACTTCCTTTCAGTGCAAAATTAAATTACCCTGAAGTAAAAAACGACGTCTCTCCTTCGCGCTGCCGTAATGACTATTATTTTCTTTCGCTTTAGGAAGGAGTGAAATTACCGATCTGGATTGGCAGGATGTCTCCCTCTGAATACAAAGCTAAATAAGGACATTTTTTTGCAGCCTTGTGGGGGAAAGGCAGAGCGCACAAAGAGTGGAAAACACACATACAGCACGTCTCTTGTGTGATATCATTCGCGCGAAGCAGTTGCCAGCGTGTCCTGGAGGCCAAGTTCTTTGGCGCTGCAGACGGCTCTGATGCTCGCAAAATGCCATGTAGGAACATTGCGCCGAAACCCGAGCAGGTTTTTTTTTTTTATATGAATGTGCAAACAGTCGAGCGCTTTACCCCGGCCTTCCCCTCGCAGCCGAAAAGGAGCGGTGAGAATGTGGAGCTCGGCGCTGTTTAATGTTTCATTCGCTATCAGCCCAACACTCTTGCCCTCTGGACGTGTGCTGGAACGGCTGCACAAACTCCGCAAAGAACATGAAGGAAAGCGGAGAAGGAATGTTAAGGCAAAAAAAAAAAAAAAA
>CAEMYA010000486.1:448496-474513 GCA_903131615.1 Diplodus sargus | reverse complement strand
AAAAAAAAAAAAAAAAAAAAAAAAACACCAGGAATTTGACTGGACCAGTGCAGCAATGTCAGTGTGGTTCTTAGATCTTCGAACACTGACATTCAAACACACCAATTAGCCACAACTTCAAAACCACTGACCACTGGTGTGGCAGTGAAATTGATCGCCATGTTAGTATGTAATGTCCTGCTGGGAATACTTGTGTCGTGCTGTTTATGCGTTTAATACTGTGACACATACCGCCCACCTGCAGACTGCAGACTGAGGTTTCAAGGGGTTGAGCACACAATCTTTTTACTTTTTTTTTCAAGCAGCTTTAGACTAGTCACTGATTTTCCATATGGCAGCCATCATTCTTTTTATCCAGCTCGGCGTTGTCGGATGAGATCATCCATTTGCGCAAAATGATCCCATTAATGCTGAAGTTTCAACACAGCTGAGGCCTGATGGGATTATTTTAGTCTGAGTCAAGCTGCTCCATCTGGAGGAGTGCTGAACGAGTCCTATTAATGGATTACCAGTCTGTTGTTCAAACATAGTCATCGCTGACTTTTCACTGCTTCCCCCGATAGTCCAGACTGTGTCTTCAACCTTGTTAATGTAGTAAACACATGACAGAATGGACACGGAAGCCGTCAAGCAGAGAGCGCTTCAGAGAAATGTTCTCAGTCATATTTTGGCACAAACACTGATGTCATGGGCTAGAAATGCAAAGGATTCAATTAACATGCAAATACACGATATGCATCTCCCCATTTGAATTAAGTATTGACGATTATACCGCTCTAACTGGAGGACATTTTTGACCCTTTAAACTCATGTAGTTACAATTAATTAAGAATGATTTGACATAGCTGAGACCGCATGTGTCTCAGTTATTAATGTCAAATGGTTTTTGCCTTTCAAGTTTTAATTGAAAACGTGGAATTGCCCGACTTTCTAATTGTGGATCCTGCGCTCCCATTTCAGGCGTGTGTGTGCTGGAGATAGCTGCCAGTGTGTGTGTGCTAAGGGCTTCTGAATAACGTCATCTCAGCAGCATATTAATGTCAGTGATAAGTCAGACTGTTAATGTTGCCTCTTAAATAAAGAGGAAAAATCCAGCCTAAATGTGAATTCTTAGTGAAGTACGCTCTATATTTGGGAGCACATTACTCCCTCTAACATACATTACAAGCAGAGATGCTTTATCATGACAATAACATATGCTCTAGAGACCAACACATCCTCATACCTAAACGACCAAGTCGGTAGATTGTCAGCGTCTTCCAAAACGATTTATATCACTGTTCTGAAAACAACTTCACAGTTTGGTTGGGTTTAGACAAGTACATTTCTTGATTAGGTTAAGGCAAATGTTGTGGTTTGGGTTATATTCACTACTTTAGGGTTAGTGTTGGCTGTTAGGGGTTGCCACCTAACAGCAACTGTGAATATGGGCCACTGTATTATGCTTTCATTTTCAGCCTATGGTCGTTTTTTGATGAGGACAGGCTCCGTTTTATGTTTAAATCACTTTAGTTAAATCACTTGATGAAGCAGTAACACCTGCAACCATAAAGTCACACTCCATGTTGTTTGCTCATGTCATGAAGCTTTCTAAACTCAAACGTTTCCCTTGGAAGCAATACTGAAGTTTGTTCAGTTTGTTCATTAGATAGCGTAAAAAATAGCAATAATTCAATCAGCAGCTTTATATCATATTGGCAAGAATAATAATTAGGGCTATTAAATAATAAAGTACTTAAAGATCTATTATCCTCTTTATAAATTCTCCTTATGGTTATAATTGTTGCCATTTTCATCAGAGTGAAGGACCATTTCTCATCTAAAAAAGATGTCAAAGGAAAATACAAAAAAATGTTGAGACAGTTAACCAAAAACATAATGCATTCCGCAAAGTGTAACATC
Source organism: Diplodus sargus (assembly GCA_903131615.1). NCBI lineage: Eukaryota > Metazoa > Chordata > Actinopteri > Spariformes > Sparidae > Diplodus > Diplodus sargus. The sequence goes on along the minus strand of CAEMYA010000486.1, from coordinate 472,611 downwards.
ACTCAGCAGAGCGCCGCTAAACCTCAGCCAAGGCCCAACAATCCCTTTTGTACTAAAAAAAGATACCAGCCACCTAATTTTTGTGTATTTTTACAAAATTCCTGGATCAATCCCTTTTTCCAGATCCGCATCAAAAGGTTATGGGGTCTATTCTGGGACAATAACCATCCTCCATCAGAGATTCATGGAGTTTTTGTGTTATCCTGCTGACGAACCGACCAACCAACAACAAATGGACACCGGTGAAAACAAAGCCTCCCTGGTGGTGGTTAATTAGCTAATGGTGTGCTAACTTCTAAATAACCTTACGACTATTTTTACAGCTGTGATACATTACAGAGTGGGATTTAAGTACGCAAGAAGAACCAGTGTTTTCACTGCTCTTCTAGTGCCAGTATTGGAAGTGAAGGGCTCTGTGGTCAAGTTAACATATGACATACTATGACTGTTATTAATGTGGTAAAACAGTAGTAGTTTAGTAAGTTTTAGGCATAAAGACTACCTGGTTATGTTTAGGAAACAATAATACTTCCGGCTCAAAGAACTACATTCAATCCCATAATTTACAGTTAAGTTACATAACTCACCTCACATATATGTATATATGTAAAATGTACTTACATTGACTTACTTACATAACAACTTTTTTATGAAGTCACTCTTCACCCTTGGTCACAAACAGGATGCAAACACCAGGCTCCTGAGGTAAGGTCCTGTGAATGACTCATTCAGCCGTCCCGACAACTTGAATTTTTCTTGCACTTTACACTCCAGCAAGGAGTGATGCTCAAGAGGGTTATTGACCAGGATGCTGTGTTTGATGCGTTGAGAGTCAGAACACACACACACACACACACACAAACACACACACACACACATACTTCAAATCTCTTTTAAAATCTCATGATGTGTGATATTTACTCTCTTAACACTTAGTCGTTTGGCTCGTTGGTGTAAAAAGACGACGTCGGCACTTGCAGGGGATTATTGCCCTCTTCTAAAAGTTTTGAAAAGCAAGTGAGTCAGTTCCACCTTTCGAGTTCATATGAGGGTGACGGTCCAAACGCTACAACCGGAGAAACACTGTGTACAACTGTGATTCCCAAAAAACCTAGGGATGCTGTGAAAAGCAAAACTGAATGTGGTCAGTTGTTAATCCTTTTTTAACGTACGTATACTCAGTTGACAACAGAACAACAACAATTTTTGCCTCATTAACTTAATTGGTTTGTGTAGATATATGCTTATTCTGAATGTGATGGCAGTAACAGGTATCAAACAAGTCGGGATAGGGGCAACAAAGAACTGCAAGAATTGTGGAATGCTCCAAAAAACACCTGTTTGGCACATTCTACAGGTAAACAGGTTCATAGGTAACAGCTGATATTTTCATTACTGGGCATTAAAGGGGCTTCTTGAAAGGCTCAGCCATTTACAAGCAAGGATGGGGCAAGGTTTATCGCCTTGCTAAACACATGATTCTATAAAGATGTTACACAGGCTCAGGAACACTTTGTATGACTGGTGTCGCAGTGTGTTTGCAAGTTATCAATTCAGTTTTTGAATAGATTTTTAGGGAATCAGAGTTTTTACGTTGTAGTTTAAAAGCGAACACTTTCAACCACCGTGCTGTGTTTATATCCTTTGACAGTCTCTAAGTGATCATGATAATGATTTGTTGATGTCTTGTAGTCTTTAACACCTCCGAAAAAAATGCTTAGAAACCAATCTGAATACTTAAACTGCATGTCAACACATTATGTGTGGTCTGCTAGTTCACCGCAGTCAGCTTTAATTGGTTGGCACTTTGTGAGAAGTTCTTCAGTTTTTCTTTTTGAAGTCTGCTAATTTCTCAGAGGAACTGACTTGGACTGAACGTGTTTTCTTTGTGGGAAATGAAGGTGTTAGAGCGGCCCCCGAAAAAAAAGTTGCCTCCTCTGTTACTTTACCACTTCATTTGTGTCTCTCTGCATTGTCTGCCTACCTATTTCTGTCTTTCATCTTCTCAACAGTCACTGCGTTTCCTATCTCACTCCTTCAATTTAAGGCCAAATTATGACTGCTCTGCTAACTTCATATCTTAACTCTGCACGAGCCACCGGCCTGGCAGCGGCGTTACTTTGAGCGAGCAAGGCAGAGGAACGACGGGAGAAAAAGACAAAGATATAAAGTGACAGAACCGCAGAGAGACTGAAACAGATGAGCGGAGAGAAACAAAGAAAGGAGAAATTTGAAGAGTTGCATTTGGGGAGATGAAAAGTGATTTGCTGGTTCAGAGGGTGTTGTGGCCTCGCTGTTGGCTGGGAAATGGCTTGCCACGGCTAATACTGTGTGTGTGTGTGCGCGTAACTTCGGAAATGTGTTTGTGTGCATCTACCCGTATGCATATGCTTCTTGGTTTCCCCCCTCTGTGTGTCTGTGATACCAAGATCATGCTAATCAGTGCTGTTTGGGACTTGCGGTGAGAGACAGTCATCTGGACGCGGCTCTAATTATCTCCGTGGTGATTTTCACAGAGTGGTTCGGTTTCGCTGTTTCGGTACGTGCTGGGTTTGTGTGTGAGTGTGAGCGAGAGAGCGGCAGCAGCTCTGTTGCTCTTAATCTTCTCTCATCGTTTTCTTCATCTTTTTGATTAATGAGATTCCAATCAGCTGTGTCTGGACAACACAACCCCACAACAAAGTATTCTCAGAGGGGGTGGGGTGGGGGAATCTAACAGGAGAACTTGAGTAGAGCGAAAGACAAAGAAAGAAAGAAAGCATTTGAGAAGGAGGAGAGACAGAGAAAAGCAGATTGGACTTTTTGAAGCTCTTTAATGAAGCATATCCTGCCTAAAAGACGAAAGAGCCAAAACCCAAAAAAAGAACTCACCCATAATCCCTCCCTATCTTTCCAAACCTTCCCACCCACATACATGCACACTCATGCTCATAGTCACCTTCAACCCGCCTGTCCCGCTGGAGCTGAGCGATGATCTGAGAGAGAGCAAGGTGAAGAAACAAAATACCAACAAGTTCTACCTTTCAAAATAACCTATACAAACATTTTAAGAATGACTCGAATGGTTTCCGATCTGCCACCTCCGTGGTTAGATTTAGAAAGCACTTCTTGGTTAAGGCATGGGAAAAGACCGTGTTCATGGTTTGAAAAAAGCAGAGTTGATTGTTGGTAACTGCAAATAGTCTAATGCTTTTACAACTTACCACTCAACCCAACCTCCTTGCTAAGTGGTTTTTGTGGCCAAAATACTAAGCAGAGATAAGTCTGCCAGTTGACGTTTACTAATCTGTGCTCACATCTCCAATTTGTTTAGAGTGTGTGATGTCAACCCTTATTAAGCTGGAAACCAATCGACCAAATCGAACAAAGCTTTAAAGTGATCAGCCACAATAGCTAAAGAAAAAAGGAAAAGGCGAGTGAATGAAATTGATCATCTTGTGACAATGCAATGTTCTCCTGGGAAACTTCACATGTGGATGCCACTTGACACAAACCATCCCCACAAACATAATTGCAGAAGCAAAGTAACGCCACCAACCTGCTTTCCAAATTCCCCAGATACCAATCAGATAGAAACATCCATGGGGACTAGAGAATGGATGCGTCCCAAACCCGTTTGGTCTGAACAGGGTTTAAACTGTCAGGCTTGAGTCAGATTTTGGTTGGGCTCGGTAAGTACTGTCATGGACTCTGTCTGATTTGGACAGTAAAATGCAATTGGGAACAAGCCAGACAAAGTCCAATCAATAGAGAACTCGCCCCACAACCCACAGAACTTGAAGGGTATGTCACCAAAACCCTGGTGTCAGACACCACAGGGCTTCCTCACACAATGTGATGAATGTGTAAAAAGAAGTAAAAGTTATTTTCTAACATTTTAGCATTGAACAACAGTAGCATATATTACAGCAACAACTGGCATTTAAAGACAATTTTCTTTTACATTTTTCAGTCCATTAACTGTACCAATCACACATTTTATATCATGGCTCACCATTTTCCAAAGTAATGTGTAATTTTGTCCTATTAATTTCCTGTCTACCAGCCTTTATTTATTGCTTTATTTATTCATACCATTGGGACTATTCTCATCTCCTTGTTCCTGGAAGTGCCACCATCAACAAATGTTCAGTGAACATGGATGTCATAAATATGAAAATGCTTATTTGAATTATTTATTGCATCCATTTGAATGGTTGCTGTTGTGCGTGGTCACCTCCTGTAAAGCTAAGGACATACAGAAGATATCAGACTTCCCAGGAGTGTGTATCATTCTTTACAGCCTCCGTACATTGGAAAACGACAATTAAACCCAGCTTACAGTTAGGCATACTGGGCACCATTTGGCTCATGGCCTACGACAACTCAGTAGATCCATATAAATAATAGTAGAGAGTAATCCCATGCTTCTGATAGGATACATCCATCACATTCAAAACTGGGAAGACAATGTAGAAGAGTGTGGGAAAAAAAAGATATGGAGAGAGCAATGCAAAAGTGAAGATAATTTAAGATTACAAAACATCACAGTGGTCTGATGATGGCTTCACTCGTATCTCTGTATTTCAAAGTAATTGTTCAGAAAGAAGTTTGTATGCCTCTGTTCTCACTGTCCCTCCTGTAAAAAATGAAACACCCACTGTGGTTTAAGAAGGAGAGCGGTGTTCCAATGATCGCGGTTCGATCCCCAGGTCCTTCTGTCCGCATGACGAAGTGCCCAGAGTAAGACACTGAACCTAAGGTGTTCCCAATGGACGGACCAGCACTTTCATTGCAATGGAGTCTCTACTGGTGTGTGAGCGTGTGAATGGGTGAGTAAGTGGCACATTTTAAAGCGCTTTGCCTGATAAGGTAGAAAACTACAATAGGTGCAGGCCATTTACCATATCTGTATAGACACCATATCTACTGAGCGAATCAGACTTCTTAAGCAATAATTAATTTTGGTAATTAAAGTTTGCTGTTATCTCAGGCCTTTAGTGTTTATCAACCCAGCAAGTCAAACAGCCCGTTCAAAACACTGTATTCACTGCTTTTTTTTAATCTACTGTTGTTGCGTTAGGCAAGATCATTAGGATTGACTTCTTTGTTTTGACCCTGTGGAGATTTACTTTAATTAATTTAATAAAAATGCAGTTGTTACTAACTTGGGGTCAACACTTAAATTGTATATACTGTATTTATGCTTTGTCCAAAAGAATGACCTCTGTTTTAGATTCAGTTCAGCTTTGTGCCAGTAAATGTGGTAAACCATCATGCACCCACAGCCAATCCAGGCAGAGAGTCCTTAGGGACACTGTAAAATGCGTCATAGCTGTTAAATAAAAGAGAAGAGTATTTATGGAATTAAATTATGAAGAAGATATTCAGTGCACTTTCCCTACAGCCAGAGTATAAATTATATATACATGTAGTATGTAGGTAAACAATACAATAGCTACGCTAGCAGCTAAGGGAGGATTGACTTTTGCACAGCGGTGCATTGAGATAAATGGTGTGGTCAGCAAGCTAACATGCTCACAATCAGAATGCTAACATGTTGATGATATGCAGGAGTTGTATTATTACATATGTTCACATTCATATTTGAGTTTGTTGGCATGCTAACATTAACCTATTAGCACTAAACACAGACTGAAGTCATTATTTCTGCAGGTATTTCAGCATAAACCAAAGGACTGGAGAAACAGAAATTCTTATCCAATGGTGGTGCTCGATAAATAGTAAAAGGGATCCCCAGAGTCATAAAAATGTAAGTCTAACCAAATTTTACAGAGAGCGGTCCAGTATAACATTTCTGACGGACAGGCTTTTCTTTGCAAGACCTGCCCTACACTGCCTTTCATTGGCTAGTGTCTGTCATTTTCATATGACGAAAACCTCGACTTAAATGTTTAATCACACCATGAGTTATTCAAGCATTAGCTAGCTGGCATGCTATGTGTATCTGTATGTAAAGTGATTGTCTGGTGTTAATGGGTCGTGTCTTTTCTTGCAGTTGGTTTTTAAAACAAACCAGCAGCCAGCAGCTGAGCTGACACAGCGGATTGTGAGCTGTAGTTTCCACAAACACACCAACCTTCTGCTGTTAGTATCTCTGGGTTGGTAAGAGACTGGCAGCAGGGCAGCAGGTCACTCTGCAACCACCCTACCTGACCGCACTGGTTAGTCTTGAGACTCAGTGCGTTTACATGACACTCAAGAAAACTGAAATACTGGGTCAGTGTGACTATGAAAGGATTTTTAAAATGCATGTATACACCTTAGTCTGACTAAAATCGGACTGGATCGGATTTCTCATAGTCGGATTAAAACACCTAGATTATTCTATTGATAGCCGCATTACTCCTGCATGTATACGTTACATCAGATGAGGAAGAGATCAGAAAGAGGTCAGCCGGAGGTGGCTCTATTACCACTAGTTGAAATGGGTACAGCGCCACCTATCGTACCGGGGTATGACATGCTTTCTCACTGGCGTGTATACTTGGAAAATTGTAGTTGTCTGATTGAGTAGCATAGTCAAACTGTGGCTGTAATCCGACTAAGCTGTGCGTGTAAACGTACTGACTCTAGCAGCGGAAACTGGCTCTGGAGCATGAATGACCCTGAGCATAGCAGCAGCAGGATGAGAAGGAGGCCAGATTGTGTGTTTATTTGGATAATTACAGCTCATAAAGTCCCATATCAGAACCACAAGAAAAACAGATATAACAAGAGCTACACTGGGATTTAACAGCTTGAGTCAAGCTTAAAGAATGCAGCCAATCGGAGGCTGAGTTGGACAGGTCTTGCAAGAAAAGCAGTGGCATTCATAAAAACGTGACAGAGATGGCAACCATAGAGCCATGTTACTCGTGTTGCTCATAATTGCTTTTTTTTAAACAACCAGGTGCATTCAATGTCATATGGCCAGTTTATAGAGTGGCATCAGACAACATGATTTGTTTTTCTTTAGCTATTTTTTGTATGTTTTTAGTCATGTATTTGACCCAATTATGAGATTAAATGAGTTTCAGTGAATGATGCCTGTTTTCTGCGCGATGGAAAAATAATACACACATAATACATCCGAAAATAATTTGTTTTTGGTCAAGGGGATTTAATTACCAATAATCCTTGAGGCTGTACCAGCTACAAATGTAGCATACGCTTAACACCAGCTGTCAATCAAGGATGCACGCCTTACCTGACCAACGATGAACTCAAATAGTTTCCTTATTGTGGTTATCTTGAATTATCCTGGTCTCTTGAAAAGTAACGCTAAGCATTAATCTGCCACCTGTCATTCTCAGATATCTGTATCTCTACTCTCCCCTGGTGTCTGCCCTCTGGCAGGCTCACATTAGGACTTATCCTCTCGAAGGTTGGCAACCAATCAAAAATGACAAATGGCAACCAGGGACTGTGACAATACCTTATTTTTCAACACATTTTTTTTCTGAGTGTCTCCAGATTAATGGTAAATGGAGTGCACAGATTCAAGGTTAACTGGCCCCTTCTTAAAAAAAACAAACAACGGGTACTGCACTGGGGCGTTTGGTTCAACAGGGTCGCAGTGACTTAGTTAATAGAGCAAGTCCTTGTTGAGGTGTCCTTCACCAACACACTGAACCTCAAATTTCTCCCACTGGTTGGGCCAGCAACTATGGTGGCTTGCTGCCTTAGGTAATTGAGTCTATGTGTGAATGAAAAGGAAACTGTAAAGCACTTCCAATGAAAATGCTGTATAAATAGTCAACTTAACTTCAAATTGGCCAAAACCATCAAAGCATTTATCATACAGTCATTAACTTTCGCAAGTCAGTTGTATCTAGATTAAAATAGTGGGAAAGCTCACAAATAAAAGCATTGTGTTCTCTCCTCATGCTGCATCGCATGTCTTTCTTATCAATTAATTTTACCCACTAGTTAATATTTCCAAAAAGTGAGAATGTGTGATGAACTGACATTTCCTCAGCATTTCTCAATATCCCCTGAGCTACAGGACCTCACAAACACCTCAATTACTAATCACTCCCTACACATTAAACACCTCAATTAATATGAACACACTACATCCCTTATCTCCCGTTCCGTAGTATCTCAGGTGGCCAGATTAATGTTTTGCTCTGAACTTATGCACAGTACCTTACCTAATCCCTCCTATTAAATCGCAGTCTCCTTGTAAAGGGGAGCTATTACATTGTTAATGATGAGTCATACGAGTAAAACCTTTAAAGCGCGAGAATGAGTAATTCCGCTTTGAGAATGGGGCGTAGTAAAAAGTGAACAGACAGGGTGTTGCAGGCGTTCCCCATTAATGTTCATGCAGTCATAATGAGGCGGGTAAAAAAAATAAAGTGCTGTCTGCGCTGTAAAAAGTAATGGGGGGACCTACATCATTTCAGAGAAGAGTATTTTGTGATTTGTGGTTGGGAAATTAACATTTTTAAAGACGTGTTGAATGGCTCAACGTTATGAAATGCATTGCTGAAAGTTAAAATCAATCTAAAAATATGACACAAATGCACAAAAATGTTTGCGAGTACTTGGTTTGTGCCTGTGTAGTGAACTTCGATGTAGCCCAGAGGCCTTAGTTTTGTAATTAGTGCTACCCGGGCCTCTCCCTATTGCTTCAGCTCATGCAATCAGTTTCTCCTTCTATGTGTTGTTCTGCATACATAATATATAACAATGTGTAACACTTGAAACCGTGCATATGCACACAGCCCATCACACACTGCCTCTGAACCAAACTCTGTAATGTACATCAAGTCCAACACACACTTGTAAATGTATACGTGTTCTATGAGTTTCTTTATGTGCCTCTGCTTGTAATGCTCTATATTGTGCTTTTGTAGACATTCTAACGAATGGGTATGTGACTTTTTAAAAGGTTAGCTGCAATAGAGAAAAGTAGCCCTCATACGGTGACACAGCTGTACTGGCTGTCAATTTGCAGAAATAACAATCATTGAACGAACATATCTTTGGTTTCCCAGCAACCGCTGCCACTGTCTCTGTGTTGGATGGAGATGACATTACCTGACATGACTCGTTACTGACTGGTTAGTGCAAAGCAAAACACAGACAGAAGAAATGGCACACAGGCTGAACGAATGACATCAAATCACTCTTCAAGTCTGTCTAAATATCAAGGAAAATCGGCGGGAATGGTGAGAGCTAGTGAGTTTTACCGACGAGAAGTGTGTTTTAAGGTGGGATGGTGTGTTTATTTATTTATTTACATGGCCACTAAGACACCCCACCATACCTTTGTAGGCTGCATTATTACATTTTCTTGTTCTCTGTCATTTTTTTCAGGTCCAACCATTTTATCTTCCCTTCTGTCAGAGTTCTCATTAGGGATGGTGTGGTGTTCACAGCAGTTGTCGACTGTCAGTCTAAAAAGATCTCGAATAATCTAGAAATTTAGTCAGCTAAGATTCAACTTTATTAGGGATGTTTTCGACTAAGGATTTTTTTTTGCCGTAGTCAATCGATCGTTAAACCTTTTTTTTTTTCAGCGTTTTGGCCGACTACACGGATCCTGAAAATGCACTTTTTTGAAACTGGGTCTCAGGGTGGAGAAATCCGAAAACGCAGCCCTCCCTCTTACCTCTGACCCCATGTCTCATAACAACAACAACAACAATGGAAAACTACATGCTCGTGTTCGTGCTGCAGAAGATATTGAGCTTTCTCGCAACTTACTTGCCTTGAGTTGAGTGTGAGTTGCAGCAGCAGTTCGACCTCATTAACAGTCCACACAAACCATTCTGGTTTCCTTGCACTCGCCATTTTCATCTTCTTCTTCTTGTGTTCGGTCTCTCTGTCTACTGTCTGTTGGTTTATAGCGCGCAAGCTTAATGCGCATGCCCCGTGTCTTCTTCTCCGTTTTTGGTGAATGTCAAGCGCCACCTATTGGCCTGGAATATGAACTACAACGTTTTCGGTCGTTTTCAGTGGATGCGTGTGGACGCAAATAAAAAAAAAAAAGATCGTTTTCGTCCGTGTGGACGGGGCCTAAATAGCCATTGTGAGCCAATAAATCCGTAAATGCTAACAGTCCTGTAGTCTGCTGCTCACTTCCGCTCATTTGGATTGTGCAACTGCAGTCGGTGATTTATTCATACGTAGTAAGAAGCTAAGACTACCGTTTAAACGCACACATCATTTTGAACTCTTTATTAACAGAGAGTAGGCAGATTTTGTATCAAAATAAGCTTTCATATAACGAAAAAAAAGACATTCTATGTAACAATTTATGCCCAGCAGCTGTGGGCACCGCCATATAGTCAGAATGGTACGGTCTTGTTTACATAACAACATTTTCGGACCATTTGACTACGAGGTTCATAGTCGAATCAGACCTCTCCGAATTGAATCGTCGAATAGTCGACTATTGGAGGTCAGCCCTAAACTTTATTACTTTGTCTTATATAGTTATTTTTTATGGCTACACCCTTTTAGAAAGGTTATTTCTTTAATCAGATTTACCTTAGAAACTTTGGAATTGCAATACTGGACACATTCTTGTGGAGAATTTACCCAGTGAGTAAGATGAAACTGACCTGAAGGAGGCCTTATTTGTTTCCAATAGTCAATGATATTTTGACGATATTACCATTTTGGTTGCAATATTCCTTTTTCCATGCAGTTAAAATGAACTTGTACCATGAATGTTCCACAACATGACTGAGTAAAACGTAATAAAAATGTAATTTACTCTGCAAGCTATGTTTGTTTCCAGTGTATTACATTTACCGTATTTGTGTGAGATTGCTCCCTTTTACTCGTTACACAGTTGTCCCAGAGTGATGCCATTTGCCATGTGGTATCACAATAAAGCGCCAGTGTTGGACCGGCCTGTACTCATTCTCAACCGGTCCAATACAGGAGCCTGGTCAGTGGCCCTACTCATTTACGATTCACGCTACAGTTACCCCTTTAGTGTCAGAAAGAAGTGTCCAAATGAGGGGTTGGTTGGATAGTTCATACACAGAACTTTCCCTCTAAAGTATGGGGATGGCCAAGAATCTGTGATTTGTACTAAAAGTATATAACATAAGTTTTAGTTTACATGAGTTACGTCACTGACAAAACTTCCATAGCATTAGCAAACAAGACTAAACATGTATTGAGTATGAACATCTCCTAACCCTAACCGAGTAGTATTTTTGACTTTGTATTACCGATGGCTTGTTCGCGTAGGCCTTCACCTGCAAAACTTACGCTTAAGGGTAGGTAGAGCGCCATAGTTTGAAGCATAAGGCCAGCCTGCTCAGCATCACACTGAATATCCTGTGTTAGCAGCAGCTAACTGGTTAATTCAGAGCTGGGCTACTGCTCCACCTTTTTTTCTTTTTTCTTTTTTTTGTGTAAGATAGGCAGATCTCTGTCAAGAGGACAGACATTTCTCAGTGGTCCACAGGATGTAGGATCTCGCTAGCTAGATGGCAGATACTGAGTATGGTGACGGAAAGTGGCTCTGAAAAATAAAATGACAATGACAGTTTCCTGAAAAAGGGGGCATAATGAATTATATGATTAAAAAAAACAAAAAAAAACACATAATGATAAAACAACATTTCATACTAACCAGTTGAGTTTGGTTCCTTAAATTGTACATTTCAAATACACTGCCTGCTTCAACGGTCACTCCAGACACCTCAGACGATGTTGACTTGAACGTGAAGTCATAATCGGCCGTGGATAGAGTGACAGGGAGGACTGACAGACGGAGAGGACAGTGAGAGAAATGAAAGAAATGGAGGACGCAGAGAGGAGAGAACAGACAGTTACTCACGGGGAAGAAAGTAGAGAAAGAGAGGAGTGATGCGTCTGGATCGTCTGTCTCTGTGTCACCGTTTTTTTTAACCCCCTCTTCATACTGTGTGTCACTTCCCCTCTTTCTGACTCTCCCTCTTCACTTCCTCCCCACACTTTCCACCTCTGCTACTTTAATCTCCTCCTGAGAAGTCTCTCTTCATTCTTTCTTCCTTTTGCCGTGTCTGTCAACCTCCAGTCTCCCCCCCATCTCTTCTTTCTGCCCACCTCTCATCTCCATTCTTCAACCCCCCCTTCTCTCTGCTGTGTCACCCTCCTTCCCTTTATCTCTCCTGTCTTTCAACTTGTGTGCTCTCGTTTTTTATCGTGCTATCCTTTCTCTTTCTCGACCGCTCTCGTTCCTCGCGTTCTTTTCCTACCTCCTTCTCTCACCCTTTCCCTCTCCCCCCTCCCATTCTCCCTCCACCACTGGAGCCTGGCAATAGAAATGACTAATGGGAGATTATTGCTGATATCAAGACAAAGCGGAACACAGCCGAGCTTCCTCACTGATACCTCTCGCTGCACACACACACACACACACACACACACACACATACACACAAAATACACACACTAACCACAATTAAAGCACTACACGCCCACGCCATTCCAGAGGTAAAAACACTTAATTTAAACTGGATGTCTTATTTTCTTTATCAATAAGCGCTGTGGAACTAAACAAATATCCGTTTGTTCATTATTGTTTATTACTTTACTCAAAGTTTCTGGCACTTCTTAATAATTTACAGAAAAAAATATGCAAAAAATAAATACTTCTCACATCTCGGACTACATTAAACTAGCCTTAAACTTTTTCAGCTTGGTTGGACTCGGCAGTAAAAGGAGTTTATTATGAGCCATGTGGACATTTGTGATGAACGTTTTCAGTATAATTAGTCCTGTATTCTTGCACTGTGGGACTTTAAGATGAGCAATGCTGTTTGTTCTTCCACTGTAAACATGTGAATTTAGGGTACACCTAAAGCTCATGTTAGAACTGCCATTCCACGTCTCAACAGCTCTGTCTCTGTGTGTTTATAGGCCCGTAAGAAAAAGTTGCATAGTGTACCTTTAACAGCAAGGCATTTGAAGGTGTGAAGCCAATTTGTTACTTACACAGTCTGACTGGAAACCATTACCACAGCACAGAAGTGACACGCTACTACATGTACCATCAGCAGAGTTCTTCTGCAAACCGCAGGTATAATTTGTTGAATTTGTCCGTGTCACATCTCACTCACATTACATGTGTATTGTGTGGCCTTCATCCCGGGAGGTGCGGGGGAGGGTGGTGGCGATAGAGGTGATGAGGCTGCCGAGCCAGTGACCACAAATCGAGTCTGCGGTTCAGCTGAAGTGTGAAGCTGCTGGATCTTTTCTTAAAGGGACCTGTGTGTGGCCTCGGAACATTTCTAGTCAAACATATCTCATTGCACCTAATACAAGACACAAAAAGCACAGAGAAAGTAGCTTTTCTTTGAGGCAAGTGTTTTTGTAATCATTGTTACGATAAAAAAGCAGGAAACACATTGTATTCATAGTTTTTTTTCTTTCTTTCTTTTTCTTTATTTTTTACTGCCCAACCAATCGTGTCTTTGTTTTCATGGCTGAATTATTGAACTGACCTTAAACAACAGCACAATTTCAAACTGTTTTTTCTTTGTTGATTTGTGGCGGACCCTACCATCTTTCTAGCTTTAAACAGTGTTCTGAGGCATTATTTTCCTCTGAGAAGAAGCTTGTTTATTCACTTATGGAAAAATAAATATTTCTGACTTTGCTGTATTACCTCATTAATTTTGCAAATATTACAATTCTTGTTTGAATTTCCTCTCCAAAACTGCATAGTGCCCCTTTAAATTAAATACATTGATTGATAGCACTTGTAATATTGTAATACGTGTAATATTTACTGGCATGTATTTAAAAACTACCATTCAAAAACAAAAATTACTTTGCATATATTACTGGATTACTAGATAATATTTTTTTTACAAGATTTGTTCCAGTGTAATATATAAATACAAATCATATGGCTATTTAAATGATCCAAATTATGAACAAATATTGTATCTCAATTAATGGGAAATATATTTCAGGTTTTAATGCAGCTAAATTTCATGATTTAGGCAGCAACTTTTACTTGTGAACCCACATGTACAGCGTCAGTGAGCACCAGTCGTCCTCATCAAGCGGACCTGCAGCGATCCTCTTACAAACGATTTGTAGAAGACGACCTACATTATGTGAAAGTATTTTATACTGGTAATGGTGTGCAGTGTTTGTATCATTCTGCTCAGTTCATTTACCGCCCTTGGAACAAAATGTGTCATCTGCACTTCAGATTAGTTTGTACAGTGGATGGCAGATTATGTCTGCACAGTACTCGATCTGCTCTTTCTCCCCAAACTAACCACAATTTGAGTGACAGTCTTATTCTTGAGTGCAGATATTCTAACAATCAAACATCCATACTGCTCTACAAATCTTTATAGTATGCATTTTGGTTCCACTTTAGCTTTCATTAACATTTAAATGATACATATTTATAATTCAGTATATCTTGGCCTGACAAACAACTTGACAGACGACTGAGCCCACGTCAGCCTGTGTGCCCACAGTCTTTGTTATCAGTGCTGATGGAACAGTGTACCAGCAGGCGAAAGAACGTTCACTGTATAGTCCAGTCTGACTGAATGGTGTTTTTTAGATAATCATGTGTTCCTACATCGCTTGTTGTTCCTTTTCATCTTGCACATGTCCTATCTGGATGACAGCTGCCTCGCCTACATGTTGGTAATAATGTCTACTTTGCTTTCTAACTGCATCATTATTTTAAACCCCCCGACAGATACATGGTATAGCATACACCATATCATGTATATTGTATATATGATTTGAATCACTTCACTTGTTTAGGTTACAGATGAGGACCCACCGACACACACAATTCAATGGCTTCTTATATCATATGTGGTATGCATTTTTGCTATATTATCAATGTAACGAATACATTAAAATCTACATTTCGATGTGTATTTAACACTGTGAGAAAAAAAAAAAAACAGTTGGCATTCGGTACAAACATCTATGGCTTTAAGTATAACTTATCTTATAAAGGATTTTGCATACATGCTTGTAAAAAAATGTACGCTCATACTGTATCAGTCTTGTGATACACTCTCATGCTAGATCGTTGTGTCCCTATGTTTCTTTCAGCTACTGCAACAGTGCACTTGTGAAGCGATTTCACATCAAGCGTTACAAGAAGCTCCCCACTGTTATTAGGCCTAATATGTTAAATTGACATAATTGCAATAAACATTATCATTAGTACTGCACTGACATGATATTTACAGCTGCAACGGACAAAGTGAGGAGAAGCAGGATCAAGATGAAAACACTGGGAGGATGTCAGGGATGGACAGTCGGGTTAAACAAGCACAGGACTTTCATTCAGGAGACCGCTGTTCATGTCCAGTGTGAAACCAGAAGTCAACAGGGAGTTCTTTGAAATTCTAATGTAGTGAGGTCATACTTGTACATAAGGTAACAAAAACAAAAGTGATGATCAGCGTCAGCACCCTCAGGAGTAGATTTATCTCGGTATTTCAAGGTGCGAGGTTTATGGTAATTTACTTGTCACCAGTCAACACAAGCTAGCATAATAAAAAAACATTAACAAATAACTTCCTCAAGCATCTGAGGTGAAATCCCCTCTTCCTTGCCTAACTCAAGCATGCAGCTCCCAGGTCAGCCCCTCTGTGACGTAGACACCAAGGTATTCGAAGCTGTCCACCTTCTCCACATAGGATCTGTTGATGTTAAGGGGGCAATGTAAAGACTCCTACAGAGAGTGTAACATTATGGGTTGTTTGTTGCCTTAATGCTCCAAGTCTAGCTTGTGTAATGAAGCCTGTCAATAGTGTGTCTATTGGAGTAGGTCAGTACTAAAAAGTTTTTAGGTAGCTCATTTGAACCTGAAGGAATTTCTGTTGACTTCAGTAATGTTTTTATTGCCACAGAAGAAGTTAATTCATTAGTCCAAAGTGTCTCCTGACGTCTTTATGGCAAAAACAGACCGCAGACTGTCAAGCAGCTAAGGATTACTGCTCACTGCACAGTTGATGACTAGCCTGCAAAGACAAAGAGACAAATGAAAAATGCTGTAGGTGAATACACCTAATTAATTTATCTGATGTATTGATGGAAATATTTCATGTCTCACTTTTATGAGAGAAAAAGCTTTGAGGATGAAAACTGTCTGGTTAAATGGGAAATTTCCCAATAAGTCTACTGTGAGAAGTGTCTTTATCCTCAGATCAAATCTTTTTTTTACTAAAACCAGGTGTTTGAAAAGAGGGTCATGGTAGGTTAGCCTGTGATCAGGGTTTGATTATATTGATGTTACCAGCTTCTGCGAAAAATTCACGAATTACGTATGCAGCGATGTAAAATAGCAAATCACTGTAATCATATAAACAGCTTTTACAGTTTTCGTCTTTTCAACCGCTCACTCATGCACCAATGGCGTCGATCTACCATGCAATGTGCTGACCCGATCAATGGTTGCCGCCTGCCACCAACCCCTCGATCACTGAACGACCCACTCTGTCTCCTGAGCCACAGTGATCCTCTAAACTGTACCCTAGCCTGCATTTAGTAT
This sequence comes from Diplodus sargus, assembly GCA_903131615.1. Classification (NCBI taxonomy): domain Eukaryota; kingdom Metazoa; phylum Chordata; class Actinopteri; order Spariformes; family Sparidae; genus Diplodus; species Diplodus sargus. Next base: position 456,131 of record CAEMYA010000486.1, on the reverse strand, counting down.
GTGAACGGAAACTAATGTAATACGGGGTCAATCTGTCAGCATCAGTGTCATCAGCTTGGAAATAAAGGGAGAAGAAAAAGAAGAGAAAGAGGAAGAGGAAGAAGAAGACACAGGGATTGGGAGTCCCAGGGTGACTGGGTCTAATTGAAATAAATTCTGACTAAAGCAATGACTTTAATGACATTTTGAATCCAGGACTGGAGTAATGACATGGAAGAGCCTCGAGGGAGAGTGGCACTTTAAAAAGCTGGAGTGAGCGGGAGGGAGGAGAGAGAGACAAAAGGAGGGAGGTTGGAGAGGTTAAGTTTGGAGAGCGGCTATTTATTAAGTGAGCTGGGGGAGAAGGAGAAAGCCTGAGAGACACACTGAGACGTAGACAGAAAGATGGAGACAGAAGAGTTTAAAAATGGAGAGAGGGACTGAAGATTTAAGCAAGACGTCCAGGGAGAGAAGACTTTTTCTCCCTTCTTTTCATCAGGCTGTCAAGAAGCTTCTCTTTTTAGCTCATTTCCCAGAATGCAAGACACTGTCGATAGGTCAACCTTGTGAAGTCACCATCTAAAACTCAGTCAAACCAACCGAGGCTTCGCCGCCGCAGAATATAGTAAAACTCAACCCTGTGATTAAATATTCATCACCTCATGACATATTTATGAGTCTAAAATCTAATATTGCTTTTCTTTGAAGGACTTATATCACCACATTGTTTCTGGTGGAATTGATTTTCAAAGAACGGAGCGCTTAGTATTCACAAATTGCACCTAAGGACACATTTAAAAGAAGCACAACAGAAAAGAGAATCCATGAGGAAAAATGTGCTTTGTATCTGTCGCAACCTCAAGTCTGCCACTTGTCCTTTCCTATTCTCCCCTCTCCCATAGACACATTGTGTAAATATCATTTACTGGCATACGTGGGAGCTCTAACTCAACGACAAAATAACACACCAGCGAGCTGTGAATCCAAAATACTCAAACACCCAGAGCTTCCTGGCAAAAGGTGAAGATACAAAACAATTCAAAACAAGTAACTGATCAATACATTCGACAACACAACCAAAACCTTTCCTGACATCAAACTGGCAAACGCATGCAAACCATGTACCGTGTGGGCCAAAAATCCTGACACAAATAGCTCACAACGCAAACAATCTCGTTCCACCTCAGCCTCAGCACACCTCCAAGCGCTTTGTGACCGGCTTCCGATGACCCCGTTCTGGATACAGGAAGAGGTCATGCCAGCAGGTTTTGCAAGAGTGGCCTATGGCAACAGCAGTAAACATATCTACCTGTAGACAAACTAGCGTTGTTGTAGGATAACAGGTTGATGATCACAGTCTGCAACAATTTAACAATATTTGCGTACAAAAGATGTATTTCTTTGTCATGTCCGCTCATGTCATCTGTGCTTATTGCAGTCTGAACCGATAAATGCAATCAATGATGTCGTGCCATCCAGCCATGAGTTAATATTCAATCCTAGCAGTGAGCAAGTGGTCCAGAGCTTACCCATTCACACACACATACGCTAATGTACACTGCAAGGTGCCAAGCTGCTCATCAGGAGCAGTTCTGGGTTTTCGTATCTTGCTCAAGGATGCTTTGACATGGACCCTGGCGGACCCGGCAATCCGTCTTGCTTCAAACAGCAGATTTTCCTCTGAGAACAGCTTGTTTATTCACTCATGGAAAAAGTACATATTTCTGAGTTTTTACTTCACTACTTTAGTTTGAATTCTCCAAAACTACATAGGGCCCCATCAAATGAGGAAAGTGAGAGGGAAAACTGTTTATATAGATCTGCAACAAAAGTGAATGAGGTATACCTGCTGAAAAACCAGCCACCCAAAAAAATGAGCACAGGTGAAAACACGACGTACGGGGGGGAGGCAATAAATAATTATATAAGAACATTCTTTACTCTGTCTGAATGATTTCCTGCCGCTACTGCTCGTCATTAATTGCACCTTCAGTGGGAATAAAACAACATAGCAGCACATGAGCACAAGGGTCTATCGGTTCACTTACGCAGTGAGTAATGAGAGCATCAACGAGACCTTAATGAGATTAGACAGTGGCTCCAAAAAATAGTGAAAGGTTGGTCCAAAAAATGTAAACGGCCTCTTCAACAGGGTGGAAAAATACCCACAAATGAAAGCTGACAGCGTGCACTTTATCCTCATAATGATAATGTCGTTTCGTATTAAAGATTTTATGAGTGCGCGGCTAAAACATGAAAAACACTGTTTGCTGTCCAAATTGAATACAAATGTAACACAAGATGTTCTCTCTGTGTACAACATAATATTTTAGACTATAATGTAATATGCATGAATCATAACGCAGTTACACTGAAAGGGCAGAATTTCCTTCCTTCCCGCGCACACACAGTGCCATATGTCATTTCTGTGCGTGATGGACGGTGATGTGAAAAATGCAAATCGAGTCCTTGGCTGGCTGCCCACACATGTTGCCAGCAGCTCTTCATCACAGCGAAAAAAGGTTTTAGGGTGGATGTTCCTTTAATTCCTGGTCAATTTAAAAAACGGGATCTTAAGCTTACATGAGTGGTTCAGATTTTGGGTTTCTGGCATAAATGAAAGTATTTTTTAATGAATCTGAGTCCCAGGGCAACAGTCTAAATTCCTCATTAGTGTGTCGGCCCAGAAAACGTCGCAATCAAGGCTCTGGATCATCTGAGGGAAAACTTGAGTTATGCATTTGATTCTGAACAGTGCTCAATTGATTGGTTTTTACAGGAATCAAAAAATTACACCACCATTGAGAAAAGACTGTCACATTTGCAAGTGTACCCAACAAATGTAAACCTTATTTTATATTGAACTGATTTAATCTGGTCCTTATGTTGATGTACTGTATCCATCCACTCATAGTGCACATGAAATGAAAGAGGACAAACACGAAGCGTGATCAGAGAGTTTGAGAAAAAGCCCAAATATTGTGAGGAAATGCCACAGATTTATGAGAACACAGTTTAGTTATTTCTGTTCAGTATTTTTAAATGCTTAATATGCTTACAGCTACAACTACAGGATAATCAAAAGTACAAAGTGCACTATATTAAAAACTACAAAATATATGGTAATCAAAACTACAGAATACACTATAATAAAAATAGCAAAATGCATGGTAAAAATTACAAAATACACTTTATTAAAAACTACAATAGCCACAATAATAAAAAACTACAATATGAACCTAAACAATAATCAAAACTATGAAATGCACTATATTAAAAACTACAAAACACATTATATTAAAAAATTACAATATAGGCCCATAGTAATGAATCCTAGAGATTTCAGCACAAAACACATAATAATCATAGAATATTTTACAATATTGTCATCAAACAAATTCAAATACATCATGAGCGAGTTCATGGTGTGTTTTGCTGCCACGTCTGGAGCAAAGTGGACTTCAGACGTGTGCGTAACGGCTTCATGACTCTCTGGAAATGTTCTGGAAAGGAGCAATTAAGGAAGTTAACCAGATTTTATAAACAAAACACTAGCTGTCCTTGAAGCCTCTATTCTCGTTCAGATGAAACATACTGAACAAGAATATTTAAAAAAATCTTTGAGCTTTAAACAGGCACATGTGCTATTTATGTGACTGGTATCTATGAGTGCAATTTGATGTGGATCCAAATAAAAATGCAGATCTAGCGAATGTAAATATGTTTTGATTTGGTAGTGGATTAGGCTGATTGAATACAAGGGGACTGTTCGGCCTTGGCGGAGGTATGCACTCTACTGAGTGCCCTTCTAGTTTCTCAAAGTGAAACTTTCGCCCAAAAAGCAACAGAGGCTTTATTTGCGATTGAATATGAGTAAAACCTTTGTGTAAAAGCATAATTACGACACTTTTAAGATCTACCGTAGTTTCATTTTTGGGCAAGAAACTTTGCTCATAGTATCACCAGGGTCTCTACACATGAACATGAGCATTGAGAACATTGCTTGTGTACACAGAGTTTACTAAAAAGAACATTTTTGGACAACTCACATTAGTAGCTGTATCTCCGGCACGCCACCATCATGGCAGACAAAACGTGTCGATCCCCGAGTGCGACCTAACAGGAAGGTTTGAAGAGCGATCCACCATTACTCTCCTGCCTGTCAGGTCGCACTCGGGGATCAACACTTTTTGTCAGCGATGGCGGCAGCACGCCAGAGATGCAGCAGCAACCATGAGTCGTTTATAAACCTTCTTTTTAGTAAACTCTGTGTACAGAAACAATGTTCTCAATGCTCATGTTCGTGTGTAGAGACCCTGGTGATACTACGAGCAAAGTTTCATGTCGCGCGAGCCTTCTTAGTGTTTCAAAAATGTAAAATTATTTGATGCTGGCGTAAAAGTGCCCCTGTACCCCATTGAAAATTAGCTTGCCCAAAAACGAAACTACAGTAAAAGTGCCTCTATCATCATAATTATGCTTTTACACGAAGGTTTGATTCATATTCAACTGCAAATAAAGCCTTGGTTGCTTTTTGGCGAGAGTTTCACTTTAATGTTTCGTAAAAAATCTAATTTTCTAGAGCATCAGATTTTAATCTCCTAGGTCTTTTTTTTTGTGGCAGCATATACTTTATTATCAAACCCAAGTGTCTGAAATTGTAAAAACCGTATTGATGGTGATGATTATAACAACGATGACGGATGTAATTGTACTCCAGTTCAACCTCTCTCTCTTCAAAAAGACAAAGAAAAAAAAAAACAATCACGAGACAATGACAAATGTGAGTTAGATGCCGTTGCATTTATCAGCCGGAGCCGCCACTTGAGAACGCTCTTGTTTGATGAGCTGTGTTTTTCCAGACAATCAATCCCCTCTCTCGCATTGTCTCCTGCATGAAAAGGGGAACAACGTCCGTGCATCATGCGCACGTTCTTCTGCGTGCATTTATTACCACTGCTGCATACTTTGTTCATCATTCCGCTTCGTAACTGTGCTTCTGACTCGTGCAGGGCTGTTCAGATGACTGGTGTGTCCCTGTTTCCCAGAATAGAGAAATCCAGTTGAAGTGACAGGTCACACAAAGACGACTCGGCGCTTTGTTATTAATAGCTAGTCTGTCTTCTGTGGGGCGAAGAAAAGAAGACAAGGAGGGCCCCCCTATTCAAATAGTAATTGCTCACAGTTAATCATTGGTGCCTGCGTGTCATGAGACTGGGCAAATTTCGCTTTGGGGGGAAATTAGAGTGTGATTGTACAACAGCGGTCGCCACAAAAGTCGGGCGTCAAATTAAAGATTAAAGGAAGTAGTGCTGGGATTTTATTACGCCAGATTCATTAGATTTTTCGGAGTTTGACACAGAAACCAATGCACCTGGGAGGACTGTTTCAAGAGCTTCGGTTAAAGGGGAATACCGCTTAATTTCTGAATTCCCACATGGTTCGGCGGCTGCCATTTGTTCCCCTCCCAACTCTTTAATTGATATCAGAACGTTATCTCCCGACCGAATATGTTTCAAGAGCTGCAGATGTTACATTTCCTTGAAAAAGCGATTGCAAAGTGGAGGTCACGCAGAAGTCAGGTGTCAAAGATGGAGGGGAAAGGAGCTGGAGTGCTCTGCGGGGGAATGTAATGTGTTCAATTACACGGTTAAACATGGGAAATGAGAGAATCGGCGGAGGAATGAGACTGTGAGGGTTGGAGATAATTCCGCCTATTTACAAGCCCAGTTCCATTTTCCCCATCTTTGTCCATCATGTCTAACGAGCCAATGAAGACGGCACAAATGGAACCCAAATGCTCCCGCAGCACATCTTTTATAACACACTGTCATTGAGAGGGCGCGTAATATCTTGATTATCTTGAATATGCAGAACACAGGAGAAAGACCCCCGTCTCTCTTTGGCTCGTGACATTTTTGGTTGAGTCTGTGCTTTAAAGAATGAAGCCAGGTTAAAGGGTATATCAGGATAATCGTTTGAGTGCACTGGAATTGAAAGAATCTGCTATCATAATCATGGGTAAACAGACACGGGTCTACAGCCATGCTTGTGGCACTGTGAGGCTGTTTTTGTGGCTTAACAATCAGCATGATGTTGAACTGATAATGACATTTGATGACAAGTCAGAGCATGAACATAGCAAGCATTCAATAAAATGTGGCTGGGATAATTAAACAGAGGTTTGGGGGTCCTCCACTAGATCATTTCAATTGAGTAGCGATCATCTCATGTATTCTGGTGTATTACTCGCTATTAAATTGCCACCAATATTACAATAAATGGTATATAATTCAATGAAATGGAAAAATAGTTGGAAAAAGTGGGATTTTGGTGCCACCTTCCCTCCTCCTTACCTTGCTGGTAGCTCTGGACCATAATGGTAAAACATCTTTTTTAGTCTTGCTGACTGCTCAAAGTGCTTTACTACACAAGTCAGCATTCATTCAGACTTTGGCGGCAGAGGCTGCCATGCAAGGTGTCACCTGCTCATCGAGTATCCACACATGTAAAGTTGGACCCCAATGGAATTACGTCACAACAAGAGTAGGCCAGACTTTCAAAATAAAAGAACCACAGTTTTTTCATGTTTTCCACAAGCGGCTTATTTAAGGGAGTCAGACTGAAAAATAAACGATAAAAGCAGTGGAAGCTGAGACACCTTGGCTTCTCTAAAATGCTCTCTGGTTCCAACAGTTCCCACAATGCAACTTGATACATTTTAATTAGACCAATCAGTGACTTGTAAACCCTGGGTCTTTCCCCAAAGTTTTCCGTTAGCTGTTAGTCCCCAAGCTAAGGCTAAGACAAAAAAAGGAATTTCTTTGGAGAGAGAAAAGATAACTAAAGCATTTCCGTGTTTCAAATGTTTGTGTGCAGTTCAAGTTTCCTTTTTAAGGAAATATAAATTGTAATTATCAAAGACACCTTTAAGATGCTTCACACAGCCAGCTATCGGGGTCTGTGCATCTGTGAAAGTATCTCGATGGTCCGTGTTCACGGTTCACGAATCACAGATTGAGCATTGATTATGTTTATTTACCATGCCACATGAATAATGCTCAGCCTGTGAGTGCCTCGGAAAAAAGAGAATGCGTGTCCTTGTCCCCGACAAATGACTGCCGCCGCTAATGGAAACACTTTTGCGGCACTCGAAGCTTGCTGCAGCTCAGGAGGATGTAAATGGCTGCCTGCTGAATGGAGGCTGGTGAATGGCTCTTCATAGAAGTACAGCTGAGTGCACGTACACGCTGCCATATGCACAGTACGTACCGTACACGCTGCCTCCCCTGCACCTGCCGCACTCCATCTGTCTCTCACTCTGTCCTATATGAACAGTTGTAGTTCTGTGTTTGTGTGTGTGTGTGTGTGTGTGTGCGTGTGTGTGTGTGTCTCACTCTCTCTCTGTCTCTCGCTCTCTCTCTCTCTCTCACACACACACACGCAGTCACACAGTCTATATCATATGTACATGTAAATACATAGTCGGGCGGGACAGTTTGTAGTGTGTTTCAGCGTGTTGCATCATTTTTCATCCTGTCAGTTTGTATAAGGGGTCTGATTTTGGAGTATGCGTATTCATGACCGTTGAGTCGTGTACAATATGGTGTGTGTGTGTGTGTGTGTGTGTGTGTGTGTGTGTGAGAGAGGGGGAAA
>CAEMYA010000486.1:416963-439626 GCA_903131615.1 Diplodus sargus | reverse complement strand
AAAAGTAGTCCGTGCGGCCGCTTGAACTACAATTAAATTAACGATTCCTCGAGGCAGAAAAAAATCCTCGGACCATTTTTTGTAATCGAGGTACTCGAATTACTCGAGGAATCGTTTCAGCCCTAGATAAAACTCAAGAAAATGACATTGAAAATACAAAATTATAAAGAGTAGAGTGGAGAAGACGCTGAACAAGCTCATGAAAAACTGTACCGTGAGCAAAAAACGAAAGACTCTCTAAAAACAGAAAAAAATGAGGGTAGTCACTGAAGAGAGTAGGAGAGGAACCTAAAAGGATTCCTTCTCACCTACAGTGTGTGAAGTTCACCACGTGGTTCGGGTTGTGCAATTACTCCGTAGCTGACATATCTGGCACAGAGCTTGAGGGAAGTGTCACACTGCAGCATGAGCTGGTGTGTGCACGTATCAGTTGTGAGTAATATGACTGCAAACTTAATGATAATTAAGAAGTCTATATTGGACAAGGATACAGGGTGCAAGGGTGGGACAGTTTAGCATTAACCCATTAATCGCCATACATTTCTGACATAATGGTATAATGGTGTATTTATGGGTGGCTATGGCTCAGCAGTAAAGCAGGTCGGCTAGTGAATGTAAGGTCGCTGGTTCAAATCCCAGCTCTGGGCTGAGCTGAGCTGCATGTCGAAGTGTCCTTGAGCAAGATACTGAACCCCAAAATGCTCCTGATGTGCGGTTGGCACTTTGCATGGCGGCCTCTGCCATCAGTGAGGGCCCTGCAATGAGACAGCTGGGATTGGCTTCAGAAAAAAAAAAACACAATCCCATAAAAGGGATAAAGCGGTTACAGACAATAGATGGATGGATCAATGGATGGATGGATTGGTGTATATATGCTGTTGGGGACTGTAGTCTAAGTCTACCTATCTCTGTAGCCCAGATCCTTCTCCGCTGCTCAATCACAAGTCCCCTCTCTCAGAACACTTTCAGACCAGTTCTTCCAGGCTGGTAAGAACAATTTCAATACCATTTGCATACTCTACTTTGTCTGTTTTTTTGTCAAGTGTAAAACTAAAGCAACAATTTTTGCTGAAGCAGTAATGAGCGAGGTTAAAAGAGCTAATATCTCTAACTCAATTTGTCATGTCAGCAGAGCAAACAGCATGACTAATGTGTACAGTAGGACTTAACTCCCGGCCTCCGGCTCAATATCCTGTGGCCGCTGCACTTGAAACTTGTTTAAGGACGGTCTAATTCAATAGCATATTGTATTCAACAAAGCATAATTAAATAACTTTAATATCTGGCGACAGACTTGCATAATCTTTCCCTGCCACGGTATTACTAGATGGGAGGTTAGGCTGTTTCCAAGCATTGTTCTAGTCTTCCAAGTCAAGGTCCCCGGAACAGCAAGCACTTAGAGTATAATCCAAAAGTCTGCTCCAGGGTCCCTGTAAAGCTGTGGGTCCCTGAATAATTCAGATTCCCTCTACCACTGTACACCACTTGGAGGAAAATCATAAACGAAAAACAAACAAAAACAAAAAAAATATTTAAGTAAATAGCACTTAACTGAAATTAGTAATCAAATAACTGAAACATTATACTATACTTTGTGTGAGGAGGATGCAGCAAATGAAGTGGTGCCTCTGAAAATGCAACCATGCAACACTTCAGAAGCACATTTTCTAATTAAGCAGCTACAATGAATATTAATTTGTGTTGATTCTGGCGGGCCCTGTGGACAGTTATGAATATTAACATGCTATTTTTAATTGTTCGCATTTTTCATGCAATTTACTGTCTATAGAGTGGTTGAGCATTGTATGTACATAGGGTTGAATAACTTCAATTCAATTACACCAACTCAAAATTCAGTTGCTGGGAAGTGATAAAGAATATATATTTATTTATTATTGACAACATTATTATTATTAATAACAGTCTGAGATATGTTTTTTTTTCCTAATTTTGAGGGGAATTGGTTGAATTGCTAAACTTTGAGGATATGTTATTCAAACCTTGTTTAAACAATTTAATCAAATATTGTTCTGTTCCAATTGTAATTGTCTGATGCCTAGTTGGACATGTAAAGAACCTTGGTTCTGCCTTGAGGTCTATGCAACTCAGCCAATTAGATCATTTCTGCATCCAAACTCTGCCTCGTATAAATATTTGCTTTTTACAAAACTCCTGCTGCACGTGCCGGTGTGTACCATCTTGTTTTTCTTGTGTCTCTCTCTCCTTCCTCTCCACATTCTTTCCTCCCTATGCTTCGCTTTGTACATTTGATACAGATGAATGGACAGCTTGCTGGAGGACACGGAGGTAGATATATAGTAACATAGAACAAGAGAGGAGGAATAAAGCAGATGAAAGAAAGAAGAGGGGAGATAAGGGAGGGCAGAAGAAGAGTGAGGGGGAGCAAGATGGAGGAAAAGAGGTGAAAAGAAGGAGCAGAAGAAGAGGAAGAGCGTCTCCAAAGTGGCTCTTAAGCTGCTTCAAAATTGGTCATTAGTGTAATCAGGGGGAAAAGCATTGCAGAAGCCTGCTCCATTAGGGGGGGAATGGTGACTCTCTGTCCCTCTCTCCTTTTCCGCCTCTTTCTGTCACTTCCTCTCTCATCATAATTTTTTCTCCGCTCCCTCTCATGTGCTTCTTTAAAGACAAGTCCATCTCTTTATGGGGGGGCTGCTCGAGCAAGAATAAAAAGACCAACACCCCTCTCACACACCACCGTGCTGTACTGTAAATCTCCTTACTTTCCTCAGAACCGTGGTTGTAATGGCTTCATTAGCATAGGAATGTAGTTGTTTTTTGCCAGAGATACCTTGAAAACATTTTGTCATTGATGTGGCTGCCTACACAAAGTAATTAATCTCTGTAAGAAAGGAATGTTGTGATGCATGCTGGGAGTATAAGTCAAACGTTCATACATGTAATAGTTACCGGCACTTTATTGGAGCGGAACAAATGCCTAACAGTCTCACAATGAAATATTACAGGTTGATTTTTTGGACCGGTCACATGAGAAGAGACAAACATAGACTGGTTCAAGAAGGTCAATTTAGAAACCCTCCGCCTATCAGCGGGTGGACAAATCGTGAACCTCCAACAACATGTTATCTATACTTGCTCAAAAGGGGCTAAACTGAAAGTCAGCATCCATGGGCCCCATGATGCAGAACATAAAAGGAATTCAGACCTAGTATCACCATCCGTCCTGAGTAATCCGATCACAAGTGGAGCGCTTCAAGGCCATCAGTTCATACCTGGCATTAACACGCTTTAATCCGGCATGCTTCTGAAGTGAACACTTGTGATTGGATTTAATTTCCATGCAAATCAACACAGCCTACATCACTAGGACAAGTTGAAGCGAACACTGTTTGAACACAAATAAAGAAATATCTCATGAACAAAAAGAACTATCACGTTAAATATTTGCATTATTTACATCGTCAAAAAAGAATATCTCTTAGTATAACAAAGGTTAAGAAGATGAGCGAGTTTCTTCAGGACGCCTGGTGATTTTCTCTACAGGCAGGGAAGTTTGCTTATTGTGGTTACTGCTTACTGTATTTGACATGTTTACAGTCACTAAAACGTATCTTCTTTCATACGTTTTGTGTACATGATGAAATCAGTTGAAACTGTGCTCAAAAAGCTGTTAAACCTTGAGAGGTAAGACGCATGTAAGACACAGAAGCAGCTCAGCTGGTATGGTTACGCTGCAGTAAACACTTTATACAAGGAAAAAGACAACTTAATGTACTGCATTTAATGCTGAATTTGCAAGGCAGCAAGGATCATTTATGATTTGCCAAAGCTGTTTAACAAAGTCTATTGCATTTCTTTCATCCAACAATTCTTTGTAGATTATAGCTTAAGCTTTGTGAGGGAGTCTTGGCATATTACAGTTGCTAGTCCAATGGCTAGTTTTAAAAAAAGACACAAACTAGCACTCACAAACATCTGCTGCTGACACTGTCAGGTTAAGAGATCCTAAACATGTAATTTACAGTACAGAGAACCACATGGAAATCAGTGTGTGGCATAATTCATTATGCTGTTGTTGTGGCGCATTCAGGGCAGATGCTGATACCAGGGGCCTCATGTACTAAGACTTGCGTGGATTTCCTACTGAAACATGGCGTACGCTAGAATCCAGAAACTGTTGTACGCTCAAAAAAAAACAGATGTATCAAAGTGTTCGTACGCATGGATCCAAGCACTTTTCCTTTGTCCCTGTCCATGCCCCCATTTAAATATGCAAATTAATTTAAATAGGGCCTGCACCGGGAATTCCCCTCTCTGCACCATCAGATTCACACCATGAGTAAAGGGAAGAAGGGCAACTTCACCGAGTCTGAGCTCGAAACTCTATTAAATGAAGTCGAGACACGAAGATCTGTATTATTTGACCCAAAAAAAGAAATGTGAGTGGAAGCGTGTGTGAGGCAGTGAACGCTGTGGGGTCGGAGCAGCGCGCACTCAATGAAATAAAAAAAAATAAAAAATGGTCCGACATGAAGGTGGAGGTGAAGCGGAGGATTTCAACATGTGAAATAGGTTTAGTTTCCTTTATTCGTGCACCACTTGATTGAATCACTATTGCTTTTTTTTGTTGTTTTTTAAGAAATATATAATAATAATAATAATAATAATAATAATATATAAGTGCTACCGTTAGTGGGAAACAAACAGAAGGACGAAACAACTTCATTAAAAGGATTGACAAGACTGATCACACTTCTATTAATGACTGCAGAAGTGCGCCATGGCTACTGCAGTGTGACATTTCCAACTTTACGCACGCGTTTATTGACACAAATACTGAACACAAGGAGACAATAAAGGGCTTGTTAGATAGCTCTGCCGCTCTATTTTCACCAGGGAAAAAACAAATACACATATTTGAATGCACGTGCCCAAATAGGCATTGTGCTGGTTTACATTCAGGGCGCAATTAAACGGATACATTATTTACTGACCGAGAAGCCACCCATCGCGCCAGCCTCCAGCCTGTTACCAACCATGCTATTGGCAAGAATGAACGAGTCATGCGTTGAACCAGGCCACCTTGCCACCATGTTGGTTAGCTGCATTTGCGCGTCATATATTATTTGAACATTAATTGAACGAAAATGTTTCCTGTAGACAAAAACAAATCCATCCTGTTATGGCGCTTTTATATGAACATGTGTGCAGTCAATAGCTCCGATTACATCAGGGAAACCGGCTCTTGCTGCAAATTGCGCTTTAATGTTGGCCTGTACAACAGCATTGTATGGGAATTGCGCACGGACAACCCCTGGCTCCCGGCCGCAGCTCTGCGCACAGCTCCAGCAACACTGGCCTCGGCAACCTAAAACGACTCATGAGCCAGTTGTCGTCATTTGCCAGCAGATCTTCCCGTTCTCTAAACACCCTCTCAAGTCTGATATAACCATTTCCGATGTCTTCTAACAAGGCCAAGACTGCCATTGTTAATGCCATTTTTTCATCACTTTGCGCATGCTTTTATATCCATCCATATGATTGCAAACACGTGTGTGTTAATTGTCCATTAATGTGTCTCTGATGTGCACATTACTCTGAGGACTTTGTTTTGGAATTGTTTTCACATAATTAACAGTTTCCCAGCATCACCTCTACGTGTCGCCAAAGGAACAATACCTGTAGAAACGTGCGTACGCCAGCCATGAAGCTGGCGAGGCGCAACGCACGTTTCCACGGTCATTTCACTGTTGATACATCTGAACGTTGGCGTGGAAAATGATGTACGCCACGTTTTTGTGCGTACGCAACATTGATACATGAGGCCCCAGTTCTGTAAAGCCTTTTAGTTTTATTCCCTGATGTCAAACTTTTTTTTTGTTGATGTCCAACTCAGCAGCTTTTGTCTCTGCATCTGACACTGTATCCAGTTCCTAGTATACATATGTCTGTGCGTGTCAGTCACAGAACTACCTTACATTCGAACCTTACAACTTTCCTCAGTTAGCAAGCTTGTTAAGTTGGTTCTAGCGAGACGCTAAGTCAATGCAGTTTAGAGAGAAAGAGAGTTGTGTTTAACATGTATTCTCACTGCTTACAATCCATGCCTGGTCATGAAACAGTTCGTACTCTTTATACAGCAGAGCAGAGGGTTAAATAAAATGAACTGTCTAACACAGACAATAATAGAAAGCTTATAGAATTATTGTACCTCATCAAAGGTCAGCAATAGCTGCAAGGGGTTTTGCTATTAGTCAATGATTTCTTCTTGCCTGTCAAAGTTTCAAAAAATTAAACTCTACAGAAAAGATTCAGACTGGCTATTCTGCTAGCTATGACTCACTAAAGCTAAATGTCAAGTACCGTTGTATCAGAGCTTGGTGAGTTGCCTCAAATCAAACAAATAATATGTAGACAGAGAAAGAAATAAAGTTACACTTGGTATCTAGCTGATATCTAGTAAATACTTGAATAATGAGCAACAGGACAGGATTAGAAATTCTGGTGGGAAGGAGACTGGGGAGAATGGGGATGTAGAGCTTTCATCTGGCCACTGATCAAAAAGAGATCATTCACATCCAGCACTGAAGACTGTCCTTATCTCTCCCACATGTATCACTTCTTGTTTCTATTCATTTTACACTTTGTGGTGCTGAATTAGCACTGTGAGACACTCTGAAAACTTCCATCTCTGTTGTTTTTTGTCCATAAATTTTAATGTTACGAGGACGAACATTTCAGCCGCTGTCGGAGGCTAATGGATGTTCCATTAAAAGTAAAGACTTTAAAATGTGTTTATTAGCGGAGATACAGCAGACTCGGATAAGGGCTTCACGCCAAAATCAGTTAAAGAAGTGAAAAATGTGGAAAAACAATATTTTAATGGTGGGTGTTTAAGGTGGTATAAAATGAAATGTTTTTCATCTAATATCTTTGTAGCAGACAATTATGTTGTTCTCTTCATGACTTTGTATGTCTGTCTCGCCACTTGCCAAGATGTCCTTTCTATTCTGTTATGACCTGGCAAGTCCTCTCTGGTCTTTTTGTTTCCCACCTCTTATCGCTTCTGTTTTTGATTTTTTCCTCTGTCCATTCTCTCATAATTTCCTCTCCTCTTTATTTCTACTCCTTTTAATACACAGCCATCTTTTCAGTGCAGCTCAAGTTGTTGAAAAGGGGCAGCCTGCACATCTTTTCCCAACTCCTTCCAAATCTGCTCTTCCTTTTTCTGCACCTCACAAAGATTGACCATGCCTCTCCTCCTCTTTCTCCTTCTCCTTTTCACCCCTTGTTCGTTCCTATAGAGTCAAGCCAAATGGAGCAAATCCCTCCAAAGAGGGTTTTGATGATGAAACAAATAAGGCAGCCACCAGCGAAAAGCCTTGCATATTCAGTGAGGCGTGCTGGATGAGCTTAACAGCCAAAGTGGCCCTTTTTGACTACTTCTCAGTCTAAGGCCATGAAGTGAATCTAATGTGGCAACTTTCCAAAGATGAAGACTTCTTGTCCTAATGTCTGAAAGAAAACAGAGGATGAGCATTGGATCAAAGCCCATTTCTTAAAAAGTGAGCAGTTCATGAAGGGAGTGAATTTTGCCTTCTTGAAGAGGCATTTTCAGGTCAGTCAATTAAAATTACAACTGGGTTTTTCTTTCTGTAGCTCTTGGCATTGGCTCTGTCACTAGAGCAAGTCACAAGACCAGTCAAATCATCAAACAGGTCCCAGATAACTCAGAATGACTGACAATGAATCATAAACAAAGGCACTGTAAAGTTGTCACCAAACGTTCTACCATCTAGCACATCCAGAAAAGCTTACATGGCTTGTGTGTTGGCCAACCAGTTGTCTCTTGGAATAAGGTTTACATTAAACCATTGTGAAACCTCCTGATTTATAACTAGCACCCATGTTCAGGGTATTAGGAAGGAAGGGTGAGGGACACTCAAATCTTTCCCCCAAACCTGCAAATGACCCTTCCTAGGTCCCGCACGTTTTCCCTCTGTGGTCCAACAACAGTTGAGCAAGCTTGGAACCTGGATGAATGGGTGTGCAACACCACTTCAACATGTTCAACAAAAGCTGCTAAGGAAGCTGCTTGGTACACAGTTGGAACCTCGTCCAGGACAGCATGTCAGTGCTTAGGCGCCAACCAACAAACAATCATGTTGCAACCATATCATTTGTTTTACCGTATCTTAACATTCCCCCCTCTACTTTTAAGTTGTCCTGTACAGTTAATGAAGAAAGACATTATAACATTATGATGGTTGTACTTGTCAGAACTCTTGGGTCTTTGAGAATCATCAAATATCAACATAATTGTGTGTCCATAGAATTGTCAGATCTATTTTTATCAGACTCACTACATACTGTGATGTGACAGAGCAGATGGCCAGAGCTACAAAAAAACCCTTTTCTTTCAACCTGAATAATCAGCTGCAGTCATCCGTGCAATTAATATTTAACCAAAATAAACTCCTATATTGTAAACATTTTGCTTGAGAACTACGATTTAAATACGCAGCTGTGGTCTTAAATGTAGAAAACTCTTGTTCTTGTACAGGCGGTATACATATGACCATAGTGAAGGTATAAAGTCTGCACTATTGCATTTACCATCGGCAATGATGCCAGTTATGCCCATGACACCTACAATATGGCCACTGAATGAGATTAGCAGGCCCTGGGGTCATTACATTACCTCAGCCAGGAAGGGCCTTTGTAAACATGATGAATTTTTTCAGCAACAGCGAGCTGCAACTGTGTGAATACATCAATACATTGATTCTGGAAATTGTAGACAAGGGCACACTGCAAACAGAGATTGCACAGGTATTTTTAATGAAGCAACTTTAACGTTCTCAAGTTAACAGTGACTACCTCATTTCAGTTATAAGGTTAAGAATCCCCCAGAGCATCCGCACAGCTACCGAATGTGGACATTGTTGATATAACTTAATGGAGAGCCCTAGAAGACATGTACTTCTAGGAGTTAAAAAGAATCAATACATTTTATCTCGTGAAGGTTGAAGTTCGGGTTGTGGCAAAAAGGCAAAAGTCAGTACTGAAGCACACCAGTTAGGAATTAAATCTGCTGCAATGGGCCTTTTTTATGGTAGCCATGTTGATGACATGTCACAGCAGGACAAACACAAATGTAATTGCTGTATTCCCTTTTGATAAGTCCCAGATCGTGATATAATGTAGGATCAGTCAGTGTCATTACTTACGGGACATTTCAATGGACCAGAATCGTCATCCTTGAACTATCAATCAGCATGTGTTTTTCCAACTAAGATACGTCTAATGTGTCCAAAACCACTTTACTTTACGCTAGTAAGCAAAATATGAAGATGATGGAAGTGGATTATGTTGACTCACAAGTCTCTTTTGATGTTGTGATGCTCCTTGCTCTAAAACTGTGATGATGTCTGCTGTGGTACTTAGAATCCAAGCTAACTGCTGTCCTCCATGAACAAGCGAGATATAAAATGCCTCACAGCCCCATGTTAAACATAAAAATGATACAGCAATAGAGCTCTCTTGTTGTCCACCAACCATTAAAACCCATTAGTGAGCCACACTTTTACACAAGCTGGCATGTTCTTTTACTTAAATGAACATGGGCAAATGTAATTTTGACTCACTCCAAAAAGAAATGTTTTGTTGTCAGAAATTCTCACATAACTAAAGGTTGATTAATGCACCACTTCAGATGCACTTTTCCATCCTGTTTGAGCTGCACTTGCTAAAACAACAATTCCCTGCAGTTTGTGTAAGTACAGCACTTTTAGAAATAAACTATGTTTCTAGCTTTTACAAAATTCATTCCACCAGAGGTAGTAGTGATGGTACAATACGGTCGAGCACACACACCTATTGCTGTAAAAACTGCCAACACAGCAGTTCTGAGTAGTGTTTATATGTTAGTCTGTCTTTGGATACATTTTATAAACATGATAGCATCAGAACAGTGCAAGATAGAGTCAGGAAACGTCACAGGTGTGTAGTTGAGATCAGAATGAAGGCTGAGATTGAAGACGGTAGTGGCCCGACCAAGGAATACTAAGTACCTTTGTCCTAATGTAGTAATAACTACGGAGTTAGCACATGTGTTTGTGTCTATCACCAGAGTCACTGTCACCAAGACCTGCTCAAGAAGGTCCACCAGCGGTATGGTTAACACGAAGTCCAGGGGCTTCGCATTAAATTATTTGCAGCATTTGTTGGACAACAGCTTAGACAAATCTAAAAACAGTGAAAAACAGAGGCTGTCTTTGACTGCTGCAGAGCACATTTCACACACTGCTTCATATGAACAACATTTTAGCCAGTCTGCATTTGTACATTTATTAAAAAATACAAAAATAAAATAAAAACACCTGCAAATATTTTGTTGAACCTTGAGAGTTATGTTTCCTCCAAAGAGAAAACAGAGTGTCGCTCCATTTACAGACAACAAGGGAGAGCTGAAGCCCTTGAGTTGGAGTAGGACCCCTCAGACCATCCCAGGAGGTAATGAGACTCATCTGCATCACTGACAATGCTTATCAGAGAGAAGGAAAATCAACCAGATATAAAATTCAATGAGAGATGTTTCTCTCTGTGTGTTGCAGCCACATCATAGCTACAGTAGAGACCAATACCGCAGACTGGGTCACTGGTTGAGTTCAAAGTTCCTACTGAGGAAGATGAGTAAGTAGTGGAAAGGGAAACTGAAGAAGATGGAGGACGAGCTGCCCATTGTTATTACTTTTGGGGCAGTGAGGCAGTCACTGGCCAAGCAGGACCAACCTACTATCTCAGACAGGACCGACCCCCTAGTTCAGGGGCAGTGATGTTGGCACGGGTCAAGCAGGACCTTCCGACAATCTCAGGAGCAGTGGACCAGGCACTGGCCAAGCAGGACCTACCCACTACGTCTTGGGCAGTGGGCCAGGTACAATGGACACAGACTTCCACTGTCCTTGCACTGCTAGAAGAAAAAACAATATTTTCCACAATTTATGCCCTTCAGCATGAAAACAAGGTTGGATGGAAACTCTGCGTTATCGCCTCCCTTAATACAGTCACAATGGCTTCATCACTTGAAAATAAAAGCCCCACTTAGAGCTTTCACAGCCTCATGTCTATCAGCTTTACTGTGTGTATTTGTGTCACTGTTTTTCTTAAGCACCATAAGGTCTGGGGTCCATTTTGGCGGCATGTAACCAGTTTCCTGGGCTTTGAAGGTCAGGACTTTGGTGGGTGAGTATAAAATCTGCATTAAAAACGCATGAAAAAACAAATCTGTTGATTTTTTCAACACGCTCCAATAAAAATAGCTTTTATTCTCACATAAAAGCTAACTCCTTCCAAACTAAAACATAAATTGAGCTCAATTTGTCACTAAGTAACCTTTTTTGTGCAAAAGTGTTGTGGTACAGATCTGACTCACACCAGATATGTTCATTCAGCCCACATACTGCATGTGATGACGGCACCTGGATGGTCCACCCCGTCAGTCAGATCTGAGCCACGAACAGGCCATACCATGGCCACATGTCAGCCAAGAGAGAACCAAATCAACCATAACTACCCGGAATCTGAGCCACAGTTCCTTCCATTCTGGTGGGCAGCATATGGCCCAGCATTGTGCTAGCACTGGTTTATTCTGGGACATTGACTAAGTGTCTTGATCAGTAGTAACTTAAAGGATGTAAATCCATGTTTTTGTTCAGGAGACATAGTTTGACTTCGGGTGAGAGTGTGGTGTTGATACATCTGCCAGCAGTTCCCCTTTTTGTCTCAGCCAAGATCAGTGACATCACATCCAACACAGATGTTCCAACCACGGACCTTAAAGGATTCCTTAACTAAAATCATGTTTACATAGCTGACCATCATTTAATTTATGAAGTGAAAACTTCAATAACCCTCTGAATCCATGTTTTCTTCTATTTATTTCCTGTCGACAAAGGTGCTCATCTTGCATCCTAGGCAGCTCCACTACAATCCATCCCTGCAGCTGCTGAAAACAAAGACCCAATTTCTAAGTCAGTCTAGAGCCAACCATACCAGCCATAAAGCAAGCTCACCAGATCTCTAACAGCCAACTAATAGGACAACAATGCAGATGGAATTATAATCTCTACTCTGTTGTGGGAGAATAATAGGTTCATGAAGAGAAAGAACTGAATAGTCAAGCTGAAATGAAACGTGGCTTTCTGACTCTTTCAGATCACATCCACAGCCCTATTGTGCACCTATGTATCAATATATGCCAAATAAATGAAGTTAAATAAACTGAAATTGGATCATATCTTATGGAGACAATGTAGTCTGTTTTTTTTTCAACCTCTTTGGCCTCTCTCCCGGCCTTTTGCCGCTCCTCTCCAGGTCATTCATCCTCCGGAGTTGCTCTCCATTGCAGGAGAGACAGGAACCACAATTGATATCACATTAGCAATTGCTCTAATTCAAGTTCACCGTACCGTATTGCAAAGTGTCTATCTTAGGTTCACCCTTTAACCTGAATGCACAGTATGTAACATTCAATTCATGGTTTCTTTCTGATCAGATTCAATTCAAAACACAGTTCACAATATGCAATTGCAATTTTGTTTACAACCACCACTCTGCTAGAAAATAATCCTAACACTCAGTCGTGAGTTCCATGAGATGAAAAGGTGAGTAATTCAGTCCACAGTTCAAGAGGAAGGGACAATTAAAATGATGAGGCTGAGTGTTGTGTGTAGCGGTTGGCCTACTACACCACCAAGTGCAGCAGAAACAGGATGCGTTCAATGACCACAGCAGAATCTTAGGATACTGTTTCTCTCTCCTGCTCTCTAGGTCCCGGCTCGCTACAGCAACAAAGATCCAAATCCTGCTGTGCTGTAGCCCTGCCTTCATAGCCCCTGCCAAGAATCTCAGCGCAGAGGTCATCACGCAGGTTGAAAATTTAAGATCGGAGAGGATTGCATATGAATGTGTAAGCAGCCTCAAATGCATTTTCTGTAAACACAAACAATGTCCATTGCACCCGTCTTAGTTGTTGACAGTTTTTCATCTGTCGTTAATGAGCCTCAGTAAGCATGTAATTCTGTTTATCTTATTGTTACTAGGACCAAATCCAACTGTTGGATTTGCCACAAGCAAAACAAGTGCTGGAGCTATGTTTGGCATGGGACCCTAGACCCTAGCTGACCCTATCTGCCACAGATGCAGAGAGATGCCTTCTATGGTAGAGAAGAAATAGTGCAACCAACCACCTGGTTGCATTTCAACCCTGCCACACATTTTGCTGGATGGAGTCTTGCGTCTGGCCAGGAGGATCTAGAACGACTTTCGTGCAGTTGCTGACCTTCCAGATCCAGGGGAGGATAACATAATTCAGACATGCTGCCTACAGACAATTTCTGGCTTGGCAGTATGGCATATGGTCATGGTCATCCCCAGCTGGTGTGTGGTCCATTTGCGACTGCTTTCCAGACCCTCAGGGACAATACAGGGGGTTCATTCCTCGCAGAGTGTAACTGATGTTCCCCTTGTTAATTGTATATAGTTTTACAGTTTTGATAGCATGTGCGTTGACATGTTCATTATATTACATTTGTGTTATTTTGTTATTATTCAGTTATGTGTGTTCTTTCTGTAATTGCATACATATGAAAATAAATAAACCACTTAATCATATTAAATTATTGACTCACCTTTTAGACCAATTTAAAACACTGTAATCTTCAATTTCAACAAGTAGAATCACAGTCAACATTACTCATGCAGTGTTTCAAATACAAAGTCCAACAAGCTTACCAAACTAAGTAAAAACAACATGAAAGTGCAACTGCACTTCATGTCTGGGGCAATGTCTGACCTGTGGAATGAGCAGAAAGAACTGTTTAATTATTTTTTTTTTAAATCATTACATTTTGAAGGAAAACAAAGTTGAAGCATGGCTTTTTCAATACATTATTTTGCAGGTTTTACTAAAACTTACAAGGGCAGTATCTAACACTGATCACAGTGTAAAATGCAACTGCTAACAATATTGGTATTTTCTTATCAAGTGATAGCACTTTACTTCCAATAGAGTTCTTAGTTCTTACCCTGGTCCCTGCTGCTTTGGGTCTCCAAAATGTCTAGGGTGGTTGGAGCTAGAACACCAGACAGCACACCATGCCTTGGGTCATCTAGCCTCATGGTCATCAGTCGAGGGAGTCCACGTCCTGATAACACCCATTTCCGTGTGATTGGACTCTGTAGATCAGGAATGTAACTGTAGTTCTTGTAGAGTTTGCAGTATCTGAAATTAGATATTGGACAGGGATATGAAAACTACATGAACTGAAAGGTTTTACATGACTTGCTTCATTTTGTATAATCTGCATTACGTCATCCTCATTTTTTACTTCTGTGCTTTTCCCCCTCTGTCTTCATTCACAGGAATGGTGGTTGTGACCAGTAAATTGGCATTTAAATGGCTGCTGTGAGACTCAACATTCTGTGTGCTTACTTACAATCTACCCCAGCCCCTGATATCTATTAATCCATCACCTCTCACCCTACCCCAATTTATTTAGCACGATACATACTCTATGGAGCCATCACAGTGCCTCTTGGGTGGTCTGTGGACATGGTGGTTATAGTCAAGGCCAGCCAGTAGAATTAAAGCTTGATAGACGGGAGAGCTGAAGCTGAAGCTGAAGCGCTTGCTAGCATACATCAATATGAGGTTGTGGAGAGATTCCAGCTCTGCAGTTGACCTACAAATTCAATGAGAACAGCCAGATTATATCATTTGTTTCAGAAAAGCACTCTATGTAAAACCACTTTATACTGTTTTAGAATCGCCAACAGGACAATGAATATGCACAATCATACCTGAATTGCAAGAACTTGTTTACTTCCTTCAGCCAGTGTTCATTGAGAATTATTTCTGATAAAACCTCATGAGCCAAGGACCCCTTCTCTATCCATTCCTTCTCTCCATCCTGTTCTAAAGCACCATGTTGACAGGCATCCAGTGACCACTCATGCTCTCCCGTGACATGGTGAAGAAAGCCAATCCATGTCCTAAGGCAGAACATGAACAGAAAATGGCAGTTTAAACTTCAAAAAAGGAGGCTAGTCTACTTGCCTCAGTCAAATTTACATTTATAATTATTAAGAATATATAATTTATGTAGCCATCACACATCATCTATACATTTTAACTGTTGGAATATGTCTATGAAATGTATTATAACAAATACATTAGATTTTAGTTTATATTTATCTTGGCATCATCGAAAATGAGGGCTACCCTCAGTAGTTTCCAAAGAATAACAAAATGTTGAATGAATAAACAAACTAATGGTGTGCAGGCGAGTGAGATCAAAACAAAATGCAACACTATCATGCATAGTTCTAAAGTAGTAGGGAAAAAAAATAGTCTGTATGAGTGAATAATTGTATTACTCACAAAAAACTCATCATACATTTCAGCCATATTGCAACAGAACCAGAAATGACTGCAGATATCCTTGGTGCACTGCAGAAGGATGGAACAACCCCTTCACTGGCCTGTCTAAAGAATAACAATAATGCTTTAAAAAAAGGTTGAAAAACATACAGGTGTTGAGAATATGTAAGAGATTTCTGTTGTCAAAATTTAAATAATACACATACTGCATGTATCTTCTTGCCCAGGTTATTTGACCCATGCCACATGTCCAGAATGTGGAGCATTGTGAATGTGTATTTTCCTTTGTGTTTGTCTGTAGAATAAGAATTCCAAAATAATAAGAATGTAATGGGTGGTAATGTTTCACTAGAAAATAAAATCCTACTTCTGGCAAGTCAGCATTTGCTATTTTAAGTATTTGTGTGGTATCAACGGGGCTGATAGCTAATTATGAGGTTATCATGTCATAGCTGTGTTACATGTGACGTGTAATGCAAAACGTTAAAGCTATAGAGTCAGGCAAAATAACAAGGACTTACTGAAGAGAGCAGATATCTGTGAATGGGCATCTGTGCATATTTCAGCAAGTTTAACCTTCTTTTGGCTTCCCAAAAGTCTTTCACTGTATCGATAGATAGATAGATCAGCTTTATTTTCAGACTCAAGGTCCATACAAAAAGTAAAAAGTATCAACACAGTACATGTCCTGTATTTTGAAAAATGATGACCGAG
Source organism: Diplodus sargus (assembly GCA_903131615.1). Classification (NCBI taxonomy): domain Eukaryota; kingdom Metazoa; phylum Chordata; class Actinopteri; order Spariformes; family Sparidae; genus Diplodus; species Diplodus sargus. The sequence goes on along the minus strand of CAEMYA010000486.1, from coordinate 423,488 downwards.
CTACCATTCCAACGTTCATGAACTTGAACAACAGTGCAACTTGTGCATATTTTACCAGATATGATCATGTTTGATGCCAACACGAAGTCCCAAGCTTGCATCCCATATTTGAACGTTGGTTGGGAGTTCCACTGCCAGACACAGTGATTGTTAAGACAGATCTGTAAGACATACAGTAGGCAAGAGCAAATTTAGCATTACACAGTAGCTATTTAACTAATGAAGATACAAAGGAGTAGTAAATCCAAAGACAAAGTTCTGTTGCATAGTTTTAACATATCCATTGTCTGATGACACTTGTTCCTCTGCACTTAGTCTGGATCTTGAATGGACCAGGAGCCAGACATTCCACTGATGTCTCCTACATCTCCTCCAGCTTCTCCTTCTCTACCTCCTCCTGCCTCTCTTCCTCTACCTTCTCTGGCCTCTCCTCCTCCATCTCCTCCAGCCTCTCTGCTGTCTGTCACCTTACAAAAATATGTTGATGCATGACATATGAACAGATACATTAGGGATACAATGATCATAGAGCTTGATGGTACAGTTATTGCCTGAGCAAAACGGCTTTTACTAAATACTAATATTACTTAATATCAATTCATTACATTTTATAATTATAAAATCACATGATCATCTAGAATGTGAGGTTTTATTGTATTTCCACCACAAAGTTTCTTCATTTGTTTTTTAAACCGTTGCTCACTTCTACACAAATACATGAAAATAAGAGTTAAACATAACTTTAAAAAAGTATCTCTTTGGCATTAAATATTCTCTTTTATTCAATATCTGTATTGTTGGGCCTCTACCGATACACCCTTGAAGTAAGGGTGTATAGGTAGAGGGTAAATAGGTAAATCCTATACAGCACACACGCACGCACACACATACACGCACGCAAACAGACACAAACACAAATGTAAATGACACCACTGATATTAAAATCTGTCTAGCTGGCGTGACCCAGGAAGAACAAATGCCGAACATGTTGACAACTTACACTCGCAGTTGCAGATAACATGCACTGCCTCTTGTCCAGTCCAACTAGCAGGTTGCATGTAGTTTTTACAAGCTGAAGGAGTGACAGCGGGGACAGCCAATCACATGTAAGCTAGCAAGAAACCGACAGCCGATCAGGGAGCGATATATAGGTTAGAGGCGGGACTTTTAGCAGAGACCGACATTTAACCCTTCGTGTTGTATTGATAGTGACTACACAGTAACGGCTGAATATTGGTAGGGACGTGTCCCTAGCATACCTACCCAATTCTACGCCCTTGATAAAGAGTGTTTATGTATTTTTGCCGATTCCTGTAGATTGGTAACGAGTAAAGTGTGCGATAACCCCGACACGCTGTGGACAAAACTGAACAGCGGGGTCAGCGTGAGTTGCAATAAAGTACATTTATGAACAATATCATCACTGTATGTTGTTTACATGACTGTTTGCATAAACTGTGCCCATTCTTATGTGTTTGATGAATTTAGAGGGGAGATAGAGCGCATACTGCGCGAACTGCACACTGGGGTGAGAATGAGTTTAAGACTATTCGCAAAATGTATTTCAAGCTCATGCAAGAATATTTACTCAATGTATTTTGTTCATGAGAATAACTTACAGTATGTTTTCTGTGAACTAAAGAATATGCTGTAATGTGACTATGAGTTATGTGGCTGGGAAAATGTATTTATTTGTGTTTCTGATTTTATTTTATCTGTGCAGAAAGAGCTACTACTGTTGTCTAGTTTTTCTAAAGAGTTGTCTAGAGTTGTCTAGTTGAGTCTGAAGTGACCTGTGACTAGAACAGGTGTCCAGGAAACAGAGATACATGTTTGAAGTTCATAAGCTGACTGAGGTTTACCATCAGTGTGACATACAGTGAGGGAAAGTATTTTGTTTGTTTTCTACTGATTACCTCAAATCCTCAAAATTGCAGTGTTAATGTTGTTTCTTTTATAAATTGCAGTCGAGGAATAAAAGACCCACAAATATTTATTATACTGTGTCCAGTCTCCTCATTTATGACCTGGCCACATATGTATAAATACATACACACTTCGCCCCTTGTCTAACTCTTAAATGAATTAATTTAATTGAATTAACCAACACCCTACCCACCCGACAGTATACTATCAAGTTCTGTCCTGTCACCACAACTGCTGTCAGAGCTCTGATAGTACACTTCGGAGTTTGCCATAAATAGTGAAAACCTTTGCTCACTTACCTTGTTTCCAAAACTTGAACCTCAGTCTCCCCAACTTCTTTGAAACCTAGACCCTTCTCAGCAAAGTCTTCATCTCTGCAGATAATAAGGTCAAACCATACTCCTAAGTACAATGCAAAGACTAGATTTACTTGTTATCAACTTGCCTCTAGTTTTCAATTCGAATCTATATTTGTAGAAGGGCATGGTCAGATTCTGACCTGACATCTAATAATAAACCATACAGCTGAGGCTGTCGCAACACAGTAAACTTGGCAATATATGACTTCACAATAATTTTTCGTACCTATCACAGGATGAGCGGCCAGATACACTGGAAATGTCAGGGATCGGAGGTGCAGTCATGCAACGTTTGACTGGTGCTGAGGTTATGGTGGAAGAACCTGCCTGATATCTGCGAGACACAATGCACACACGCACATTACTCTTATGAAATTTCGACATGACGTGATCATGCAATGTAATTATCTACTCGTAGAAGAACTACTACACACTGTTCAGTGCTTAGGTATTACAGAACAAACACTCTCGTAAATAAGTACAACAGTGATTATGAGTCCATTTCGCAGAGTGAGCAAAAGCACACAAAAATCGGGGAGAAACCCTGCTAAGGCAAACTAATGTTCAGGTTAAAACAGCTTGCACAGCGGGTTGAATGCTCACTGCTTTTTTAGGGCATTGACAACAAAATACGCCCTGTCTGATCAATACAGCTAAATTACAATGATGAGTGCCTCAGATGAGTCACTGGAGCTATCCAGAGCAACAAACACTATTCCTCACATTGCGGTAGAGTTACCAGGTAACCATTCAGGTAATCAATCATTACCATGCTGTCATTCTGGAGCATGAATAGCGTTACTTCTCTAAACTAATTCAACCACTTCAGAGCGAACTGAACACAAACTAACTTTATAACTGCCTGGTCACTTAAAAGACACTTTTGCTAACCAGTAGCCAAACAGACAAAGCTAAACACGGGAGTTAGCATACAAGCTAACAAGCTAGATTTAGCAACAAGCTACATAGCTTGACTGGAAACATCGGCGATGTGCGATATTGTGAGTATTACTGTAACCACTGCCGCCACCATAGCCTTGTGGTTAAAACATAGAATGAAATGTAGCAGGGGTCCTTACTTGTCCAGCAGAAAAGCAGCTAACTCCGTGTCGCTCTTCAATCTTTGCAAATCCTGCAGCTCCCTCCACCTCTGAAAGGACGCTCCGATATTGATCCTACTTTTATTTTGGGCACAGTCCTCTTCTTTCTATTTGCAACGCCTTTGGCTAGCTTTACACGACAACGATCTGAACACAATCCGCAAAAGTGGCATTGCGTTCCCACTTTTTATTTCGCGTTTAGACGAGCGTCTTTGGATGGAAATCTGCATGCACACGGTGACGCAAAAGTGTGTGAAATTTGATGACACAGTCGGACGTGATAAGCCGAAGGTGTTTGCTGTCTTCCTTAGACGTCCCTCGTCACTTAAATAATATAATGTGCACGCTACCTTTTTCAGGACCCCCACAGGTGCTCTCATATTAGTTGTTTCGCCCTCTATGTGTGGGCGAAGTTCCTCACTCAAGGCGACAAGCGAATCCTTGGACATGCGAAAGTTTTCTCGCCATGCTCTGTCGTCAACTTCGCCTTGAACAAAGTTGTCCCACCATAGACTGGTTCTCCCGGGTCTTATCCATAACTGTCTGGTTCGCCTACGACGAATTGGAGCATCCAACAATTGCCGTAGGTAATTAATTCGTCTTCTCTGTTCTGATATATCAGTAATTACTCGGCTTATTTGCTGAAAGGACTCCTGAATAGCCATCAAAGCAGCTAAGGCCACTTGAATGTCTGACTGATGGAAGTAATCCGACATGTTTGTTATTGTTTGGCTGTACTGCACATGGATATGACGTCAACGCGTATGCGAGATTAGCCAGTGTGAGCAGCTCAGAGCACACTTTTGCGTTTTCAACCCTTTAGACGGGAACGCGACGGTGGAGCGTCTTTAAGATTTCCACTCTGGAGGGTGGGTTCATTTTTTTGCGTTTTTAAGCCCCAAAGACGCTGTCGCCGTCTAAACGAAAGGCACATCTGATAAAATATTTTGTCGGTTTCACCCGGGAGCGTTGTCGTGTAAAGCCAGCCTTTGTCTGTCAGCTTTCGTTTTTTTTTTTCCTGTGATGTGGGCAATGGTGGAGTCAACCGTGGGATACGCATTTTTCCTAGCTGTTTGCTCTCCGCCATTGTTCTCTACCTTTGAGCTTGCGGTATCAGACCAGGTAAGAGCAGGCACTGCACCTGCGTGGGGGAGGGGCACTGCCAAGTATGCGCTGCTTAAAGCCCCCCACACACCGCCCAGACGTCCAACTGCCTTATCCAACCACTCTCCGACCACTCTGTTGCCTCTCGTCTGACCCGTTCGGCAGAAAAGTTGCATTGAAACACACCGCTTCGACGTGCTGCCTACTCCACAGTAGCGTGTACGTTCTGCGCTTGCGCGAGATGCAATAAGCAGCTGGCGCTTGCGTTGTGAGTTGTAAACGAGAGGCTTATGCACGCAGCTCTCTTTACTTTCGCTCAAAACGAAACTTAACTTTCAGATAAAAACAGCTGCATACTAAACATGCAGCGAGGCATTAGGCTACCAAACGAACACAAATTAATTCGTCCTGAATGGACATAATAACAGCTAGTCGCGTGCCAGTACTGCAAAGCATGTAAACGAGGAATGACGGAACGGAGTCCATAGAAAAACAAAGCGCGCACAGTATTCCGCCCTCCCACACACCACGCTGATTCGCTAGCACACCGCCAATCAGAACGGCCATTCAGCTGGCACACAACCAATCAGAGAATCCAATGGCTCAGACGTCCGACAGCCCTCCTCCTCAGACTTCGCATGCTCAGTCGGAGCAGACAACGTCCGAACGGCTCCGAAAGCTTCAGACGCAGCTGAACACACCAAACAGAAATTTTCCCGATCTCGTCCGAGTCTCTGCAAACGCTTCAGACGTCCAACGGTTGGGCCGGTGTGTTGCTGCCTTAAGGGAGGGGGGCTGCCATCAGCTTGTGCGCGAGAGTGATTGACAAATGGCTCACACTCTCCTTGGCTCTGATTGGTTGTATTCAGCCGGGACCAGTAGATTCTTGCAAACCAAATTACAGCCACTGGGTGGGCCCACAGACAGTGGATTCTTACACAGCTGACCTGTATCGTATTCTACTGTCAGATCATAATGACAATTTTAGCAAATATAACCAAAAAATAGTTACAGACTATGACTTTAATTACCAAACAACACACTGTGTAAGCTTTGCACCTTACGTTCTACACTTGTGAAATATAGGCTGTGCAAAAGTAACCAACACGTGGAAAAAAAAGAAAAGAAATTACTTTCTAGGGCTGCAGCTATCGATTCGATTTTGGACAAGAAATGTCCAAACTGACAAGAAATGTCCAAACTGTGTTTGAAAAGCCAACACAAATCTTGTGTTAAAACTCTTACACAGTAAGTAAAGTAACACAACTACTGTGTAAGAGTTTTAACACAAGATTTGTGTTGGCTTTTCAAACACAGTAATTGTGTTAAATTTAACACAAAATGTGTAGTCCTTATATAGACACACTGATGTGTTGAAAAATGTGTTAATTCTATTCCTAAAGATTTGAATTTAAATAAGCAGAAACCCAGCTGTAGGAATTTCATTTAGAAATGTATTGTTCACATTTCATTTGAAAAGATTAAAATCAACATTTCATATTCACTTCTTCTCATTAACAGGAGAATTCACATTCTGTGGTCAACATATCATAACTCCACCAACCCAAAAAAAAAAAAAATCCTCGCCTAATGAAGCACCGCCGAGTAAACATGCAGATATCTGCAACTTGACTTATACAATTTTGTACCTGGGATTTAAGTAAACTCTGTCTCCCTGGAAACATGACAACAGGCTTAGTGGTCTGATATCTGCAATGTCATATATACTGACCATTTCAAATACATATTTTTTGTCTACCACATAAGCGTAGTAATGGTCATCAAAACATTCAACTGACAAAATTCGGACAAACAACAATATCTCTTTTTTCTCACATTCTGGAAAGATGTGAACTATTTCACCAAACAGGCGTTCATCTCTTGTGTCGTAGTCAAGAGGGACTACACTTCCTGTTCGATAGGTCTGACCGAACACACTAACTGTGTGTGCAACATGGACAGTGCTTAAAATGCCAAGATCAGCATTCTTTGTATGCAACTTTTCAAGGACCAACTCACTGAGTTCTAAAGATCCT
>CAEMYA010000486.1:381222-398232 GCA_903131615.1 Diplodus sargus | reverse complement strand
TTTTGTTTTTTTTTTATTGAAGTAGGTGGTTTGTGTTTTGGAGAAAGCTTTAATAAACACTGTTGATTATAACTGAGTTTCAGGCTTAATTTTCTGTATTAATTTCAGGCTTTGAGACTAAAAGTATATTGTTTGATTATTGATCCTTGGCTTCAGGGTGGTGCCCCGTGTTCATTAATGAATCATAGTAACCTATGTTTCATTAATCAACAATAATAATTCAATTAATTTATAATAACATTTTAATTAATAATAAATAAAAAATATCGCTTCCCAACACACATTATTATACCTAAACAACTGAACAGGTAGATGGCCGGCCACTCCTAAAGTGCATTTCACCATTACCAAAACCATATGACCATTGCAGCATATCGGCAACATTACCTTGCTATCCAATGTACCTTTGTTGTAACCTCACAATTTGGCTAGGTTTAAGCAAGACGACTACTTTGTTAAGTTAAGAAGAACATATTGGCTTGGATCAAAACAACTATGTCGCTTATGTAACTTCATGTACAATGTACTGTAAGGGGCAGCTGTAGCTCAGGAGGTAGAGCTGGTTGTCCAGTAAATGGTGAGGCGCTCTATATTACTTGATCTTACTTCCTCCTTTGTAAGAGGAAAAAACATAAATATTGGTTGCAATGAGCTGCTTTCACGGTCAATCTATATCAGTTTATCTTTTTTTTTTAATTAACACATAGACTGAGTGCTAAGGTCCTGGGTTGAGGTTGGCTCACTGATAATGCTAACTGGCACACCTACATGAAACAGACCCATCAGTAATGCTTTGGTTCCACCTGTGCTTTTTTCTGCTTTGACACATCAGAATGTCTGTTGCCAGAGGCTGTATTACATAATCTGATAAAGCTGTACAATATCAGGAAAGACACATTTTGAAGACTTTTGAAGACTGCATTTTAAATGTTGCACTAATGACTCCTTTCGTAAGTATGACTTGTTGAACAGACAGTGCCTAGTACTTGACAGTAAATACATAATTTCTTGTCCTGTAGTTTAACACCCAGGCAGCATTTTTCTTCATCTTAGAGAGCAACCATACATGTGCACATCCTAAACATGGCAGCATCAATCAGTGTTCTGTAAGGATAACCTACATGTACAGCAGATGTACAGCGGAACTCCCAGTGATGCTTTACTAAGCTATCAGCGCTAATGTAGCTATCAGTAAATTGTGACATTATGGAGAGTGAAACACTGGTTATGCAAAAAGCCAAGTTGTTATTGTACTTCTAAAAATTCTGACACACACACTGTATGTCATTCGTTTGTGTTTCAACTCTTAGTCCAAGCAGTGGTCAACTAAAACAAAGGTCAGCACAGCATCAGCCAAAGCAAAGATTCTCCATACCAAAAAGGACACAATACAAGCAGTGCCAATGGTATGAAATAGTGATCACCTCCTGTCCCCTAAGTGGGCGTGGTTGATTACCCCCACACTTTTTAACATATTACTGAGTGTGGTTGCTTGTCCATGTTGTAACAATACAACACCAGATACAGTCAAAATGTCATTTTTGTATATTATTTTGCAGCTGGTGTTTATCTGCTAGCTTGATATGCCCATTCCAGATCTCTTTATCCTACAAGAGTCTGTCTGAAAAATGCCATTATAGTGTCTCAATGTTCAAACGATATGTGGCTTGTGAAAATGTAGCCACATTGCCTATATCGGTTATCAGGCCTCCTTGTTAAACTCTGAAAACAGTAAAGTTATCGGCAGGCTTCTACTGCCACAAAGGAATGCATCTTGTTGAGTGCAACGTTAAATTTCTCTTTGCGTTTATCAGGCTTGCTAATGCTTCCAGCAGCTATGTGTGAGAGACACGAACGGGGCTACAGTCAGCTTGTGTTCTGCTGTATTTGCTGCGAAAGAGACCTTCGAGTCTGCACTATTTCATCAGGATTTCAAAGAGGACATGGTATTTGACTAAATCAAACTTTCAAATCCAAGCATAGCTATTTTTGAGCGGAAATAGCATTTACACACATAATGTATATTGTTCTAAAAGTGAGATATGATAAAAGTGGTTGTTTCAGGGGACTGTGTCAGAAATATAAGCATTTTGTCTTGCAAAGGGCTCAAAATACACTGATTTAAGAACCCGCAGCATCTGAAAGAAGCCTGTTTTATTGCTACACTGCCATGCTCTACAGGATGTTAAAGTTAATGTAATTACAGACTTATGGAAGCTTTTCTCTGTAATTGGCTGCAATTAAACAACATCATAAGATGGCATTGTGCATTTTTAATGTAAATGCGACTTTATGTCAACAAGAGCAACACAGGAAAAGTTAATTTTGGCATCATGAATTCGACTTCGAGGCCCCTGGGGACACACTGAACTTTCAGTATGCTTATTAAATAGGAGGGAGTGTGAGCAGTTACTCAAAGCCATCAGTGAACTCTGTTGCTCTCTGGAGCCTGAATTAATGTCTTCAGAGCGTCAGTAACATTGTGTTAATGTGTCTCCATTAGACACCGCTGCCAGCTCCCAGTATGTCTGCCTGATCTAGCGTCTGGAGACCAGAGAGACGGAGAAGATAGGACAGAGAAAGTGACAAAAGGGAGAAAGACAATACCAAAGAGGATGAGGGGCAAGGGAGAGGGAGTGCAATAGACAGAGTACTAGTGAGGTGGGAGGATGTCTAGACAGACAGATAGAGGAAGACACAGGACACCCAGAGGCAGACAGCAGGGAGCTAACGGAAAATGGACAAGAAAGGACAAAGCGAGAGGTAGAAATAGAAAGTGTGAGACTATGAAAACGGCTTAGGGACAGATGAGGACAAGGACAAGAACCGGGAGTGACAGAGGAGGACAGAGAGAGAGAGGGATCAAGCAACAGAGAGAATTAAAGGGCTACGCAAGAAACAGAGTGAGGCAGAAACAAGTCGAGGACTAATTTATTTAACGGTGTTGCCATGGGGAACAGCATCTATGATGAATGTGTGGGTTGATTATGCAACCAATTGACTATAATTCACCCAGCTGACAGAACATCATGACCAGCGATCCAAAGGGAAGCCAGACGTTATGGAGAAGGAAATATAGGCTGCAAATTCTTTCAAACACCAGTGTGTTAGCTAAATGTAGAGGCCACTGACCAACAGACGTTACATACAGTGACCGGGCTTATCATGAAGAACAGCAGCAGGACAGACACCAAAGCACTAATTTTAATAAAGTAGTAAAAGAGCTATTTCCAGAATACTGTAAGACTGACACAATGTCAGCCATGGTAGTCACTATAGGGTTAGGTTCTATAAAATGTGTATGACGTCCTCTGTGGCTTTGGAGGTGCTTTGACAAATCGCAAAAATAACCCTGATAATGTCAACAGGGCGTCAGTCAAGGATTGGAGGTGACAAATAAATAGTAACAGAAAGCCTGAGTAACAAAGACGGCACAGGAATTTTGAAATATGTGGATGTTCAGCCAGAATAAATGTTTCCCAGAAATAGTTAAAACTTCATGTGTCTTTAGGTTAAATTCTAAGTGTTTCTCTTGTCACCACACTGTGCATATGTTCTGGTTAAGTTTAGGCCCAAAAACCACTTGGTTGGGGTGAGGAAAATATCATGTGTTGACTTGAAATACCTAAATTGTCCAAAGGTCTCCATAATCCAGTGGTTTCACATCTACAAATGTTAAAAGGCCATGGTCCCTTGTCAAAAATATCCAGTATTACGCACTTTTAAATTCAAACTCATACCTCAGTCGCATGGCTTGGCAGCCTTGTCGCCTCTAACTTGACCCTTCAATTCCTCATATGAAAGTCAGATAAAAAAATATGTAATGTGAACATGAAGTGTTTTGTAGATGTGAAAATGTGGTACCTTGCCTATGACGCGTACACATTTGTGGTTGCATACACATGAACTGGTTTATTTCTTTAATCCTGGTGACTGGACTGGGGAGTCTACCAGGGAGAGATGGTCTGATGAAAGACACACTTTTCATTTCTATTATGAACGTTAATGATATATCATTATTGACCATGTCCTGTTGAGGTCTGCGGTTGGGGCCAGAACCTCTAAAGACACTATAGTAGGCTTTAAAATCTAACTTTTTGGCTAGTATGAATATGCATTGATACTACTAATGTAGCAGAATCTTTCCATGTATAAAAAAGTAGGCAAGAATGGACAAACCAAAGCCTTTCGTAATTTTCACAATATTAGTTGCCAGCGTAGGGGAAGGTAAGTTGAGGGGTATTCAGTTGGTTGCGATCTTCAACCTCACTGCTGGATACCTTTAAATCCTGCACACTGGTCTTTTAAGATTGCTGGAAAGTGAAAAGGTTCACTGCCTCCTGGAATACTGTACGGGTTCCATTTATTTCTTGGCCATCCACTTTACATTTGCGAAAGCCAAAATGCTGTCCCACGCTGTTAGCTTGGAGAATCTCATCTGTGATGTGGAGATAAAAAAAGAATAAAGGATTCTGTGTCCTCCAGGATAATGAGATAGAGGATGCTTTGCACATTACTATGAAAGCTCTGAGCCAGAATTTTGTCCCTGTTATCACTCCAAAGAAAAATAAGGCATTTGTATAAAACATAACCCATGCATTGACCGGGGGGCCAAATTGCATTCTCCATAGAGATCTTTACTTATTTAACACCCAGCAGCAGATATCCATAGGTGGTCCTCCCTACAATAGAGAGGTCACTGGTTTGAACATCAATGTAAGCACCTCAGAACCTCTCTGCTTGTGTAAGTGTGTGAATGTGGAGCGGATCATCGCTGAAACGCGGGGAAAGCGATGCAAAGTGAGGCAAGGTCAGTGTCAACAGCAGAAAGACCTGATGCTACTGCAACCAGATATGATTTTGGAGCACTGCATTCATGTTATAGGCCAAAGCAGGAAGACTGAGTCATCTAAATGGAAACATATTAGCAATTCATGGCAGCTTTTTTTAATCCAGGCAATGTGCTCTGAGTATAATGCTAATAATAATAATAATGTGTTTCTTTTTAAGGTATTCAACTCATATTGTGACAGCTGTTTATGCTTACCTCTACCTTAAACTGTTTATATATGAAATAGGAGGGTATTACTGTGGAGAGGTATTAAAATGTTTTTTTGTGTTAATAATCAGGTCACATATTTTTTACGTATCGTGGTTAAGAATAGAGTATTTCATATGATAAACATGTTTTGGTGCTGCTGTACATAAAAATAAAAAAATAATAATAATGTAACAACTGCAGAATAGGTTTGTTGAGCGCCACATGAAGCTTATGTGAAACTGTAATTATATTGTGGTGGGTTCTGACTCCAGGCAAACAATTCATTGTTAAGGTGATGAACGCACGTCTCTGTCAGCAATGCATATCTTTTCGTTTTGCCAGCTTTTCTTCACCTTTTCAGAGCTATTGCTATTGTTCGCAGCAGAAGGTTACCCTGACGCTGCACAGGATAAAACCCAGTCTATAGATGAGCATATGGGCGGAGAAGAGGCTTTCATCCAATTTTGACAGATTAAACAATAAACTAGTCTATCCTGATGTTTTTGTTCTTGTCTTGTTTTTTACCTGTTTATCCTGCTTTTCCATTGGCTTTATCATTGTTAGTGCCAATCACTGACTGCTCTTATCCTGTATTAAAGTAACCTTAATTAATTAATCCAAACAGATCCTCACCATACCATTTCAGGTTTCATTATTACTCATTCTGGCTTTGCTTATTATTCTCTTAAATTAACATCCCCCTAAACGCATGCAAGAGAAATCAATAAAACATGAACATGCCTAATTTTTTCCATCAAGATCCATGCATTATTCCCTGAGAAACTTACAAAAATGTTTTAAAAAAAGCCCTCTATCATGGTCTAAAGAAACGTGAGAAAAGATTCCTGGATCCACACCAGAAGTTAATGGGGTCTATTCCATGCCGACGCTCATCCTCCATCCAAGTTTCGTGAAAATCTGCTCAGTTGTTTTGGTGTAATCCTCCTTGCAACTCAACCAACCAACCAACCAACAAATGGACACGGGGGAAAATCTAACTTTTTTGGAGGTAAAAATAGCACTTTATCCAAAATCCTGCCCAACAGATGTTTTCACATCAGTCCATCCCTGTAAAGTGTGAGATAATCTGAGCAGATTACTCCCCTTTTGCAGCCCCCTCTACCCTGTTCAGGTTACATCTCTCTTTCATATTCACTCATTGTCATTAGCAACCTGGCTGTGAAGATGATCTAATGCTTGGGGATTCCCCCTTTTTCCCATAATGTCTGTAAAAGACATTAGGGATACATGACATATAGTGGGCCACTTTATCAGCTCCATGATGGACATTTATATTACTGTCTAGTATTGCAATAATTAAATCATAGTTGATAAATCACTCTATACAGAATGAGTAACCGATTTAAAAGTTGGGCAGTGATGTTAACAGTTTCAAAAGAAAACAACACAAATGCATAACATGTTCCCAGAGAGTTCCGAGAAGAGGGGAAATAAGTTTTAACCCAACAAATCTTATAACCTGAGAAATCATAATTTTGAGGAAAATGGATCTATCAGCATTGGAAGACAAAACAGCAGTTAGCCTTTTCACAAAAGAAAAGAAAAAGAAAGCAAGTAGTATCCTTGGCCGTGCCTTTTTGACAGGTATTTAAGACCTACAGAAAGTTTACTAGCGATGACGTAAGACTGAAGCAATAACTGACAAAATCACAGAATGTATTACACTTGACAGCTATTCTCTGCAGTAGAAGAGCAGGGATTGCACCAGCTAATGGTTCATTTGGAACCCAGGTATACTCTCACAAACCACCACTACTTACATATCCCTACCTGCCCTGCATAATGTGGTCTAATTTCTACCAATGTATTCGAGTTTTACCATGGACTTATGGAATTCTGATGCATGCAGGCTTAATTTGGCAGCTCAGTGGTTGGATGAAGACTGTTACATGAAAAGGGCTGCTTGCACAGGAGTGCTCCAGTTCACTTACGACAGTGATCTAGGAAACGTTTGAAACCATGCTTTGGCAGTGGGACATGAAAAAGGATAGTGTGGGACAATGCATGTGAATCTTTATATGGGGAGAGCTGTTGAAGTGACGAGGCTGTGCTGAGCCAAAGAGGTAGGTCGGATGTGTTTCGATCAGGAGGCAGATGGTCACACCGCAAATGTTACTGGCTGGTCATATTTTTGCGTAAGTTGATTGACAGCATGAAGTTCTGAACAGATTTTGAGCGTCCATTGTTTTGTATCTCTATCATGTAAATGGCAATGTGATAATACCAAGAGTGCCACAGTAACACTGCAGAAATCATCATAGCTGAAAACGCCATATTGGAAATGACATATGAGGGTCTTGAAGTGTTGTCCCATTTCACAGGGGGAGACTTTAACCACTATGCTGTGTAACTCTGTTCTGAGGGGCTAAGGGTTCACTTGAAGTCGAGGGGCAGGGGTTAAAACCAGAAATGGGATTGGGGCAGAGACTCGCTACGGCTAAACTCCCACTCCTGCAGTGTGCATTGTCCTCTCGCCTGAACCACTCGCCATGACTGCTGACAGCCTGCATCCAGCACAGGAGGAGTGGGAGGGACCCCGGAGCTGAGGAGCAGTGAATTGCTCTCTCTCTCTCTGCTTAATCTGAGCATGGAGTGAATGATGTAATTTATTTGATACTTCTTGGCTTTTCCCGTGACTGTCATGTTAGGTCGTCACATTTGTCACAAGTCACCTTTTGGTCCTGAAACGTGCACAAAGTCAGCTGTAGATGCCATTCCAAAAATAAGCACACAGCAAAGCTTTTCGTTTTTTGTTTTTTATTCTACCAATCCAGCCAACGTGATTAATAACGCAAAGTGATCCTGTGCCAAAATCAGGATGGAGATGAAGTCATTTCATTTCCAAAATGGATCGTTTGTGAAATACAGAAACAAAAACAGAATAATGTTAAAAGCAAAAGGGAAGAAAACAGGGGATTTTCAGTGCACAATCACCTTAAAATCTTTTTTCTTTCTTTTTTTTTTTTTGCCAATTCATCAGGCCCACACAGCAAAAAAATACAAGTATATACAAGTGCTCAAATTACTTTACTTTGCATTTCATTCTCATGCTACACTATATTTGCAGGGGGATTAAAATGTAATGAAATGAATGAACAAAAATCCTTCACAACAGTGAGAAACAACCTTGATATCACAGCGGCGAGCTGATGTATGGAGATGCAGAGCAGGAAAATGTCCTGAAGGCAGGACACCGTGGAGAAGAGATTTTTACTGTCCAATCTATATTGTACACCGATAACAGCTGACGCAATATGACTGGATTATCTGCCTTTTCTCCTCTCCCATCAGGTAGCTTCAAACCGAATCAACAGGAAGCTTTTCTGCTTTTGAAATACCACATAAAAGGTGTCTCTGCTGTAGGTGGTTGGACTGCACAGATCAGTCAATATGATTCAGGCAGAGAGGAGTAACTATGGAGGGAGTAGGTGGAGAATGAATGGGTTTGAAGTTTTTGGAGTAAATGACTGCAGACCCTTCATCTATTCCATACCAGTTTAATGAGAAAAAAAAAAAATATATATATATATATATATATGTATATATATATATATATATATATATATATGTATATTGTCAGGCGATTAAAACAAATATTCTAATTAATTACAGGATTTGTTATTAATTAATCTAATTAATCATATTTTAATCTCATATCTGCTAAAGGTACCCAAATAAAGAATTCGAATTCTAGGACATTACAAAATTGTATTGCATGGCTAATCAATTGAATACACTAAGGAGAGAAGAACTTGCCGTTCAAAGGCCCAAGCAACGATGTGCTCGCCTCGCTCCCCTGAGTCGCGTCCATGTCTGTTGTCACCCTGCTTTGACTAGTGACTAGGGCTGTAACGATACACCAAACTCACAATTCAGTTTTTATCAGGACTTTTGACCCACGGTTCGATACAAACCTCGATTTTTTTTTCTTTCTAAATTAGACATTTTATTTATGTAACATTTCAATAACTTATGTATATGATACTTGTCTGATAGTATCAGAGGTGCAGTATTGTGGAGGGCGTGCCTATCTGATGGTCTGTTAACTGCACAGATCCCTCACTGAACTTAATACAGAGAAATGTCGCACAAAGCAACAATTTCTCAGTGAGTAATGCATCTTGCAATCTGATGCAGGTCCTAATACAAATCTGGATTTGCTGGATTTCAATATGTTTTCACAGACACTCATCAGCCACGTTATGGTAACCAATAGGACATTGGATTAGGCTTGATCAAAGGAAATTTAATTCTGCATCATAATGTGGTGTTTTATAAAACAAACTCTTGGATTCCCTCCCAAACTGGATGATAGACCTTTATAGAAAAAAAAAAGGGTTCGCAAAACACACATGCTCCTCATGCACGCATGATTTTCCTGGGTGTTTCTCTCCTAGAAGTTGTAATCATGTATTGTAAACTCCTCATGGCTGCTGCTCGCTCTCTTTTTCTCCACACCATGTTGGAAACTACAGTATCTGCACTCATGAATGTATGTCTTGGATCAAAATACCCTCTTCAACAGCAGTTGGTAGTGAGCAGGCAGCAGTTTTCACTCTGCGCAATGCAATTGTCTGCTCAGTAGATAACATGTTTTATGTCTGCTCATGATAAAGGTCACCGGTATAGTCTACCACATCTGCCCTCCATCTACTGAGATTACAGTGCAAAATGACAGAAATGCTCTCTCTGTAGGAGGAGAGCACAAAAAAATGCTTCATTAACAGCAAGGATTGTTTTTGTGCAGGCTGCTGTCTTCACTCCAGGCATGCGAAGCAGCATTATTACACTTTGAAGATTAACGCTTCTGATGGAAAGAACAGACTGCTCTGTTTCAGTATCCATCTTGTGGCACCACCATGCTTCTACCACTTTCCTCCACTGCTCTTCCCACATGTCACATGGACAGGTGTGGAGAAGCAGCACTGGATGGATTGATGTTGCCAGCGGCTGAGTTTATGAGCCTGTTACTTTCAGCTTGAGGAAGCTGTTTTGCAGAGCTTCTGGTGCACTTCAGTGTCATGGAGGAAGTATCGAAGGCACTTTGCTCAGCTGCTGGTACCCTCCACTGTGTAACCTTTCAATGGATGCCACCAAGTCACCATATGGAATACAAAGTTCATCAGTAGAAGTCAAATATAGCTTTGTGCCTCCACTTTTATATTTTTATACATTTCATTTTTAGAAATAGAGCTCTATTGCTTTTTCCATGGCTTTCCATAACTTCCCATTGCTGGAGCAGCTGAGGCTGCCAGGCTCAGGAACTACTGGCAGCTACAGGCATGGTTAAGGTGTGACAGCCAGCAAGAGAAGTGTTGGTTCATTTGAAATAAAAAAGTTGCCACTCATCAAGAGGTTAGCATAGCTGCGATAGCATCAGTTCAAGTGGAGCATATATTTTTTTCAAAGAGGAGCAAATAATGGGCCTAAATGTTTTGCTCAATTGAAACCTGATTTCGATATTCTTATGACTGGCCTAGATAAGAGTTTGATTTACCAACTGGTTCCACTTGTGGCATTAACTTTAGCCCTAGCCACAGCAATGTCGCTGTGGCTATTTCACAAGTTATCTTTTTAATGCTCCACGATTATTGGTGTGGTACGCTGTCTCTTCTTGAATGATGCAGTACAGTATCTGTGATTGTGGGGTCTGCAACTCAGAGATCAGCAAGATGCTATGACTTGGTTTAAGATCCATGTTGAAGTTCTGAATCTATATGATATAAATTAGATCGAAGTCAGATCTTGGGGCTGTTGTGGGATATGGGTGTCTTGAATCCCATCATCACAATTGATTTTTTATTTTCTTTTTGTCTGCTACAGCTTACATACCTGCTCAGGAATTCATTGTCCTGTCAGAAAGCAAAAGCAAGGCAAGTCTGTTTTTTACTTAAGGGATTTTGTCGTCATGATTTGTAAATCATTAAAATAGCATTAGTTCTCTATCTACAAAGACGGACAACTTCAACCAAACAAATTGAACATAAGTACTGTTGCAGCATAACAGCGACACATGTAATGGTCATGGTTTGTTTAGGTTTAGCCAAGAAAACTCCTTGGTCAGGTTTAGGAAAACATTGTGGTTTGGGTTAAAATCACTACATTTTAACCTCCATTGCAAATCTACCTACGTCACCCAAGTAACTTATTTTATGCACGGGACGTACCTTCAATATGCAAATATGTTTAAAAAAAACAAAAAAAAATTCACCACCGACTTCTGGTTTCATACTGGACATGAACAGCCATCTCCTGAATTAAAGTCCTGTGCTTCCTTTTCCTAACCGTCCATCCACAACCATGGACTTTTCACTCTTCACGCTAATTCGGCTCACTTTCCCCTTTTGCAGCCGTATTAATTATTACAGCTGCTAGGGATCACTGTCGAACAACACATGTAAATACAGGTCTGATAAGCCACTCTCATTTTTGACCTGTATGGTCGTCTATCTGATGAGGACCGGCTCAATGATTGCGTAAAGCAGTAATGTGTGTCACAGCCTGAAAATCAGCCTGCTACACAACACAATCTCAGATGACCTTACCACACTCTGACACTGGAGACTGTGGTTTACATAATATGTCCAAAGTCCTGTATACTTTATATACTCACCATCCCAGACCATCCCCCTTACAAGGTACAAGAATGGGATAATACACCAGTATTTCATTTAGGCATAAAGATGGTGTATTTTTCAATGGGTTTGAGACTGAGAAACCAGCGTATTACGATCACAATAACCTTGTGTCCTTCTGCTTGAGTTTAGCTCCATTAATAAGGCCTCAACTTTCATTGTGGTAGCAAGCCGCCTTTCACCAGGTGTGTCACCCCTAAAGGAAGCAATGTCCTCATCAGTTTTAATGATGCTGGTTTACTTTTACTGGAGTTACAAGCGTGCAGCAACTCTTTCAATTCTTAAATAGCTTGTGGAAAGCAGCAACCAAAATACTCCACCTTCCTCAAATCCCCTCCGTCTTTCGCCTCCTTCCCTCCATCTCTGTTTGCTTCAACCCCCGTGGAAGGAAAGAGTCATACAATAAAAATAAAACAGCATTGCTGAAATATAGTTAAAATACACCAACACACACTGCTACAGTCCTTTATCCATGTGTCTGCAAACATTGGAGCATCAGATTTTATTTCCTTTGGTCTGAAAATGAAAGGTAGCGTTGTTCCTCACATGTATAGAAAATGATTCAAGCCAACCCCGTGGTAATGATTTATAAAACACCGCCGCTGCAGAGATGTCAGTGGGGGAAATGGTCGTTTTTCTCCATTTCTGAAAAGTTTCTGAAGATAAAAGAGGGTTTTGCTGGGCACTGGCATTATATACAGAGTCCCTTTTGCCTCCCTGCAGTCAGTTCCTGTGTCGCCGGCCGTCTGTCTCTCTCTATCTACCCACCTATCTATTTCCAGCTGCATATCTTGAGGTAACAGTGCTTTGCTGGAAACTGGCATCAATGCTCAGACAAAGCACCTTTGGCAAACAAAACAGCAGACAACAACAAAACTCAAACTTCCCTCCAATCCCCTTTTTCCTCATACCCCAACTCCCCAGAAAAGAAAAAAAACAGAGCAGCAGAGACAGACAAGCAAGGACAAATAAGAATATGGAAACCCTCGACAGCAACCTATGGAAACTCCACCTATGTTGCTCCTCTCAACCTTGAAAATGAAAAGTTCATCCCTCTTCTCTGACAATCTCTTCTTCACTTCTTTATTCTTACTCCACGGTGAGGTCAGAGGTCATGGTCAGCTACAGAATTGCAGCTCTGGGGCTGGGAGGTGTTCAGTGTTCATTAGAAAACATGTACTTAGGTACAGACATATGTTTATAATGGAAGTTACTAAAGTAACGCAGTGGTTGTGGCTGATTCTTTCCTTGACTTAACCAAACTATGCATATAAGATCTGCTTCATGTGTCGCCGTTACACTGCCACAGTCACGTTGTTTTAGGAAGGGTTACGTATGCTCTTTTGAAAGATGATGGTGTTTGACATATTCAGTCCTTTAAGTATGAAAATGAGTTGGTCTGGTTACTCTCATGCATTTTGTTCATAATGTGGAGCTAGTAAGAGCCAACACTCATGTCTAACATAGGGGGGAAACGACATTAAAGAAAAAGAGGTATAAATGGAAGAAATAGTTGGGAATTTAGGGGTTTCAACAAGACTATAGCGAAAACTATAAGAAAATACAATAACGTTGAGACAAGACAAATGTTATGATGCAACAATAGAATTTTAATATATTTAATGTTAATGCAATGAATCCCATGTTTCAAGAGCAATAAAATTACTGCATTGCTATGTGGCCAATATATCAATGTGGCCAGTGAAATGAAAATCAATATTGTCATCGTGGAGAAAAACAGAGACCTATACAAATAGCTGACCTTATGTTTTCTCATATACTCAGTTCAATCAAAGAATAGAATAATAAGACAAGTAGTTTTTGCTCATTGCTCATACAGACAGGCTTTCAACAGTACCATGAACCAGAACTCTTTTTGAGCGGCTAGAGGATTGAGAGGACATACAGTGTTTCTCAAGTTACAAAACAAAGGAAAAACATTCATTCTGCGAAAAACTGAAGAAAAAATTGGCATGAACGTTGACAAACTGGAGGGATTATTTTCCGCCCAACATACCCAATCTTAGCATCCCCTGAAGAGTTAAAACCAAAATATGTGACGACCAACAAAATGCTTGCCACGCACAAACAGCAAGTAGACGAAAAATGTGTACAAGACGGCAAGACTAATCTAATTACATACTTCAAACATTTAAAATAAACATGCTGCACAGTTTGATAAAGGGAACAAAGGAGGATCATGATATTAATGAACTAAGCAAAGGCAGAGGAATGATACCAACGGGGAGTGCAAGCCTGATGCAATACCGTATGTGTGTAAGTGAATTTGCTTGTTTTGTTTCCAGGCCAACAAACCTAACAGTCAAAGTGCTGTTTCATCCCGGTAAAACACTGAGCAAGCACCTTCTGATGTAATAAATGCAAGAATGTATAATATGAGCACAAAAACACGCCTACTGGGCAAAACTGACACAAACTGTTTTGTGATGCAATTAGTTTTGATGGAAAATACTAACTTGTTTCCTGTACTCGAGTAATCTGAAATTCTAAACCTACAATAGCTTTATTGAAATGAAGGACAGAAGGCAAGACACTGTCCACACCAGCAAAACAATGTCATCCTGACAAGGAACAAGGATGAAGTGTAATGGCTTCCTCTCTGGCACTGTGTCCACATTGGTGGTGTAGCCTGAGCAGCATACCGGCAGATCAGTAGCAGCATCTTCAGAGCTGTATTTGTGTGTACATATGATGTGTTCAGGCACAGAATGGAGTCTCAGTCCCCCCACTCAGAGTCCAACACAGCAATCGCTGTAGCAGCAAGCAGAAAATTGTGTAGAAATATGATTCAGGTCATGTTTACATGTATGCAATGCAAGCCGCCATGCTGCCTATGTGGACAGCTGTATTGATCAAAAGAAGAGTGTACTGGTCCTGTCAAGCGCGTGCGATGGACAAATGAAAAAATGCAGCTGGAATGTTGCTTGTGCAGTCACACCGTGAGTAGCAAAGGCAAAAGCAGTGAGATGTTATTATACCTCTGCAAAAAGACTTACAGTGGCTTAAAGGAGCAATTTTTAAGGTATGGTAAGTAAGCAAGAATTCCACGTTCAACATTCATTATCAACACGGTTCAACAGTGTTGCACAGTTTGCCTGATACCACTTTTTACTGACAAGAGGGGACAGTCATATAGCTCCCTATAGTTTGAGCATAATACAAAAATAAAGCAAACTCACAAATAACCCACAATCACCCCTTCTTTGGTCAAAATACATCCTCAGTTTACTGAGAAATATGTGAAAATATTCCAACTCGACATGCCCTCCTCCCCCACTGCTGATGTCAGACTTTCTGTCGCTTCTCTCTTGTTGCACACCTTGTGTCCCCACCTGCCATATATTCTGGTCTCTGAAGTACCACCTTCATAACCTGTCATCTCTTGTTAAATTGACTTCCGACAGTCGCAAATGCTGTGTTCAATCCCAGTTCAATGTCCTATTTTGTTCCCTCACTCATGGTGACCCAATGATCCGAGGTCTTGGTCCAAACAAACTCAAGTGCTACTGGCTCCACAGCTAACTAAGCCATGTTCCAACTTGCTAGCTAGTGCCACTGATAGCTAGCAAAGAGCAGAAGATTTACTTGGGTGATATGCTGCACTTGATTTTTTTGGAACCACCTCAGAATTCTGGCCATATTCTTCAAATGATACCTTTGAGAAAGTCTTGCATCAATCAGTCAAGGTTGGTTATTTTAAATAAGAGGCAACCTTTTCCCAACCTTGAAACATACATTAACTGATTCATGTTCATTTTGGGACAGAACAAGAACAGGAAATACCCCATCCATGTATAATAACTAGGGCTGTCAGGCGATTAAAAAAATTTATCTAATTAATCACATTTTAATCTCATATCTGCTAAAGGTACCCAAATAAAGAATTTGAATTCTAGGACATTACACAATTGTATTGCATGACTAATCAATTGAATACACTAAGAAGAACTTGCCGTTCAAAGGCCCTAGCAACGATGTGCTCGCCTCTAACATTTCAATAACTTATGTATACGATAGGCCTACTTGTCTGATAGTATCAGAGGTGCAGTATTGTGGAGGGCGTGTCTATCTGATGGTCTGTTAACTACACAGATCCCTCACTCAACTTAATACAGAGAAATGTCCCACAAAACAACGTTACAGAACCAAACTAAGGTAACGTAGTAACTGTAACTGTCTTTGGCAACAAGTTAAAAATACCACATTCAGTCCGGTGGCATAGTGAAAATACCGTTACCGAGGTGATAAAAGCACCAAATTTTGCATGGTGTTTCCTTAGGGTCTATAATGTAATTTTGGCCTAGGAGCCCTCAGAAAAAAAAACTTCATAATAGCAGTATATCATTATCTGTGAAATATGCTTAAAACACAGTGATTTTCAAGTTCCTGCACAAGATAAAGTGTTCAAATGAATCCCAAAATTAACATTCTATGATTTTATTTATGTGTATGAACTTTTACATAACTAAAGCTTCAATACATGACCAGTATTGAAAAAGTATAATCTTTATTGGCCCTGTAATTGATAATTATGAGTCGTTACAGGTGCATTTGCAAAGAGGTGAGCAGTCTATAGTCTATTTTCCAGCCCATAGAGCCCCATTGTGAACACGGAAACATTGAGTACACCAAAGTTTTATGTTAGAAATGTACAGTATGGGTCCCCAGTATTAAGAAACTGCTGGATGATAACTTGCGTATGGTGGGCAATTTGCATAATTAGCATTATTAGCATTAATTAGCACTGATCGCCTATATGGGCAATATTTCAGCAAGTGCTTGACCGATTTGGACAATATTGGAGTGGCTTTGGGGGTTATTAAGGATGCTGAATCCATTTCTGACAAAAAAAATTCTGACAAAATTCAAAATGACAATTTAAACCAAAAGCGGCCATATTTCAACTCCCGATGGGCCGATTTTTATTAATTTTGAGTCAATTTTGAGGTTATTTATATGCTTAATACACTGGACCTGCATTTCAGAATCAATAGAGCACAATGTCATTGGTGTGAATGTTGAGACGTAATGTTTCTTCAAATTGCTTCAGTTTTGCTTGCGTTGTTTGGCAACACAACTTTGGGTGATTGCCACTGTGGTAACTGCATCGGGCAGAATACTGGCTGGATGGAAAGATGGACAAAACGGAGCTTTTAATATTTGGATCATATCATCTCAGTGCAAGTAAGCTGATCAAATAGAAGCAGATAACAGTGATTACAGTGTGTATAGTGCAAATTTAATTTTTTTTAAATATATATATAGCCTAATATCTCTATAGCTTACTTCTAA
>CAEMYA010000486.1:366156-377023 GCA_903131615.1 Diplodus sargus | reverse complement strand
GTGTGTGTGTGTGTGTGTGTGTGCATTGTTGTCCTTGTATGCGTGGGTGTGTGTGTGTGTTAGTGTGTCTGCAATCGGGTGGGTGGACGGCTAGAGTTGACATAACATGACTCTGCAGTGCAGATATAATGAGGAAAAAAGGCAAAAAGGCTGCTGGCAGTTTGCGGTGCGTCACCAATCTGAATGTCTCTCCAACAGAGCTTCATGAAAACACAGTTGTTGTTGTTGTTGTTGTTGTGACTTTATAACCACAGTGAATACATTGACATTATCTATTTATATTCGAGCCTAAATACATACAGAGAGGGAAGTATATATTTAGATTTACATATATTAATATTACATAATATAATAATCCTATTTCCCCTAAATAAGACACAGCTGAATCCTACAGGAGGTGTCAAGAGCGCTCTGTTTATGCCTATGGAGCCTTTTTGCAGTTCAGCAATATTTCATCTAAATCGCTCTGTCGCTGGTCATTTGGATTTACCATTTTTGGGGGGGTTCTCAGTCCCCATGTCATATTTTTGCTTTTAGACCAAGTGCAGTCCATTTTTCCCATTTCAGGCTCATCATCTCCGCTGAACACAAACAGAGCCACAAAATATCATCTCCGCTGTGAAAACGAATTTGTTAATTCCTCTAAAAATTACACCTTAAGCTGTACATTTTGTTGTGCTTTTGTTGTATTTGCACTGAGGACGAGACGTTTATTAAAAATGCATTAAGATAGTCTGTGAACTACAGTTTCAGGGGATGTCGGACGCCTTAATTAACACATGCACATCCCCCCCAAAACATTTCAGAGTGTCTCGAACATTAAATATTTATTGTAAGCCTTTTTTTTTCTATGCTTCTGTTCCTCCTCTGCTTATGAAAAAGTCTCACCCAACCTTCTCATCCCCCGACCTCCTGTATATATGGGTGTGTTTCTGAGCAGATAGAGATGCACATTTTCCTATAAATGTGGAAGGCACATTCACGTCCACAATTAGTACAATCCCCGTGCCTCGCAGCCAGCCCAAACCCTGTTTGATTACATTAGAGTCTAGTCGAGGCTGCAAGCTCGGACTGATACAGTAATTGCTGGTAAAGTGCTGTAGGCTAAATTTCACTTAAAAAGACTAGACTGATGCCGGGACACGTCAGGGAAAAAAAAAGGTCATCACATTTCTTAATTTGTTTTAAAATGCTCTCAGTAACATTTATCATTTTTCAGTTAGTTGTAGGTTGTGTGTTCACTTAAAGTGTTGATTTGTCCACTGTCAGGATCAACTTGTTATTCTAAGTGGCTGACAGCATTAGAGAATGGATCTCTACAGAGACAGACTTCTAAACCAGGAACAGATGTTAGATCGCTTTCCTAAAAGCCACCAGACTCATTTGAAATGTGTTTTAAATTGTGTCTCACAGAACAGAGGAGTTGCTGCATTTGATGATCCTTAATTAAAAAAAAGAAAATAAAAAAAAAATGTACATTTAGCATATGTGCAGAGAATGATTCCCTTTTTTCTGTTTTAAATGGATATCCAAAAGGTTGAGATGCCAGTCAAAGAAAACTGTTGTTTAGTTACAGAAGCCTTAAATTTAATCAATAAATTAAATTATTAAACAAACGTACATTTCGTGTCACAAGGCAGACCCTATTGTTTTTTTTGTTTTTTTTAAACTGACTGTATTGTATACTACAATGTAAAAAAATAGAGTTAAAATTTGTCATGATTGAATTCTTTAAAATTATTCTCAATGAAATAATAATTTGCTGCACCAGTTATTATGGGGAAAATAGACTTAACACATTAACAGCAACAGTGTTTGGAATATAGATTTGCAATCATAGAGGTGTGAATTATTATGTGCTGAAACAAATCCCAGTGCGGAGATGCTGTTGACTAGGGGCCATACTTTGTGGAGTAAATATACATGTGTGAATGACTCATAGACGGTGCATCCAATGTGCTGTGTGCTCATTATTAGAAAAAAAAACATTTGTTCTACTTGTTTATATGACTTTAAAGTGCAAGAGAGACATACAAAAGAACACGTAACAGTTTTACAGTGTTAAGGTTACAGTGCTCATGCCGTCACTGTACTGACAGATATCAGGTTCTTCTGCAAACAAAGGGTTCAGTGTAACATTTCCTTGGGATTTTGTGAAACCACTGGGGGAAAGAGCAGATCATCATCTCTGTTCAGAAAAGGTTTGCCTTCATCGTCGTTTATGACAGCTGACGTTTTAGCTCCTGTTTAGAAAATTGCACAGAAAGCTAGAATGACTTGGACCGCCACATTGGCTTCAGACAATGTGAAATCTTATTAACCAAAGCATATTGCGAAGCTCGGGTCATATGCGCTCCATTAGGCCATATGTTTCAATATGTTCAGGGCTATGGCCTCCAATGTTACCTCAGAGAAGTCATTCTTTATGCTTTCGAAAGCCAGCAGCGTCTACAAAAAGGATAGAACATAAAGTATTGCATTGAAAACTAAAGTTGAAATTTGATTAAAATGATCTAACAACAAACCATTTGTTTGTTTGTTTTTTGTTTGTTTGTTTGTTTTCAAAACTCGACTGTACTGATGTGCGTTTTGCCAAGGTCGATAGAAAACAAAAAGGCAAATTAGTTTTGCAAATTACCTGAATCATCGGATCTCATTGTGGCTGTAACAAAGGCAAATCACTGCATGCATTGTGAAGAAGATTATGGTGAAGGGGAATATACTGAATATGTAGAGTATTTGAGTGACAGCGGTTTCTACTTTCAGTTAGAAACGACCGTAAACATACTCACTGTCTCATCTCAAGCAGAATGATAACTTTCTTTTTTACGTATCGTTGCAGGGAAGTGAGGATGCTGATATTGAACAATTCTGCAAAACCCAAGATTACATTCACTAAAAAAACCCTATTGTACATTCACTCCTAATGTAAATGGTCAAAGGTATAGAGTATCATCACAGTTACTAAAATAGTGACAGTTTATTTATTTCAGACTGGAGTGGGATAAACCCTGTTATCATTAACTGCCAGACAGCTGTGGGCAGAGCCCGAAGCTTCTCGAGGAATAAACACCCACAGCAGAGAAGACCACACTGTTGTTTATTCAAACTTTTGGGATTAAAAAGTGTATTTATCTTCTCAGATATTGGCTATCTTTCTCAGCCTGTCTATGGCAACAGGCCGTGGAAGGTGCTGATATCCACTGTAATGTACTGTAGTTCTTAACTTGACTGGTGAATGGAGGCAAAATGTAGTTTACTTCATGAACGTACAAGCAAGAAATCAGGAAGTATCTAGTGAGTGCTAACTTTGTTTAGAGACGAAACTGAACACAAATCCATCCCATGTGTTGGTTTTCACGCTCTGTCTTATGGCTAATGTACAGTAAGGTTTATTGTCTGTTTGGGCCACATAAACCTGTGGCCAAACTCACACAAGTAACTTGAATGAATGCAGTTGGTCCTGTGATCAATCTCATAATAATGCTTTAGGGGAAAGTTGCTAATTTTTATGTGTGCTAACTGGGTTCACTTGGGCACCACGTGCCACCAAACAGCAGTCAAACAGAAAGTAAGACATATTCTACATAATTGCTTTATTTCACTCTGTTATTTACTGCAACATTTACCATGCAGTGCCGTTCAGTTGTATTTTTGGCTGTTCAAATTTGGGATGAAGACATTGTAGTATCTGTTACAGTGACTTAAGTTTTAGTTTTGAGCAAGTTGTCAAACCAACAACAGAATGGAAAGCACACATGCTCAGTCAATTTGATTCTGATATTTGAATCCCATTATGTTGAAGCCGCAAAGCTGCTGAACAACTATTGGTAGAAACAGGATTGAAGCTGTTTCCTGCAAAACTGTGGCTCTCGTGGCTCGACAATGACAGCCATGGAATTATTCTCCCTTACAAAGGCCATGTGCTTCACCCCTCAGAGGAGATTTAGCAGCCTCTTAGAAATGCTTCTACCATGACTGCTGTACATCTGTTTATATCCCTAAATGACTGCAGAGGAGATTGGTGCAGAAGAATGGGCACTCCATTCTTTGAGGAATATAGTCCCCTTTGGTTTCTTAGGACAATATGTGGTATTATTTTCTCGAGGTAAAGACTGTGCCAGAAATAATACTTGTGAGATCAGAGCAACATTAACACTTACCCAAGTTTTGCACTGACCTTTGATTTCTCAACAAAGTAACTCACAAATGTTGTTATATTCCAACGCGACATACGCCTTGCATCTGTGGCCCTTAGCTCGCCTTATCGCTGCAAAAAAATGTGTCTTTTACCATAGTGTCTGTAGTTAGCCCAAGTGCCAAGAGAGATGATTTAAAGTGAGATTGTGCAGCGTTGAACAAAGTCCCTGGGGTTCATGAAGTAGCAAAGCAGAAAATGTTGTCTAGCCTTTCGTTCAAGAAAGGTCAAGTAGCATCAGCCCTAATATCTGGTATCTTCCAGCTTAGGCCGCCTTGAGCTATAATGACCTGAGAGGCACTCCCTCCCCCCATTTAAGTATAAAGCACTGGAATCCTTGTGCTTTGACCACTACATCTAAAGAATCTGATGCACTGCAGAGGACCGAATTATCCAAGAGGCAAGCACGCCATTTTGGATCCAAACAATTATGCTCACACTGGCGCACCCTAAAAGAATAATTCTTCATTTCATGTATGATACTCAGATGGCTCTTTGCTCTGAGAGCCGCTAACGTACTTGGGGAAAATTGGTTTCGCTGTGTTTGGTACACAATAAACTTTGGCGAGGTACAGACACTGATCGAATAAAAAAACTTGTTTTAAAACTGCATGCGTGTCAGGCTTACTTAACTGGTGTTGTTGACATAAAAACTTTTAATCTTTATTTTTCTGATATTCACCACAAGAAGTACACTTTGCTGACAAATTGAAACATCATAGTGGTTTAGTTATATCTAAAGGTCTCAAAATCAAATCACTCAGTTTTATTTACAAAGCCAAAACATCACAATCACATTGCACCAGTGAGCTTTACAAGCTGTACAATGATCAACATCCTCTGTCCTAAGACCCTCGATTTGAGTGAGTAAAAAATGTGTCATATTGAGAAAATCAAAACCCTTTTAACGGGGGGATAAAAAAAGATGGTAGAAACCTCAAGAAGAGTGACAGAGGAGCCAGCTGCCTTACTACCCCCTTTTCAGGGCTAATAAAGTTAACACAGGTACAACAGCAAATGGCTTCAAAGGCGATGTTAGTTGCCACACCTGTACTCTGCTAAGTGTTAGAAGAGGAAATTGTCACATCTTTCAAATCTATACGATTCATATGAAGCCACACAACCAGGAACCAGTCAACTAAACATAAAGACTGGAAGCAGAGGAAACAGTTACCCTGGCTTTCTTTAAAGGTTACAAAATACACCTGGCAGCACCTCTAAAGCTAAGCAATGACCATATTATAGCAAGTCTGTACAAAAACCGTGCAAGCGTGTGTATTCTAAGTTATGGTTTGGAAAGTGTTATGAAATGGCATTCATTCAGCAGTAAGCCTTACTTACTATACTAATGAAAAAAGAAAGTCCTACATCGATTTACAGCAGCGGCAATCATTCAAGTAGCAATGCAATACAACTGCTGTGTTAAGGTGCATCCTATCTTTTAATCCCAGGCCTGGATAAGACACATTCAAAGCTCACTTTGGAGTGGACAAAGACCTGTTTGAGGTTTTTTTGAGAAAAGTTGGTATCAAGAAACAGGGGTCTTGTGGTTGTCAGGGCTTATGGCTGAAGCAGCGATGGTGGTATGTCGGCTGCTTTGGAAGAGCATTCTGTCAACATCTGAGGCCTATGACACACATGTTTGTCGCTGATCACGCATTTAATTTCCCAGAACATAGGGAGAGGGGTTTGTGTCTCCACTGACAGTAACCACACTCTGATCAAACTGGCAACATCTGGACCTTTGCCTTTTCTTCTGCTGAGACAATCGTTTAAATGTTCCAGCAAGCCTCATGAAATACAGTCAATCATAGTCTTGCGGTTTAATCAGGTATTCAGAGAGGTCTGGCTCAGTGCTCCTCTTCCTCTTTGCCATGGTGGCACATCCAGTGGAGACGGCGGGGTGACGAGCAGAAGAGAGACAGAATGGCTGCCGGCTGGCTGCTGCTTGTCTGGCTAAAGATGAGATATAATTTGTTTAAGCAGAAAATAAATCATGAGACGGGGCTCGAGCTGGTAAATACTAGTGCATTAGGTAAATATATTACACACAGGTAAATATTGCATATTTTAATTATCCAAATGGTATAATCGCCTTAACAACTACCAGAGACACTTGTGGGATTAACTTACATTATGTCTGTGGATAAGTTGAGAATTATTTTATCTCTGTGTGCTTGAGTCTGGCCGAACTGGGGTCTGGGGGATGTTTAATGAAGTCTGTCTCCCCTTAACAGTAAACTCAAAGCATTCATGAACTTCCGTTTTCTTTGACTTCCTTCCTCAGAGCCACCTCTCTCTTCCCCGTCTGCTTTCCTCTCCTTTATATATATATATTTATTTCTGAAGTAATTCCACTTCTTTCAGGCCTCATTCTGTGTGTAAATGCTATGTGATGATGAGATAACAATACTTATGTGAAGATATATGTGTACATGTCAGTTAATGACTGACAGTCAGGTGTGTTAATATGGTTGATGCAAGATGAAGCTAAACTGAAATTAACCTAATTAATTTGGTTAATTTCAGTGTATCATCATGCTCACCAGTTATCCCAAGTTCCAAGCTAATGCGCCTTGGGCATTGTTCTTTTTTTTTGGTATCAAAATTATACAAACTGGACAGGTCGTACCTGGCCATACCCTGTCAACTGGATGGTGAAGCAAGTGCTGTGGAACTGTTCTTGATGATCTGTGGTGCACTTGCTGCATTTGAAATGAAATTGATGATCTAATCTTGATGAGCAGGACATGTGAACGCCACATGACAGACAGCATTCAGAGAGTCTCCATCTGCAGTCAATGTACACTTATTAACAATTTAACTGCGTAAAATGTACATAAGAAGTTCAGTATATCGACCTGAAGGTTGCCATATTTGCGTATTAACAATTTGGTGTGAAAGTCATTGTTTTCCATTCCTTTGGTTTTGTTTACTTTGTTGACTGTCTGTCTCTTTCACTTCAAAAAAGACACTGGTCCCTTGTTCTCAATCAATGGGTATAAGGGTGATAAGGGTGACTTGCTTCACTCTTTATTGGTTGGAACATGTTTGATTGTTCTCCAGCTGTTTTTTTCTTTAACCCCAGGTGCTGAGGTGAAATATGGTTTGCTAGGAACTTACCACGATGCTGTAGGGAATGTTTCAGGCAATCATTATGTCGACATGTGTGCTTTAAATTTCAGATTGTTGACTTTTCTGCATCAAGACATGGTCTTTCTGGAGAGAATTGCACCTCAAAATCAGTTTTCCCCAACCTCCAATCTCTACAGTATATTACCCTGACCAAGATAATGCTGCATCTCAACACATATTTATAATGCACTCGTTTCCTTTCCATTGGACCTCAAACAACAAACCAGCGTAGATATCTATACCTTTTTCAGCCCTGGGGGAAATCAAAAGGGGGGGAACGCCATTCCAGCACTGCAATTATGTTTCTCTACTTGCAACAGATAGCGGGAATAAAACCGATGAGGGGGTAAGACGTTCAAAATAACTGGAGCAATGATGAGAAATGTTTATGGTGTGAAGGTACACATGGGCTGAGGGGAATATGTTGAAATGACCTATGAGTAAACATACAGCAGACGTGTGGAGGATCGGAAATGGCTTGGGCGAAGGTCGGGACGATTGAGAAAAGAAAGAAGGGCGGAATGAGAGAGTGAAGGAGTCCTTGGGGAGACGCCTTGCGAGTAATATCTGGATAACCTAGGAACTGCAATACGCACAGGAGGCGCAGGTTCATTTCCCATTATCTGTCCTTTTGCTGCTTCGAAGGATTTTTCGATTCCCAGCGATCCTTATGTACAGTATCAGTACAATATGTTTTTGCTTTCCCGTACACACTGCTGTAAAGCTGTCCCATCTCAAAACAGGAAATTAGAAATAGCCTAGGATTGACAATTGGATGCTTCCTGTAACTGGATGAAGCAGCTCCCACAATGAAAACAGTGAGATAAGAGGTTTTTGTTTTACCTTTTATACTATGGTGTTTTTTTTGTGTAACTTGAATTATATTTGACCTTGAAATAAAATGGCTGCAGTGCTCTGTTTATACAGTCTTTTGTTATTTGTACCTTACTGGTGTTGGTTGTAAACGTCATAATGTCAGGACCATCTTAAATGTGTCATTTTTACACTAAGCTCACTTATTATATATCCTGCTGCTTTTCTGTTCTCTGTCACTTTTTGGTTAGGTTTAGGATAACATGGTTTCCAATCACTCACAATGTGAAAGGGCAGGTGTGGCTCCAGGGGTAGAGCCAGGGAAGGTTGCTGGTTTGATTCCCCTGGTCTGCATGTCGAGGTGTCCTTGAGCAAGATACTGAACACAAAACTGCCCCTGATGTGCTGGTCGGCACCGCCACCACCATCATTGTATGAAAGTACGAATTACTGTGAGTCGCTTTGGACAAGAACGTATAACTCTCCCATGTACTGCGTATATTGTATTGTTGTGGGAACCCCCAATTGGTGGAAGGCGTCTTTGTCTCCCCAGAATTTCTTCAGTTTCAGAATTGTAACCCTAACCCTACTCAAGCACAAGTTGGTTTGTCAAACATAAGAGAGGAGGGGGCAGAAACAAAAACGGTGTTGCATTCAGACACGCTACGTGAAAGTATTTGAGTACTGCTTGAATGACATCTGTAATTACTGTCAAGAAAATTATACCACATTCACGCAAAGTGGTGCCCTTAATTTGAAGCCACTGTTCGTCTAAGTGCTAATTAAGATTCAGAAAACATTCTCAGTACACCTTCTTCTCTCTCTGCAATGTCTGCGCCGGGCATATTTTTTCTTGATTAGGATAAAAACTTTGGGTAGTGATACTCGTATCAGCCTTTCACTCAAAGCACCCGAGGCTGCCAGAATCCCCAAACACTATGACTATGTTTGAGCTTTGAGAAATCACTTTTGTCTCCTTTTGTCCGCATCAAATCAATACGAATCCTCACCAAATTCATTTCACTGGCGAACAGCGAAATCTATGACACCATGGAAACTGCTAGTCTCCTCAGTGATGATTCTGCTCATTACGATAATTCCCACTATTACACCAGTCTTAAAATACAAGCAATATTGAATTATTGACGCTAAAATGCTACTCATAACAGTTTTCATATCAGCTCTTCATTACCTTAAGTGCTTCCTTTTTATTTAAAGGCACCTGTGGGTCAGCGGGCTGTGCACGCTTTCTTCCTCCACATATTGATTTGAGATTGAATCCTCAGTGTTTGCAAGCTAATTAACCATAACTGCAACAATTACAGTAAGCCCCGAGCAGCAGGGCTATTGAGCTGCCGGTGCGGTAACAGCCCTGTGTAAATGTAATCCAATATTTGTTGTGCGGATGTTAAACCGCGTGCAGGTCACAATGGACCCGGTCGCTGCTGAAAAGAGCCCCAAATCTCCCTACATTCAACAGAGTCTCATACATGCACTCATATATAGGCTAAAACGACATTATCGCACACATGCAAACATATGAATCTGGATCCGCCGCACAAAACAACGGCAGTTCATGGATGTGTCTCTCATTCTCTGCAGCTCACACACACACACACGCTCACACAGCAACACACACCCACACACACACATACACACACACACACATTCAGAGGCACATTTACACGCAGACATCACAGGGTTACATTTACACACACACACACTACTACTGTACACTGTATGTCAGTAATATTTCTCCTTACTCTAGAAAGCAGTGTCATTTGGCCTGATTATGTTATTACCTTAGCAACAGGCTGCCTTGTGTCCTGGTCGAACTAAGCTGTGTGTGTGTGTGTGTGTGTGTGTGTGTGTGTGTGTGTGCGCATGCCTCTGTGCCTCCATATGATATTCTACGCTTTCCATGCAAATCCCAGAGAGAAAGGCCAAACATCGGCTGAGTGGCTTGCCGGCAGTAAAATGCGGGATTTCATTTACCCAGCTGTCAACGTGTCAGTCATAGCGGCGGGATTTCTTGGACTTAACTCGGTGACAGGTCACTTAATCAGTCACTCACTCACTTAGCCAGGCAGGAAGCAGGCGTTTTGTTTTCAATAATGCCGCCTTCCAGATGCCACCATGGATTTTCCAAAGTGTAAGCTTTCCAGTGCGCTGAAAAACTAAGCTCTTGTTTTGCCAATTGATTTTTTTCTTACCCCTACCCTTTAAAAATTTAAGTGGGTTTGTAATGAGTCTGAGGATTAGAGAACTTACTCAGCACATTGAAGGCTATGTAAACTTTCCATTTAAGTGAGAAAATGGGTGGGGGAAGCAGAGTTACAAGCTTTCCATGCATCATCATTAATTTATTCATACACTGAGCCAACTGTTACCGCTACTCCACAGTGAACTGCAAAAAAGCAGCACGGCTTTGTTAATAATCTCCGAGCACTCGGCAATGCAATTTGAAACAGCATGGCTTTGCAATAATCTTTAAGAGGCACTTGAGTCTAACTTGTCAACAGAACAAAACAGTGCATTGCAGCGTGGGACTTAATATCAAACTGTGGTAAAGTGTCATGCTAAAAGCTGCTGTCTCTACTCGCACTGGTGAAGGGCAGCTTTGAATGTTGGACGAGCACCCAAAAACAAGTAATGGGGGCTGGGTTTGTGGGATCCCTCAACTTTTAATGGCTCACTTCAAATACTTATCAAGCCTGTGTG
>CAEMYA010000486.1:354566-366077 GCA_903131615.1 Diplodus sargus | reverse complement strand
TAACTATGGTTACGAGTTTATATAAAGTTGCCAGCTTCATGGTTTCAGGCATCTAAAGTCCAGCCCGTGCTCATGTGAAAAACAGTGTAAGTAGTTTATTAATACTTACATTTACTTGTAATGTTCTCTACTCTATTTGCCACTACAGTTATCATGGATGCAAAGGAGGAAATTAGGGGACATAGTATGAAGAGTGTCAAAGTCCACTCAGTATTGAGTTGTTTCAATCTGAGGGTGTATTGCTAGAAGTGCTTAGTGCAGGCTAAAGTTCAGCTGAATGGGTAAAAACAAACCATCTTTGGATTGCTGTAGGAAACTGAAAAACAGAGAATACATTGGCACTCACTCTTTCTTCCTATTCATCCCTGAAGGTGTGTTCAGACATGCGGTTAGGTTAATTTACGTCATTCGCATGAATTTGACCGGAGATGCATGTGTCTTTATTTTCCCCAAAACAGCCAATGTGCAGCTCTAAAGTAGCTCACAAGAAACAGATACATGGACTCTGTACAGTAACTGTAGTTATTTCTGTCATTTTATCTAGTGTAGATTTATAATACATCTATGCATATATTTTGTTATCGTTGAAACATGTTCAACTTGCACCGATATATATTTGCCTTAGTTCCATCTCCCCTGGGCTTTGAGTCTTGTGGTTATGTAACAACATACCACTACTTTCAACTTAGCTGGAATTTTATCTTTGAGCAGTTGAGGAATTAATTCAACAATAGAATAACTTTCTTGATACCACAGGGATCTTGATCTTTTTAAAGACCACAAACATCGCAAAATAATGTGATTTACAGCTGCAGACCACAATATGGATGCTATCAGAGCCTGTACTGCTTCCCTCACATTCACTCAAAACAAAATCCATCCACCAGGTAGTATGCAGTGTAAATGACATGTACACACCAGTAGTTGGGTTTCTGTGGTCTGACATCTGAATTATAAGAGATTTGGCTGTGTCAAAGGAAACTTTTGACTTGTGCTTGTTTATATGAAGTTTGTTTCTATGATTTTTAAGCATTGTTTTTTTTCTTTTTTTTTATCTCTTGGGTTAGAAAGCATTACCTGACATGGCATCCCTGCTTTCACTCAACATTTGGTACATCTTAACTGACAACAGGCCTATTCTTACACGTCCTTGAATCATAAACTGAACATTTCCTCAAGCAGTTGGACTTCTGGTTGCTGCTTATCACTACCATTACAGCTTCACAACTACATTTTCACCCCCAAAACATCAGTTAGCTCATGAAGATCTTTGCCTGTCTGCACATGAAGAGAACCATATGGTATTCCGGAGAAACATATCAAATCATTTTTTGTCAAGTTAGCACTCCATTTTGTGTCATGCAAGGGTTTTCAAATGAATCTCTCAACAAAGAGGAAATGATTATATTCCCTATATTGAGTGCAAACTAAATTCACATTTGCGCATTTGAAAGAGGAAACCAAACTTTTCAGCAAATTTCACTGCCCCAAACGCACAGTAAACCTCTACAGTTTTAATCAAGTTGACTATTATTCCTTAGATAAAAATAAATCAAAATGATGATCAAATAAAATCCTATAGGCCATGCAAACACGGTACTGTGCACTCTATGGAAGCATATTGTAGAGGAGACCTCAAAATGGATTTTATTCAGTGGCACCTCTTTATTTCTGTCCCTCTTAATCTCCGTCCCGAGAGGCCTGTTCCAAAACCAGATAAGACAGGGAGGGAGGAAACAACCTGCAGCTTACATTGTATCAGGACAGAGGGGGGCAACTAATCGCTGTTTTCACCTAAAAGCCACACATGTACAAAAAATATGGGCTAAAACTAGGTTCTTGTGTGTATGTGTGTGTGTGTGTGTGTGTGTGTTTTTACAACTGTAGCAGAGATGTATGAGTGGTATTAAGACAACTTCCACTCGTGCCATTCATTGCATGATTTCCCGTCCCGTCAGAAATTTGCTGCCATGATGGCCCGATCAAACCAGCATTTCAA
Source organism: Diplodus sargus (assembly GCA_903131615.1). Taxonomy (NCBI): domain Eukaryota; kingdom Metazoa; phylum Chordata; class Actinopteri; order Spariformes; family Sparidae; genus Diplodus; species Diplodus sargus. The sequence goes on along the minus strand of CAEMYA010000486.1, from coordinate 364,078 downwards.
ACTGCAGCATTCACAAGAAAATCACTCAATTTACATAAACGCACTTGCCATAATCAGCAGAAGTGTAGTGAAGTTTGCCATGTAGTTTTGAGCTGCTGACCAAATTGCAAACTGTCTTGAGAGCCTGTCCCTTGAGGGGTCAGCCCACTACCAAGGCTGTTATCATAGCCCACTTTCAATTTTCTGGTTAGCAAACACGCTACCGTCCTTTGGTTATAGACAGTTAGCACTAGTGTATTTCCAGGTGCCCCATCTAGTTCTATGCTAGATTTATTTACTTTTGCCACTCAGTACAATTAAATACATTGAACTGCACTAGTCTTTTCTTCTAGTCATTTCACTTCACTGAATTAGAGACCACTCTTTATGTTAGCTCGTGGTTAGCTGGAGTTATATTTATCTGTGACATGAACCAGTGTTTGTAGTACCCAAATATAGCAGTGTAGTGTTCCTTAGCTGGCAGGGTGAGTGTTCATTAGCAGAGCTGAAGCTCCACTTTTGATGTCCCCCTTAGTAATTGCTCTTGAGAAAGTTTCCCTTAGTTGTCCCCTCCAAAGTTGATATTAGGCGTTCACCCCTGGCTGTGAGCACCACCCACTTTGCTGGGACAGGTGGATGAACCTTGCTGTGTGACTTTCTGGCGTGAGCAAGCCTGTAGTGCTGCTTGGGACCGATGTAGGGCGGTGCTGGTCGTGTTGAGGTCAGGGCTCTATGTGGGACACTCAAGTTACTTCACATCAAAGTTGGAAAACCATTTCATTATGGATCTGGCTTTGTACACAGGGGCACTGTCATGTTGAAACAGGTGACAGAACCTGTGCACACAGGTGAAGACTGAACCTGCTGGATCAGTGAATACAGATTGCACGGCATCTGACAAAATGCACAACACAACTGAAGGGCAAGAGTTTGGTTTGGCTTGTTGTGTACAAACAGGGAGACGTTTGGAGGATTGTTGTAGGAAAACTATATTTCTTTTGATTCTATGTGATATGAGAACAAACGGGCTGTCATAGGAATTAAGAGATGGTGAAGAAAAGGAGTTGTTGGAAATCTAACAAAGAGGAAGCAGGAGAGGGAGGAATGAACTGCTCCAGTGTAGATGTTTAGACTACAATGATCTGTCAAAAGCACTTGCTTACTTACACTTCAAACTAATTTTCTCATCCTCTGCCTTCCACTCTCTTCCTCTCGTCTGTCTGCTCTGTCAGTACGCATCTCTTATTTATTGTTTTTGTTCTCTCTGAACCTCTGGCACTTCATATTCCGGCTCTCACCATGAATTCACAACACAGACAAGTTAAGCAGCCAGTCGCAGCGGAGGCAGCATTCATTCTAATCACGGCCCGAGGAAAAGCTTTCAACAAGGGTAACTTTGTTTCAGGCACTTTTGCAAAGTTAGTCACATTATCAATCTTAGATGACTGACGGTGGAGATTAAATCTGAACAATATGAAAACCCACAGCAAGAAATAATATCCACTGCAGTGTTTTTGGTAAAAGTCTTACTTTCGACAGTTTGGATCATTTACAGCTGTTAGCGGTTAGCTCACCAGCTACAGGAGTTTGACCATTGAGTGGTCAATATATAGCACCACCAAACTACTGATAAAGGAGCTGTCAGAATCAGGGGTCGCCATAAATCCTTGGTGCTTATATTTTGCATCTCCCTGTACGTGTTTGTGTCTCTTTAAAGTTGTTGTCCATCTATTTGTAGTGATGTTACGTCTCTTTGTAGTCAATTAGCATATTTCTTTGTTTGCTTACACATTGTTTTAGTCTTTGTGTCTCCTATAAGTTGGTCTGAATCTTCACGTGGGCTATTTTTATCTTTTTGCATATCGGTTTTTAGTTTGTGTTTTTTTTCTCATTTTGCACATCATTGGCATATGTTGTCAAAGTGCACAGCCCCCTACAGGATGGCTTTGCAGTGGGTGATGAAAACCACCAAGAACATCACTGGTACCATCTACAGAGCATCAGTGAAAGTGGTGAAGTGAGATGCCACAGTCTGTTCACTGCTGCCATCAGGCAAAAGATACAGAAGTATCCACTGCCCGGTATAGAGCTGTTTTGTGGTCCACCCAAGATACTAAGAAGCCAAACTGCTATGACTCTGATCAGGGCTTCGGAGGGATTGCCAATCAGATTACGAAAACCGCCACCCAAAGACAACTGTCTGCTCTGTCACTGCTTGCCAGAAAGGTTCCCAAGTACACTGGTCCACTTTCGGTTCCTAACGCTACCCTGATTTTCCCTTTTCAACTGGACTTGACACTTGTCAGCCTACTAATCCCCATTTACAGTCACGAACAAGTTCTCGCTCCCAACTGGTGAATGATGGCAGCTTCATTAGTGGCTGTGGTCAAGTTAGCAATAGTACTTATACTGAATAAACAACCTTCGTTTAGACTTTCAAAATAAAGCTTGCTGACAAACAGTTAACATATATTAAGACATAATGACTTAACATATTAAGACATAATGACTTTTGGACTGTCATTAGAGATCACACCTTGAGTTACATAACATTTGGTCTCATAACATAAGTTTGCCAAGTAGCCTTAAATCTTAAAGTGACGTCATTTGCATACAATAACTTACTTACGTGACATAACATAACTTGGAACTCACTCGTGGTTTCTGGTCACAAGCAGGATGCGAAAGCTCTTCCACGTCAGGTGGGGAGCCCCGTGTATGACCCATCCAACCGATCTAGCAATAAACTATGCAAACGTGGCATTCATATAAAGGGCACAAGCGTCTCACTTTTGGTCCTTTGGTGCTATTTTGCAATTGCATATGTCGACGGTTAATCGCAAGTGACTCAGCTCAGCTTGCTAATTCTGTCACACACTTGACAGGGAGGATGGCGGAGAGCAGTCAGCGACGGACTTACACTGGAAGAAATGTCTCTATTAACGTGGTTGCAATTTTTAACCATATACCCCAACAGAGGTCAACAAAGGTCACAATTAATTGATATTCCTTTAAGTCCTGCCTGTCACTGCAGCGTCCTTGGTGCTACAGTCAGTATGCAGCAGCTCTAATCAGACAGACAGCAGCTCAGCATTGCTGTTGCTAGAGGTCAGAACACAGTTAATCTCTGTCTTACTCGGTTTTCTTCCCTACATTCCTCCATTTCTCCTCTCTTCCTTCCATTCATGTCGTTATTCCCTTCCTCCCTCCCCTCGATCTGCAACTCCATCCTTCATCCCTTTCCCTATTTTCACCCTCCACATGTCCCCAATCCTTCCTCTACACCTTTGCGTCATCTCATATTCTCACCTAGCAAATCCCCTCTTCCTTTAAACTGCCTCCTGACTGCCCTCACTGTCAAAATGACAGAATTGTTAATTAGTTCAAGTGACCTCTTGTGGTTGTGTGATTGTTGTTGTGGAGCTGCAAGTCCTTAAACGTACAAAGTGTTTGGCTCTGACACCAGAAGCTGCTGTTTGCATAACAACAGTTTAGTTTGATTTATGTGACACCTCTCACAAGTACCGCTCGACAGTAATGACATTTTTCCGACGGAAAAAGGTGTCACTCAACACTTTTCATTAACCTTGAATTGTTCTTTTTGCGATTCAGTTCACAAACATAAAGTTGAGATACGATCGATGTCTCAGTCAGAAACGGCAGAGTTCAGAAATTTACAAAAAATGTTGCCCCAACGCGTCAATCTGTATACCCCGTGGTTACACAAATGGTCCATCAGTTGAAAACGGAACGCAACACAACATATTATTAGCTTTTTATTTATAATTACATTACATGTGTTATTACACACTATATATATACTATATATTACTACTATATGAACAGTAGTAGTGAATCACATATTGTGTAAAACATTCTAATTCCCAGCAATATTTACAACACAAACAATTGGTGAATTAAGAGAATTTTATTATTTAATATATTTATAGACATCTCAGAGTCAAAAATGAATATGTGTGATGCTGAACGTGAATTATATTTAATATGACATTTTACATTATTATTTCAGGTCTGCCTCTGAAAAAGATGCTGTCTGTGGAGAGAGAACACCCGACCATTAATAGCTCTCTTCAACGATCCACATCTGTCCAGCTTCTCGAAGTGAGACATCTTTTAAATACAATTTTGCTTCATGGAACTTTACAAAGGAAAGCTGATATAAAATATAAACCCAAGACAAGAAGAAATGACAAGGCCATCTCTGTGAATGCCGAATTCACATACATTTGTTCTCATTGACTTTTTTAAATATATTTTATTGGCGTCAGACATAGGAGTGAGTACAAAGCAGATTGAACCAGACCTGTTAACCAGCAGTCGTTGCATGCCGCTGGTTGCTGATAAAATTGAAAGTCAACATGGATACAGGTTAATGACAGCAGCTGTGTGATATACCTACATTTAAAATTAGAATGGCACTTAGTAGAGACCGTACCTTTGCCAAGGCCCAACAGCCCCCCCCCCCCCCAATTAATCAACACAAATCAAATATAAACTAATTAGCTCTGTCTCACAATACACTTCCACAACCACCCATAACTGCTTACACATAATTTAAGATCACCAGATCTGTAACAGTCGACCACTAGGACAACATCGAAGTGCTGTATCTTAGGCAACTAAGTTCTATGCGAGTTGCTTTGAAATGGACATTTTCGTTTCTATGGTTCCTTAACCTTAGTGTGTTGTGATGCTTGTGCCTTCCTAGCAAACTTGGAGATATTTTCCAGGACATTGCTTGGCAGCAGTGATGTTAGTTCCTCAAATGTCCGGTCAGTCTTTGTAGCGAGTGCATCACTGGTGAAATTAATCTGCCGCGCTCTTTCACTGAGTGGCTGGTTTTGAGCCCTCTGGAGGATCCTTGTGGCCCCATGTCCTTTCACGCTAGAACCCAGGCGTAGGCTCTCAAGAATTATCCTGTGTTGCCTGTATGTTAAGTTGAGGCACAGGTGGTTCCTGTAATCACCCAGCTTCCTGGATTTTCTTTCATTATCCCGTACCAGTTGAAAGGCATTCCTCCCGAAATGGTAAGCAACATGTTGATGAATGTTCTCAGTCATCCAGGTCATTGTCATTCTAAGTGCTGTATCGTAGGCAACTGTTGCCTATGATACAGCGCTTAGAATGACCTGGATGATCATTTCCATCATGTTATGGAAGAATAGTAGGTTGATGAAAGAGAGAAACAATAATAATGTTGAGCTGAAATGAAAAATGCCTTTTTAACAAGGTTTTTACAAATAAATTACGTCTACCAAAAAAAAAAAGGAATTTGTTTGTCCTTTAAAACAAAATGTAATGTGTGCTTAAGTAAGCTTGATTCCACATGTTTCTACCAATAATATCATGTCATACATCCATAAATCAAGGCTTCAACTTTAAGAAGTGAGTGAGTGGCACAGAGGTAACCCAAATGACAAAGTTGTAGCAGTCACGTTCATCCGGCCCACATACTGAGTGAAATGAAGAAAGGGGCCTTTTTTTGTATTACAGTATGATACAAATGTCTTTCAGGGGCCAGGCCTCACCAAGTACTGTAGAAAAAATCACTGATTTGGGTGAAACTGAATCATACAGTATTTTGCAAAGACAATGATTTCTGGGTTTACCTCTACTGTACTCGAGCTGCTCTGCCTGAGCCCCTGGTGATAACAGATGTTCCAAAAACACGTTAGCCTAAATATCATCCAAGTGCATTTAACGCATTGCACAATAATTTAGGGTTATTTAGAATCAGAGCTGACTTCTTGACTTTTTTTTTCCTCAAAGAAATCTTTCAATAAAGGTACTTAAAGCTATAAAGACTGCCAATATCTACTAATCATTTTCCCTTTATATTTTAAATTAGCTTTTTTCAACTTCCTTATTCTTTTTGAGTTGCTTTATTTATCTATTTTATTTCATATTCCTTGTACTGTAGTAAGACAGTAAATAATATAATAGTAATGTACTAATTATTGTTATTTTTAACTTGACCTGATTTAATTTTCCTATTTGGACTTTTATTTTTAATTATGATCCAAACATGCTCCAAACAGAGGGCCTGATGCTCTCTGAAACCAGAAATTTGAATTCCTGAACAACCAATTCTGAATGACTTTATGTATGCGCTTAACAGTCCGTGGGCTAGTGGTTACGTTTAATCATTATCCATGCCTGTGTAGTTACATTTCTCCACCTATAAGTACTTGATGCACTTCCACCCTTACACACAAAACACTCAAAGTTATAACAAGAGCGGGGTCTGTGTGCAGGCTGAGAGAGCCGATGACAGCCCTGTGAAAATGAGAGAGCCTAATCTGGATTAAAGGTGGTAAAAAAAAAAACAGCAAATACAGCAGCACACTATTAGAATATTGAATAGATTTTGGGGGGAAGCCATTCAACGCCTTTCCACATACCACAGTATACGTCAAGACCAGTATATCGAACAGTGGTGGACACCGCTAAGGGTTGGCCCTGGATTGTAATCAGGCCAGGAGGAAATCACATCACATGAATATATGATTACATTATCATCATATATTCACATTTATTTATCTTTTCGTTGTTTCCTTTAGTCATTAAAGCTCAAATAAATTTACAAACCAGATGAGCTGCAGATAAAAAATGTCCTGCCCCCTTTCTCGTCCACCTCCAGCCCTCAGTTTCCTCCGTCTCCTTCCTGCTCCATCCATCTCACTGAACATCGCGCACTCCTCCCTGCCCTTCCACTAACCCAGCCTATAGATCTCCTTTTTAAGTGGCTGTCAAATTGCTCCACACGTGTCACTCTGAGGCAACCCTCCCCTCTCCTTTCCATCTTCCCCTTACCCTCTGTCCTCCCTCACCCTCCCTTTCTGTCACTCTGCCTCCCGTGCTCCCTCTCTTCCTGCCACAAACGTCAATGGAACATCACTGTCATGCTGCGCGGTGATGCATCCACCCTTTTGGAAGAACACACACTCTGCTTTTGGTGTTTCCTCCGTGCTGAGCGCACTCCTCCTCCTCCTGCCTCGGTCTTGTTAGTCAGATATTGAGGGTTCGGAGTGTCCTCTCAGGGGGGGAATGAGGGGGCCAATTAAATATTTATGGATCAACATCCATTCAAATGCTTGGCAATGGAGGGAGCCTGTGACCGGAAAACTGACATGACTTGTTTGTGCACAACATGCAGCAGGGGAGGTACCAGCGCTTGTCCTCAGCATGTGTCAGTGTGTGTGTTTGTTGTTGTGTGTTTTGTAGTGGCTCTGTTGGCGGATGATGTGATTGTAGTGGGCATATTTTTAGTCTGTGGGCTTCTCTACTCGAATCACGGTCATATTATCTTACTGACCAGCTGAGGGAAACTCTGGTCGCGGTCAGTGGGCAAGCAAATACACAGCAAAACTCAAGAGCAGATCAAATTCTGGGTAAAATTAGCTAAAGAGCAGAATGGGTATGAAATCCAAGTCAATGGAAGCTGAGGCAAAAAGTCTTCTTAAACCATCCCCTGACACCTCTGAAACAAGGTCCACCAACTACCCATTAGCTGAGTCTGACCCATGCAGATAACCCACCCAGAGCTGTCTCAAGAAGGTGCTGCAATCTATTTGCATGAATTTGCATTTTGAGTCTGAGTGACCCCGTTCACATTCCCCCGACCACTTTGCACAGAGGAAGAAGTGGCCGGCTGATTGCTTAATCCCAGAGTACAGTACATGCAAAACAGATGAAAGTGAGCACTGACCCCACAAGAACAACACGTTCTCCAGGTCATGTGGACTTACCTGATAACCCTGATTCTCCTACCGCACTGCAATAAAACGATCATGTTTTGAATATTTGTTAGCGCTTTATTTTAAAAGTCTGCATATTTCATAGGAAGTAGGTGGTAATTACTAAGTACCATATTTGAGATTCAAAACATATTGAAAATTACCACAACATGATTCAATAATGATAATCTGCTTTTTCCCAACGTCACTTCACTCCAATTTATTTCAATAACTTTCCAGGAATCTTCCAACTGGATTCTGATTAACTTCTGCTGATCTTGCCACTTTAAGTTCCAACTCATGCCCTCTTTTAACCATTTACAGTTTTTTAATATTATCTCTCACTTCAGCAGATCAGTCCAACTTCAGGACAATTTTTCCCAATTTTTTTTTGGCCTTTTTTTGTTTGTTTGTTTTGTTTTCTGATGTCAGAAAGTACACATTACGAATAACTGACAAATACAACATCAAGAATTTAATTACTAATTTCCCATTTTTTGTATCTTAATTGCCTGTTGAGGCCCAATAATAATGTTTACTCATGTATTTAACGTATCTTAGTTCTACTGTTATTCTATTCAGTTCTGTTATTTGCAGCTCCTTGAACTCTTTTTTTTTACTTTTACTAATAATAGTTGCTGGTTGTGATTGAACATTTTTGGAGCACTCTTTGGCACAAGAATTTCCTTCAGGATTAATTAAGTTATATCTTAATGTCTTCATACCACACAAGTTGAATGTCAGATAATGTGGAAATTAAACTGCAACAACTTACTTTAATTTAGAGGCCCGATGAGAAAGAAAGTGTAAACTAGTTAAAAATAAAGGCACAAAAGTTAAGCAGAAACCAACTGGATGTTGTTTTTCAATAATTTCAGGTAATTATCGTGGTAAATTTGGGGCTTTCCTATATTTTGCTTAGTAATTACCACCTACTTACCATGACATTGCAGGGCCGTTAAAATTAAGTGTTAAGAAATAGTTCTACAAAAGTTCATTTTGAGAAGTGGTTTGAAGGAGGACATAGAGTCAGCCAGCCTGATATTCTCAGGGGAGGCTGGGGCCCCGACAGTAAAACTCAATCCCATTTGTCTTCAGTGGTGTATATGGGAAAAAGGATGACCCTATTCAAGGTCAAAACTGCACAAAGACATAACTTAAGAAATGTTTTTAGGTTGGAAGCATTGGAATTCTGCCAGTGTCCAGTATTTTAATGCTTCTTCCACAAAGACAGGTTTCTTCGATCGCCTTTCATAAATATATGCATAATAAAAAGGAATTCAGCCTCTGGTCCAAAACTAAGACAAACCTTCGGATCTCTGTACTTGTTAGGTTAGAGTAACTTGTGTTTCTTTATTTTTCCTGTGGATACTTTATTTCTTACAAAGTATAGTAACATTGATAACATCAGTCCTTGAAACAAATGCCTCTTGTTCATCGGGGGCAAGGAAGGGAAAGGTTCGATGTTTCGATGGAGCCCGAGTCCACAGAGGGAGGAGGTCAGAGGAGGTGGAGGATGAGTCAATAGAACCTTGACACTGAAGAACACTGTTCACTTCATGTTTCCTCCCGACAGTCAATGTTAGTTTCGGATTTCCATTTTTGTGTTTCAAGCTATATCTTCAATTATGCAGGCCTTTCTTCATTTTTGCAGCCAGCTAGTTTAGCTCAGGGGCTAACCTCCCGGGTTCAAAACATCTACGTAAGAACATTAAAAACACTGAATACAAATCAAACAATAACTTATCAACATATATGCAAAGCAAACAAAAAAAA
>CAEMYA010000486.1:331304-350141 GCA_903131615.1 Diplodus sargus | reverse complement strand
AAAACGCTAAATAGGGCAACCCACATGACCCAAAAATACTCACTTCCTCTCTCCAGTTCTGTCTGTTTCCCTTCATCTCTTCCTCCCTGTCTCTCTCTATCTCAAATGGGAACATTGTATGTGGCCTATCTACAGCCCAACAACCTCCTCTGGGCATTATGGCACACAGGCACACACACACACGCGTCACCCGATGCTCGAGGCATACAGCAGACCGGCAGCAACTTTCAAACTGGCTTAGCGCGGCTTACTACAGCTTAGAAAGGCAGATTGGTTACAGAATGTGTCCCTGAACCAGAGAGGCACTCATCCAGTCCCCAATATGGTCAGCCATGCCATCGACAGCTGATAAGCAGCCATGCAAATGACATTAAACACACACACGTACGCGCCGTTCTTCCCACTCTGGCCCCACACGCACTCAAAGTTTGCTGCATTTTCAACCCCAGATGCAATCAGAGGAAATTCGGTCCCACTGCGAGACCCTGCCTCATCAAAACACACCTCAGCTCTTTTCCCGTGGGGTTCCACCAGCGCTCGGTCCATGACCTATTTAGCCTGGCCTGGCTGTGGTCTGGCTGGTTTACAGACGCTATCTCCCCTGTTTGTCCCGAGCTGCCTGAGCTTATGATGGTCCGGCCACATTTCCTACAAAGCCAGATTTGGCTAAAGCCATGAACATATGAGGCCGGGATTCTGTAACCTTTTTAACCCACGATTCCCAAAACAATCACACTACCAGTTTGGGCAGGTTTTGATAGAAAATAAACACATTATTCACCCATTTTGCATACTAAATACTGTTAAAGTTGTAATATTAAATCGCTAAATAATCAGATTATATGCTGCAGTGTTCGTGTGGCCATAACTGTTTGGCCTTAATCCTTATTTTTGCCAAAAAATCGGCTTTTTGGCTTGGGGGCATTAACCATTTGCAGTTCGCATGTTACAGTGGGGTGTGGCTAGCAGTGAGCTAGCTGCGACTATCACGAGGGGGAGAGGTCACAGTGGCGAACTGTAGGTTGTACAGCGAGGAAAGACAATGCACGCACACAGCAGACACATCGACGATATTACGTACATCAGTGTTGATTTTTGTCATTGCAGACAAACCGTCTGTTCCTTGATGTGGGTTATCTCGGCCGCGGGCAACACACAGTTTCAGTTCTGACAGCTCGTCACAGTGAGTCACAAGCAGCACCGAGACCAGCTGAGCCTCACAACTACCCTCCACTGAGACAAAGTAAGTAAAACTGGAAACACCGACATCAATCCGCTCAAATCAATCAGTGCCACAATGTTTGGGTGGACACAATTGTAAGAACATGTGCAATCTCATGTCATTAATTCCACAGACCCCAAAATCAATACATTTGTTTATAGCAGCATCTGAGATCTTGTGAATGTGCTCATCAGTTAGTGACCGACCCTGGAAAACCCCAACTACCATTATTTATCTATTTGTTCATTTGTACTTTGTGTCTCATTAGAATCTATGGGTCTACCATGTTCTAAAATATTTTTTTTTGTGCTTTTAAAAGCCAACAGGATTTTGGCAGAAGCAGAATTATAGTAAAAAAAATAGCAGACTTGAATCAACCTAAAAAAAAAACCTATGCAGTAAAGCTGTGGTGTGTTAAATTTAAGTTAATTATTCTGAATAGCTGAATTGCTCTTGTCAAGAATGCATCCAAGATATCCTGCAAGGCCTCCCACAAGTTGAAATGTATTCATCAAATGCTCAAGGCTTTATATCTAATCATTTAAAAAAGGAAATCACCAAAACCACATTTACTAGGTAACAAGTACATGTTTGTGACACATTTCACCTGCATATTTATGTTTCCTGGCAGCAAAAGGAATTTCATTAGATTTGTATAAGATTATGTATTTGAGATGATTGCAGTGCAAAAAGTCATGCATTGCAAGTTGTTTTATATTTTAAAGCAAATCTGAAAGTGGTAGAGCCTAATTAGTTGTAGGGAGGTGGGCTAGACACATTCTTGTACTGAAACGAGCGTAACATCAACACACGTATTGGACTTCATCATACACCTACAGTTTGGTTAGGTCTAGGCCCTAAAACTACTTGTTAGGTTTAGGAAAAGACTGTGGTTCGCGTTAAAAACACTAAGATATGTTGCGTTATGTACGTGACGAGACTTCACTACGCATGTAAGTTCAAAGGACTGTTGACTTCTGGTTTTACCCTGGACAGGAACATCCGTCTCCTGAATGAAAGTCCTGTCCTTGTTTAACCCGGCCATCCTTCCCTGACCTCCTCCCTTTCCACTCTTTATTCCACCTCTCCTCACTTCCTCCCTTGGAGCTGTAAAGATTACCACAGTCACTACAGGTCGCCGCCAAACAACAAACCTAAATATGGGTCGTGATAACCCTGTTTCATTGTCAACCTTTATGGTTGTTTTTCAGGCCCCTTCCTACCTTTGCCAAGTTTGACATACTTGTTGTTGCTTGTTTTCTCCAGAAGCCTACTGAATTTTTAGAAACAACATAACACAAAATCCACATTGACTCAGATTACCTTTATCCATCAGAGGCAGGGGGCGACTTCCGATTGATCCAAGCATCTGTGCTTTTCGCAGCCGGCGAGTTTCTATTCAGTGTAAAAGTGGCACAGCGGTAATGACAGTGTTATTGGAGAGCACAACATATGAATGAGCCAGAAGATGAGTCTTTAGATTAAAAACAGTGGCTGATTTATCTGCTGTGCTCTCCGGGAACGCCAGCAGTACTGCTGCGACGAAATGAAACTGAACACATTAGCACCACAGTGGGAGCACAGATGTTTGGGTTAATAACGGTCAGCAGTCAACAGCAGTACGGCAGAACATATTCAGTTTCAAAGTATTACTTTTAAAATTGTATTGACCCAATGTTTGGAATATTTAAAAAATGCCTGACCACAATCTGGATGAAAAAAAAAAAAAAAACATTGAGTCACCAATTACTTATGAGCTTATGGTCATGAATTTTAAGAAAATCAATAAATGATGGCCTTGCAATAAGTTTAATTAATTGAATTATATAAATCTGACACGTGAAACTGTACAGGCAAAGAGGACAGTGCCTGCTCGGTCTTCAGGGCTCAATGCCACTCATAAAATGTGAGTTCTTTTGCTTTGTTCTTTAAGCCACTGATGGTTTGGTTTTGGAGACAAAAGCCCAAGGACACTTTGACATGCAGCTAGGGGGGGGGGGCTGGGATTTGAACCAGTAACCTTCCAATCACTAGACAACTCGCTCTACCCACTGAGCCACAGCCACCCACAGTGGGAAGAGAGGGGTGGAGTGGATTGTCTAGTGATCCAAAGGTCACTGGGTCAAATCTCGGCTCCCCCTAGCTGCATGTCGAAGTGTCCTTAATCAAGATACTGAACCCCAAATTGCTCCTGATGAGCAGTTGGCGCCTTGCATGGCAGCCTCCGCCATCAGTGTATAAATGTGTGTAAATGGGTGAATGTGGCATGTATTGTAAAGCGCTTTGAGCTGTCAGTAGACTAGAAAAGCACTATAAAAATGCAAGACCATTTACCATTTCTGATTATTACAAAAGATGGGGAGAGACAGCATCTCCTCAGTCAACATCGATGTACTGCTGGTTTGTGCCTCTTGAGCTTCTAGAAAAGAAATATTGTGTCGAACTTGGTGTTTGACCGACTCTCATCTGCACAAGTGGCTGGTTTTCAGTTGGCACAACAGGAAACATTGTGGTGTATGTTAAAATCACTATGTTACTTCTCTAACGTCTGTTACAAACGTACCCATACTTTTATTATGTATTATGTATTATGTACATAGTGTGACTACTGTGACTACGCATGTAAGTTAAAAGGACTGTGCCCCCTAGTACTGCAGTATGAACAGGGAGAAAGGTTCAAGTCAGGAGGAGGCTGGGGGTTGGACGAGTCATTTCCCTCTGGAGACCGTCCCATGTGTGACCTAGAGTCCAAGAGTGACTTGTGAGTTACCATACTTAAATGGCATAAGAATCAGAATCAGAAATCCTTTAATGTCCCACAGACGGGGAAATTTGTTTGTCGCAGCAGCATCAGAATGTTACAGTAACAGAGCAATAGCAAAATATACAACAGAGAATATAAAATAGACAATATAATTAAAAGGAAAGAAAATATCCTTATAGTAAGTTACTTTATTTGAGTGATGTATCTAAATCACTTACATTGTATGTGTTGTGTTACGTCACTTAGGCAAGTTTGTGACGTGTCAAGACTGAATGTAGTTATTTTTACCTACAGTATTGATCTTTAACATAACAGAACTGTGACCGTTTATTACAATTACAATTTATAACAGTCAAGAGGTTCCCTCAATAGTGTCACAATATGCGTACTAAGCTTTATTTTGAGAGTCTAACCAGATGTTGCACATTTAGTATTATTATTTACTTGACCCTGGAGGCCTTATTGTGTAAAACCGATGCTAGAAGGGTAGGCAGAGCAACATAGTTTGAAGCATAAGGCTCATATTTGACAAGTTGTTTCAACATATAAGACGTTCAACAGGATCTCCTGGACCATTTTATCGGCAGTGTGTTTAAGAAATACCTATCTTTATTTACATTACAGTGAAATATGCAGGTTTACAAGTGAGGTGCCCCCACAGAAATGGCAGTTTGTTAATTTCCACTCAGATTAATAAGCTTTGGGAACCTGCCTGCCTGCAGACCTCCCCTAAAAGTGACTTAAAAGTGACCTATAACTGAATAAAGGAGCTCATGTTCATATTTTTTTCCACTTGCGCTCACTGTTCCAACACTCACATTTATAAATGCATGGACCAGCGGGCCAAACTAGGAGATTCAATTCCCTCTTGGCCCTCTGGTTCTGCAGATCTATATGCATCCACCGCAAAGGTGCTTTGGATAAAACAGCAAAAGTTCTGCATGGCGGCGCGGAAAGGTTACACCACGGCAGGTGAGGGATTGCTCGCACTACTCTCTCTGCTCATTCACATCCCTTCTCGCCCCCCTCCGATACCTTCATCACCTTCTCCCGCTGCTCTTTTCTCAGCGTTTTTGACACAATAACACAGTTCTCTTTCTCTTTTCACCCTCTCCTCTTCTCTCTGTCTTCTCTCAAGCTTTCCTCTGTTTTGCATAACCTGACCTATATTGATCCCCCGCCTCCTTGTGTCCTCCTTGCACTCTGCTTGTTACACTTCATTTCTGAGGTTGCACGTTCCTTTTCCCCTCCTCTCCTCTCCTTCCCTTCGACACCAATTCTGATAACCTGCTCTTCCTCCTCAACTGCTTGCGATTTCCTCTCATTTCCCAGATTGCTCCACGCTCTCCCTTTCCAACGCTCCCCTTCTGTCTCATCCCCTCACTTCTTCATCAAACAAACAGCTACATTATTCAGCACGGGAATGAGCGAGTCGGAGGGAGCGCGAGGCCCCAACAGCGGGTCAATCCATCTCCCTTTATGTACCAATCGCGGTGCTGCCCTCTCCTCGTCCCCGCGCCCCAGTTGGCCGGACGAGCCGTCCGTCAAACTATATGGGGGTGGGAGGGGGGTCCGGGGGTTGATTGTGCATGCAGACGAGCATCCCCGCGACACCCTCTCCATCTCAATCGCGCCGGGCTTGGCAAGCGAACGCGCACACACGCATGCCCACACATGCACTCACAAACAAGCGGCGTGCACACAACATTCACTCTTGCTTTTTTTTTTCCCTGACCAATGCGCACACTCACACACGTGCTCTGAAAGGGACTCGGGAAGCTAACGAGCATGTGACATTGAGAAGGGTGAACAAGGCAACACACACACACACACACACACACACACTGCATCTGTATGCATAAATCAATAGACGTTCTATGGCTGCATTTACTAAGGTCAAATGGGGCTCATGCTGACGGGAAATAAGAGGACAGTGTGTGTTTGAGTGTGTGTGTGTGCGTGCGTGGTGGTGTGTGTGTGGGTGGGTGGTATAACGGACAGGCTGAGAGAGAGAGAGTACTGAAAGCATCTCTGAAGGGAAAGGTTGGGGAGGCTGAGGAAGAGGAAGCGAGAAGAAGGCAGATGAAGAGGAGAGATGAGGTGAGCGAGGAGGAGAGATAAAGGCGCGGAGGGAAGGAGGACGGGGAGGTGAGATAAAAGGCGGAGGAGAGGAGGAGGAGGCCCGGCGCGGGGGGGGGGAGGGGGGGATGATGGAGAGATGAGCGGGTGGAGGAAAGGAAGGACGGGAGAGGGCAAGGATGGGGCCATGAACCCATTTGCTGAGCTCAGGTGTTTCGGTGGCTCTGTCATGTTTCTAAAACAACAGACTATTTGATTTCTCGACTGCTTTGAGAGGCTTGGTCCGGGTCAGAGAGCGTAGCGTGACTGGCATTTAGTTGGGTTTTTTTTAGCCGCCGCCGCTGCGCCGTTTTCTCGTCTCCGATGAGGCAGGGTGTGATGCCATTATGCCATTCATCTCAGTGTCAGGGCACGCCAGAGGGCTTTTCAAGGAAAATTCAAGTGCTGCACAGCCTGGGTTGTGTTTTCTCGTGTTTGGTCATTATTTTACATCATTACGTCCAGATTTCCCCTCTGCAACTCCAGTAGACACCGCTAGATATGAGCAGGCAGACAGAAAAAAGACAAAAAAAACAAGTTCACCGTGTTCCCCCAAAAAATTTAGTATACAACTCATATGTCATTTTAAAAGAACAACATGAGCCAAAGCTTTTTATATGAGACATCCGGCTGTTATGCCCTTTTCTCGTGGGAATGTTCTTATTGCATATACGTATCTGCAAACTGATTGCTGCCATTGAAAATATATTAATTTTGCAGCATCATGTAGCTCAACTTAGCAACTTTCTTGCTAGTTTTTGTGACTTTTAAAGTATAAGCTCACTCAAAAATCATAAATTCATTGTCTATGGGTGCATGCACGTCAAGAGTTCAACAAACCTCTTCTCACATCAGGTTGGTGTCATGGGGCTTTCCAGAGACTTACATTTGTGCCAAAAGTTCACCCGACTTTTCACTTTGCATTGGAGTGAATAGCTACCAACTGCATTTTCATTGTTGGGTGAATGTATCCTTTAAGGCCATTTTAGTAGTCTTTGAAAGCACCTGGTGTCAAATGCAGAAGAGTCAAAGGAGATGTCAGGCCCGGGCAACCAAGGCCGCAGCCTAGTAGGTTTTATGAACAGCCCCAAGTGAAAAAAAAGAATCGTAAAAAAAAAAAAGAGAGAGCCTCAAGTCTATCCATCTGCTATTCCAATCACGCATTAAAGCCACAAAGAATAATACTATATTGATCAAAAACAAGTCTGGGGCTCTCTGAGTGTCATTCAAGCAGCAGATCTACTAGTGAGTGTGGAAGAGAGAGGGAGAGAGAGCACGCACCAATGCTTTCAATTGATGGCATCTGGTGGTAGCCAGTTATCTAATTTAAAACGTAAAGGCTGTGGATATAAAAAAAGCTTCAAAAGGGATCGAAGGATGAAGGCACGGGAAGAGTCATCTCCTGCTGCTGTAGCAGCAGCTGAGTAGGGACGTGAGACCACCATCATCATCATCATCAAGCTCAGGTTGGTGAAGGAGAGGGGTCTTTGGAAAGCTCGCTGCTCAGGGGGGTTCTCAAATGTTCTTTGTCACAGGGCACACCATTACGGTACAGACGATTACAGTGGTGGAATGTAACATATACTAATATAAGTATTGCAAATTCCGAGGCGCTTGTACTTTGCTTGGATATCTCTACTGCATGCTTTGTTATACTTTTACTTGCTATACTTCCTGGAAAAAGGTAGTATTGAGAAGAATCCATGAATTCAACCCCATCTTCTACAAACCACAGATATGTTGAAACTCAACATTTGATATGTTTAAACTTTACGTTTCTTTATGTTCAGTTGTCCAAATGTTATGTTGTTACAGTGCTGTGCTAATGTTCTGGTTAACTGTAGGCACAGAAACCACTGGGTTAGGGTTTGGAAAACATCATGTTTTGGCTTACCTGGCCCCCCCGACACAAATATTTCCTCGACGTCTCTTAAAAAATGTCCAGTTCTGCAGCCACCGATACATCTGAAAAATGTCACAATGTCTTGTTAAAAATATCAAGTGTTTTCGAGCTTACAAATGTTGTAAGCAGTAGTCTTGCATTGCTTATGAGAAGACATCAGCACAGGCTGCAAATGTTTCAACTTGAGCAAGATATTTCTGCACATTCAAATCTATGAACTTAAAAAAGACACAAATGGAGAGAAACTGGAGTTAAATCATAGAACACTGGTATTTTATGGTGAAATCTGAGATTAAAAAGATGCAGATGCCATCGCACACATTGGTTATACATATTGCTGGCAGCAGTTTCCACAGTTGGTACGGTGGCTGTCAAAAGCAAAAGATTTTAGTTTTTTGCATCTAATGAGAGGCAAAACGTTTCCTTTCTCAACGTGAACACATCTTAAGTTCGTCACGCTTCCAGATCTTGCTGCCAGTCAACGTCTCCAGGCTCACGTTCCTCCAGAATTAATGTGGTAAACTAGATTAGCATGACATGGCACAAAAACAAGGTTTGTAGGAGATAGGATTATATTTGGAACTAAAATTGTAATTGCAACATTTCTCTACACATTGTCCTCTCTACACCAAAATGAAAATGAAAGCAGCTTATTCCCACCAATGTTTACCTTAGTTATTAGTAATTATATTTTTTAGGTGTCACTTCCCAGGAAAAAGCAACTTCCTGTACCAGGTGATAGGTGGCAAGTCTCCAGTCTTAAAGACAACATACTGTCCATAATGTCCTCCATTGCCTTGTGTGCCTAGTCTGCAAATATGCATCTCCCATGTCATTCAGTGAACTGTTTGCTCCAACAATACCCAGAAGTCAGCAGGACAACAGACAGCAAACAGGGTCTTTTATTTATTCATACCCTTTCAGTCCTTTTTTGTCTTTAACCTCTTCTGAATAATGTTCCCAAAGTTCGGGACAGAGGCAACATGGTTTTGAGAGCAGTAGGTGGGGAAATGTGCATTACTGCAGTGAAATGGAATGCTGTGTGTCTGTACCATCAGAAAGGCACAGTGCTGGGCACCTACAGCAGCCACTGGAGCGCAAAAAAAAAAAAAAAAAAACAATTTATCCTTTTTGTAATCTCTTCTGGAGGCTGAAAGAGAGCTAAATCTCCTATTCTGAGCACATCGAGTTCCAAATTCCCAAAGCTTGTGTTTGTGGCTGTTCTTGTTCATAAACTATTATGAGAACAGACTAAAAGGTTATATCAAAAATTAGGAGCTCAAATTGGTTTCGTCCCGCAGAATTTGTGAGAATGCAAAATTAAGTGGTTGACCTCTGCAGAGACACCAATGTATTATGCACCGCACAATATCGGTAACAAATACTGCCTCCAAGCTTTTTTTAGACGGATGAATACGGGGCTCAGAAAAGTCAAGGATTTATATCTGAATATGTCCTTGTAGGATCAGAATGTTTTATGGAAACAGTCCGGGAAGATGTCTTCACAGAGCTAGAAGGCTATTAGAAAGTCTAAATAAAAGAGACTAGCTAATGTCCTACCTAGATTCAAACAGAATTTCCAATTCTGTCCCTTTAGATCTGAAAATCTGAAGTTGTGAAAACTGGAAAGACATGATTATTCTGTCTTTTTATAGCTGATGCCCCTATGGGTGAAAATCTTATTACATGGACGTGATGAGCACGCTGTCTGTAACACTGCACAGTGTCAAGAAGTGAGCGACAGTGATGTGATCACCTTGCTAACAAGTAGCGTAAAGTATTTCAATTAATTGTTGGCTTGTTTGCTGTCTTGCTGGGAGTGTGATGGGGTCAGTGGACAGACTGCTGCTGAATATGCTAGCCTGGCACGGGGACTGGAAGCTTTAATACGGATAGCACTGTTGTTCTTGGCAAGATCCACTCTAGTGTGCCTCCGATTTGCTTAGCTGAGTCAGTCAGCCTGGTCAGTGGCATAATATGACTATTTAACCCTCTCGCCTCAGTTCTGGACGTGTGAGGCTCCACAGACAATTAAGCAATATTGTATATGCTACTTCCACTTAGATTTTCAAAACATTGTCAGAACTACTTGAAAAGATCATTGTTTTGGTTTAAACAACTTTGTTCTGTATAACTTACAGTACCATTAGTGACGTAAGTTACGTTACACATTACGAAATGTAAGTGATGTAATTGTGTCACTTACACAGGTTACATCATTTACGTATGTAAACTTTGGAAACAATCCCTCTTGCTCTTCCTCCCGACCTTTACCAGAAAGGCTGAAAAGTGACTCCCTGTCCATCCAAAGTTGTCTGATTCAAATACTGTCTTCTTAACTGGCTTGCTATCATTTTAGTTCAGTTCAGAGCTAGCCCACTCATGCATCTCATGCTTCACCATCAGATGCAGCTAATGCTGATGCAAGGCACCAAACAGGGGCGAACATTAAGCTTGCTCTCTCATGGATTAGCATAGAACCAACTTGAATGTAGCTAATGCTACAACACAAGAGGCAGACATTAAGCTAGCATTTGGTCAATGCCTCAGTAACAGACTGCTGGCTGCTTTTTACAGCACAATGACAAGTTAAATAAAGACTGTAGGCCGTATTGGAGTTAGACATTGACTGAATGGGCTTTGCAAGTAATGTTAGTAATGTCACAAAAAACTGCTGAGTAAATCATAAAGTAATGTAATTACGTGTTCAGTGAGCAAGTCATTACATTTTTTAAGCAATTTTCCAACACCAAGACTGACCAAGTTTCTATGTTAGACCACATTGAGATGTATATTCCTTCATTAGGCCTACATCTGGATATGTTCTAATATTGTGTAGGGAAAATGGCTGAAATTGAAGTGTTTGTTGGATTTCTTTTACTTAGGCATGTCAAGAACAGAGAAAGAGGGGTCAGGTTGGGGAAAATCATCATAACACTTAACAGAATAACATTATATTGGTATTTGAACTACACTGGCTGTTTTGTTATTTGAAGACACGTTTGTGCTTTTCCTATGAATAAGGGCACTCCTTAACGTTAACGTTAGTGGGTCAAATTGGTCCAAAAGCGACTTGTTACTGCAAGTGTTTGTGTTGCCCACTTTGCACAGCAGGTAATCCAACCTTGATGCAGTAATACTGTGAAAGCAGTTCTTTCATGGCTCTGAAGACACTCCAACAAGCTTCAGAAAAATAAGCCCTAATGATGTCATCAGGGTTGCCTCAACTCAGGCCTGTAGACAAATCATTAACAAAAAGCCTGTGCAACAAAATGGAGTCTGTGGAGTCTGATGTATCCAGGCGGAGGAAAAAAAACGAAAGGTTGAGCTATTGATTTGAATAATTGGTAGTGTGGCATCAGGTGTTTTTGGGAGGTTGTCTCACATGAAAGGAAAATCAGTCTCTGTAGCACCAATTTTTCCCATTGGGATTTCTTTAGGATCTGTCCCTCCCAGGTTGCTCATCTTGAAGGGAGTGCAGCACTAAATTGCTCGAGTGCCCATTTAATAATAGTGGGGAGCACCATTTGCAGTCAATGATTTGCAGAGACTCACCCTGGCCTGTTCAGCTTTCAAGAAATGTGTCCATAATTATACTTATTAAATGGGTTGCTTGGAGCTTACTTGAAAATATCAATTATGTCGCTCAGTATTTGTCATCCTGCTCTCTGCTAAGTAGGTTTCCACTGCCAGAGTCTTTTGGAGCTGTATGACAGTTTCTGCTGTCTTTACAGTTTACATTTGAACTGATGCAGCCTGCGCCCAGCATTGTCAAATCCAGCGTGAAGTGAACTCTTGCCTAGAAAATCAAGTTTTCTAAGGCATCAGCCGACAGACCACTCTGTGCTTTTGACTGACAGGGAGCAGAGTGAACAGTGAGTGCAGCATTGATATGAAAACTCTTCAGCTCCGTCACAGTCAAAACAAGAATTACTCTTTTTTTTATTTTTTTTTTATTGTTGCTATGATGTGTCAGCGCCGCACTGAAGACGACAGCAGCACTGGAAGGGAAAAGTGCTATATAAAACACTGTATCCAAATCAGATGCGCAGCGGATATAAACGTCAAAAGATTTAAATGAAGCAATCTCACGATATGTGAAGCACAACATGCAGACCTCTCCATCTCCCGAGTCAGGGCACCTACACATCAGTGCGGTGAAATCTAAATCTCTTTGGCCCACTTTGCGAGTTATAATTTTAGACACAGCACTGCAGCGAGGTGCTAAAGCCAAAGGCCTCTTCGAGTGCCAGTGAGAGGCAGATGAAAGAGCCGCATGGTGCAGAAAATAAAGATTAGCTTGGAACAAGGGCTGCTCTCAGTTAGATGTGATTTGTAATCAAACTAATGGCATGGATCGGGCTGTGTTTATTAATTCAGTTATGTTTGAAACATTCTCTTTTTACCTTGAAGTCTCCATTTATTAAACTATTTAAATGACAAATTGAATGATGCCTGGTTCTCCGCAATAAAAGTGCATCTTTCAGCCCATTCTCATACCCAGTGTGTCCAATACAGCAGCCTGTTCAGAGGTCGTATGCTTCTAAGTTTGATGCTGTAGTTCTTCTTGCATCAGTACTTGAAGCGCTCCTCTAGTGCATTAGTATAAAGAGCAAGAAATGTCTGTGTTAAGGTGTGGTTAGATTCCGCTCTGGTACTGTCCGTGACGAAAAGTTGCTTGTTTTTAAGTTATGTAAGTGAGTTAATGTACGAAAATTACACAGTTGGGCCAATAACATCACGGAACGTATGTTAAAAGACTGGATGTAGTTATTTTAAACCATTGTATGATTTTCTCCTAAACCTAACCAAGCAGTTTTTGGCACCTAAACCTAACCAAACCACAACCATAGGACAACATTAATAGTGTCTCAAAAAACATATCATGTTACTATATGTTTACTGTTTACTGGCAAACTTTATTTTGGAAATCCAGCGGCCGGCTTGACCTACCAACACAAAGTGTCAGTATTTGGCAAGCAGGGATGTGACTCAATAATTAACTACTTACAAATTGGACCTTTAAGGGTAATTTGACAGGTTTTAATGTCATGATTCTACATTTTGATCCAGTTTCTATGCAGGATGTGTCTTTTTGACAGTCACTACAGACTGTGAATACTGAAACCACTGCCTGAACTCTGACTGCACCCATAGTGACTTATTTGGCATAAGGGACATTTTGTTTCTCACAGCTGGAAGCCCTGATTCTATCCAGTATATCAGTGATTAGGATGGATTATCTCAAACTGAAACATTAGGAGCCACCAGGGCTCTGTCACTAGTTCACTGTGGATTGCAGAATATCTGCTCTTGATATCATCATTTCATGTCTTCATTCTCAATAGATGGTTTTGAGCTTTCCCTCTCGGTCATGCAGAAAAGAGCAGTCTCCCCTCTCATGCTTTCCACTTGATTTGAGACTAATTGACATATTGTAGACCCCCTGTCGCTTGATAACAGTTTATTCCATCGACTAAGATCTTAAGTAGAGATTTTCTCCCTCTGGAAGAAACAATTTTATGGATTTGAGACCAAGAAATGAACTCAATGAACTGCAACAGCCTTTTCATCAAGTACATTCACACTCAAGAGCTGCAGATTGCAAGTTCACTCTCCCTTCTGCAGTTGTGCAGTTTGGGGAGATGAAGCCAAGAAGGCAGTGAAAAGCTGACTGTCGAGGTTGTTTTGACGAATTCAGAAATACTCTCAGTTTGAAGCCGCTGATGGCAGTCTTGTACGGTGAATCCTCCCATTCCTTAACATGAGCACTTCTTTCCTAGAGTCAGTAAGAAAAGTGATTTTGTTGATGATAATGTTGTAAACATTGGAGCACAGTTTGTTGGAGCGGCCATGATTGTTTCTCCGTTCACAGGAACAACAGAATAAATCTTTGCAGTGAGCAGTTGTTTAAAAACCAGAACAAAGCGAATACATGTTTAGCCGTTAAAACAAAATGCACTCCAAGAGTTTCTGAATCAAATGTTGTTGTTTTTTTTGGAGCTGTTGGATAAGAAAACAATAAAAGGAGAAATAATTCTGAAAAGGAGAAAAACAAAGAGCAGCCGAGTGTCCAGGATAAATGTATCAAATATTCCTGCAAACCATGGATAGGTTAAAATGTGTACATGTACTGTAATTAAATGTCTATAAACTGTGTCACATCACATTCACATTATATGTTCAATGCCTGGACTTTTATGTCAGGAGGTGAAGGTGACAAGTTGGCCAAGCCAGTGAATGCAGTTTGAGTTTGTATTTCAGCATTTGTAAGCGTGAAACCACTAGATATTTTTTAAGGAGACCTCTGGACAATTTCCGGCCATCTTTGTGGTGACTAAAACAGGTATTTTCAACCAAAACAGTTTCCTAACCCTAGCCAAGTGGGTTTTATGCTTAAGCAGAACATCAGCATAATACTGTGACAATTAATGAGACTGAGAGTCTACAGCCATGCTAGCAGCCCTGTGATTCTGTAGTTACACACAGCTGTTCTTTGAGCTAATTGCTAATGTCAGCATGCGAACATGCCTGGAATGCCAGTGCTAACGTGCAGATGTTTAGCAGCTATAATGTTTACCATGTTCATGTACAGATTGTGGAATAAAATATTTACCTTAATCTGATGATGGCAGCGGATAAGAGTTCACTGGAATAGTTATACAATTCTTCCTTCAGGAGACATGAATATCTGGACCTGACTTTTCCTTAATCCAATCCAATCTGAGATATTTCAATACAAACTGTCAACCTGCTGCTGGTGCGTGAGGAAATGTCTGATAAACATGATGTATGAGCCGATCTATAAGTATGTTAAGACATTTACATGCATTACAAAGTAAATGTGATGAAGGAAAAAGGCAGAAAAACATCAGCCACCGATCCGACACAACATTAAAACCAGCCGCTTTACACTGGAGCCGACACAGCTCCGACACATCGTGGCAGAGACACAAGACTTTTGGGGGTGTCCCGTGGTGTCTGGCAGTGGGACATTGGCAGTGAACCTCAAGTCCTGTGGATTGGGGGATTGGGCCGCCACGGATTGGGATCAGGGGAATTTTAGGATTGGATCAACACCTTGGGCCCTTTATCACGTTTCCTTGGGTCGTTCCTGAGCAGTTTATGTGAGGTGGCCGGGCACGTTGTCCTGCTGGAGGGACCGCTGCGGTGTTTGGGTGGGTACATATTAACCATGTCTCCTGACCTGTTAAATATATGCCTGATATGCGTGTACTTGCCTCTTCATCATCTTTATAGAAGCTCAATTGTGCAGTCGCCAGTCAATATTGGTTGCACTGCTTAGTACTAGTTAGCATGCCAGCAAAGCCAACTGTTTGATGACTGTGCTGCCCGCGCTCTACAGATAGGGCTACAGATGCTTTTGGTACAAGGAACACGTTCAATCTGCGTCAGTTTGTGCAGCGTGTGTTGCTTTGATGATAAAATATTGTTTAGAACGTTCTTTTTTCCTTAGAAGCGGACTCTGCAATCGTCTGTTTTGTCCCACTTCCCTCCGCTTAAACTCGGAGCGCCAGGCTCTTTTTTCTCCATCTAAAGAGCACCCCAACTTTTAACCCTAATTACCATTGAAATGTATAGGAATCCGAGGTCACGAGCAAAGCGCCTCCACAAATACCACTAGACCGCTGAGAGAGGTTAGTCATTTTCCATTGAGTGCTGAATGTTTATACGGCCTAACATGCATCACAATGAGTCACGTTGGGTTGACTTTCAAGCTGAGTGCAGGACATTAATTTATATGGAAATCTGTCATTTAAACGGCCGTCCATACAGTGTCCCGCTCCTGAATGCTAAAGATTATTTGCTGATATAAACCAGTACTGTAACCAAAGCCTCCATATTTACTTTCTTTAAAGTTAAAATTTAGCTTATCGATGTAAGCTTTGATCACATTAGCCACGTAGATCACATCATTTTCCTCTATGGCGTCGCGCACAAATGCATTTGCATGCGCGTGCACACACACCCATACCACATTGGTGGTGGCTCATGTGGGTGACTCAGAGTTACGACTCTACAAATGTTCATTCAGCCTGTTTTTCCCATAAACAAAATACTTCGACAAACACATATTCACAACATGCGAACACACACACACACACCGCTCTGGGAATGGGAATGCGGTCCTCTCACAGCACAAACATGAGTACGCTGGCTCATGTGTGTTCCGGTGCATAGACTCATGCGTACACATTCTTAAAAACAAGCACACATCCACGTGACGAGCTGTCGTCATACGCTCATTGGTTTTGCCACGTCATCTGCATATTTCAGCATGAAAAAACAACAAAAGAAACACACAGACCATAATGTAAAATGTATCATGTGTGAAACTGCTTTCCCGGGGCTGTAAAAGGCAATAGGGCAGAGATGGGGTAGATAAAAAGGAGGATTAAACATATGCTGTGTTTTACTGTATATGATCTTTGTCTGACTGCAGCGAGTGTGCTTATGCATATGTGGATTTATGTGCACATAATCGGATCCTTGTAGTAAACCTGTGTGTGACTCTGATCGGTGGTTTTCTGCGATAATCCCATTCATGCATTATCATAATCACTCCATATCAAGTTAGCCTATATGCTTTTGTAGGTCGGACCTGCAGCCGGGGCTGTATCTGCAGCTCCAACATCTGCTTTCATGTCACACATTGTCAGTGATCTTCTGATAAACTGGCAATAGAAACGTTTTGTAAGTAAGTAAATGTATGCAGTAAAAGTTGATCATACAATAGCTGATGGATGACGCAGTCTGTATTTAGACTTGTTTCCTTTAAACTTTGCTCTCCCTATGATGTGTTTTCTGCCAACAGGCACAATCATCTCAGAGGAAAATGAAGACTGACTAGAGATGTGGTCAGGCTGGCAGCCTGGGACCATTTCTGTCTGCTTTCATGTTTCCTTTGGAGAGACCCATTTCCCAAATTTCCCCCCATCCCTTGCCCATCAGAACACAGTTACAAGGGTGAGTGTTCAAGATCTCCTTCTGTGAAATGGGACAGCCCTTCAAGACCCTCATACATCATTGTTTGACATTGATGGCGTTTATGTCACAATTGGCCTTTCCAATATGGCGTCGTCCGTTGTGTCAGTCTCTCTTGCATTACCATGACATTCCTGGTATTGTCACAATGCCATTTATCATGTATTATGATGGAGATGGAAATGCATGGATGCTCACAATTCATACACAACTTCACGCTATAAATCGAGTAAACAAATACAAAGAATGCTGCTTTGTCACCGACCGTTAACGTTAACATTAGACTAATATGGCTCAACAGTTTGTGAGCTCCGAGCTCTGACCAAGTTGCTGATTCCATTCCTGTTTTGTAAGTCATAGTTGCTCGTTTTGAGTTTGTAAATGCGCCACTCCTCACATTATGTAACTTGTTGTGAGAAGATGCCAACCTTCATTCAAAATACGCCACAGAGCTAAGTCTGTTTTTCAGCAATTTGTTGCTTTAAAGGTGCAATATGTAAGAATTGGCCTGTCAAATTCAAATAGGGAGCAGCAGATTACCAGAGTGACCAATAACTGCTGCTAACTGTAGCTGCTATTAGCTAGTTAGCTCGGTTAGCCATGCAGCTAGTGCTCCTATAAGCTGACGCTGCCCTGACTGGGGGGAGTGTTGGTGTTGCTTACTATCAGACTATTAAATCCTGTAGTACAGTGTGGCTAGGAGCTATCTAGTTAGCATGCTAACTTAAGCAGATATCGCTGCAACACAATACATAAACGTGTTTGACGGATGGCCAGAGCTGTCTTTTTTTTCACCTTTCTGTCACAATTACATTACATTTAGAGCATTTAGTAGATGCTTTTGTCCAAAGTAACGTACAGTAATTCATCAAACATTCATACACTGATGGCGGTGGCTGCCACACAAGGTGTCCACCAGCAACATCAGAAGTAGTTTAGGGTTCAGTATCTTGCTCAAGGACACTTTGACGTGCAGACCAGGGGACTAGAACCAGCGACCTTCTGCTAACAAGTCACTGGCTCTCCCCCTGAGCCACAGCTGTCCCAACTGTTAATAATTACAGGTAATTTTGGATTTTTTTTGATTCCTTACATATTGCACTTTCAATTCGCACATATATGTAAAACGTAGACGTTGAATTAAAGGCGCAATACGTAAAAGGAATGTAATATGTGAGGCAGAAAATCCAGAAATGGAAAATGTAAAGGAGGAGAAAGTCGTCTGTGTCCACTTTGATGAAGAGGCACAGCTTTAAATAGACAGTTTCTTGTGATGGAGCATTTTCGTGCTGTGTTTACTTACCATAAATCTTCCTCCAGTGTCACAACATCCGGCAAAGAACACAACCAATATCCCCACATGTATAGTGAGACACATCATGTGTGAATGCAGATCCCTATCAAATCACAGAGACATGTGGCAGGAAGATAACAGACATGATATGTTGTATTCCCCTTCCGTCTATATAGCGGCATGCTGTTAACAAACACGACAGATTGAAGGCCTACATTATAGAGCACATCAGAGTAAGAGGGAGGGAGAGACAGGGAATAATGCAAAAATGACAAAAAAAAAATGGTGCTCAAGAGTGAAAGAGAGAGAAGAAGGGAGAGCATTTGAGGAGGCAAGAGACAGCAATGTGAGCTGCCTCTATGAAACACAGAGAAAAACACTCTCCATGGGCACTAGAGACCCCGTCCACATGCACACTGCTTTCATGGGTGGGCATGAGCATATAAACATAAAACAACACACAGACACACACACACACACACACACACACACACACACAGATAGAGAGAGCATTTGGAAGCTTGTATAAT
>CAEMYA010000486.1:318673-330807 GCA_903131615.1 Diplodus sargus | reverse complement strand
AGAGAGAGAGAGAGAGCGAGGAGGTGTTGGAGAGAGAGAGAAAGAGAGATAAGAGATAGAGAACTAGTAATACGAGAGCATGAAAGCACTGCAGGTAAGGAAACACTGCGGCTGTCTCTCTCTCTCTCACACACACACACACACAGACACTCACACACTCACACACACAAGGATGCATTGGTCTCCGTCTTAGTGTTTTTTCTGTGTTTGAATGCTGCAGAGGCCAGCACTGATGCAGCTAAATGAGTTATGGATGCCACATGCAAAGGCATCTACTCACACACACACGCACATACACTCTCTCTCACTTTCTCTCTCTCTCGCACACTCACTCACACACACACACACAAACAAATTACATCATCAGATGCAAAGCGATGGATTAAAATACTTCTAATGACATAACTATACAGATCCCACTGGCTGCGTGATGAATGAACGTATCGCTGAGCAAATCAGCAGCGCTACAAGTGAGCTGTCTAACTGCGCCATGGAACTACTTCAACTGGTGACTGATGTGTTTTTCTGAGACGAGTTACATAATGCAGCCCAATACAAAACACATCTTGTGGCTGAAAAGGCAAACTGTGTGTTGTGAAAGGCTGCGCTTGGCAGCGCTGCGGCACTCCGAGCACACTGATCTGTGGCTCACAGGTTTGCTCCATGCTGAGGTGTTCTGATAAAACTCACAGAAATTCATCAGCGATGGCACCCAGCTAAACACCAGAGTCATTATGTTAAAAAAGATACAGAGAGGCGACACCTTTAACCCTCACAGTCTCAGGTGAAAACTGCATTTTTGTGCTACTTACATTATTCTGACTCACGGAGTCTCTTAGGTTTGAAGGTGAAATACGAAACAATTGCACAGGTGTCAGATTCATACTCAGAACAAACAGGCCTCAGCATATAACCGAAGTAACCAGCTGTAGCTGCTGTTAGCTATTTAGCCCAATTAGCCATGCATGTAGTGGTGCAGACTACGGGACAGGAGCACCAAGGCAGAGTTTACATTTACATAGTCGGGACAGGAATGTTAGACAGAGACAGGCTGTTGCTAGCCGGTTAGCAGGCTAACTTCCTTAGATATCTCTGCGACACAACGCATGAATGTCATAACATCAAATCTTTTAGTCCTTCACATTCTGTTGATTATTTTGAGGATGTTTTCAACAAAAATCCTTACATATTGCACCTCTATATCATAATATGCGTGGATTGCTCTTTGTCTTTAGCAAGATAACAGGGTCTAGGTTCACCAACAGAGTGTCAGTATTTGACGAGTTGTCAATAAGTCCTCAACGATCAACTATCGAAGAAATGATACCTTTAGGGAGAATGGGATGAAACCAAACATGAAGCACAAAATGTCGGGTGGACCATCACAACAGCATGTAAAGGGGGGTTTCCTGTCTTCCTGCCATCAATGACAGCTCATTTTTGATACCAAAAATTAGATACAGCAATCAAGCCTCATTTAAATAGTGAAAAATACTGTGAACACTGTGTAACAGTTGCCACAAGCTTTGCGCAATCACGCAACTTAGCCATATTTTTATGTCCTCATAATCAGAGCCAGTAATGCTCATCTACCCTCGACTGTTGTTCTCTGGCTGAACTGCTGACTGCGCAAGACACCATCAAGTAAGTGATGAACTGCTATTTCACCAGTCATCAAATGTCCTCGTAGACCATAGGCTCTGTTTGTCATTGCTGCAATATACTGAGTATAATGAGCCACAGCGGGCTCCATGCAAACTGTCTTGAGCTTAATTAGTGTTTAAAACACCTTGTATGTCTATGACTGTCAGAAACAGAGAAAACACACAATAACCTGTTGGAAGTTCAATGATGTTTTAAAAATGTGTCCAATCCATGGCTGACTTACCAATCAGGCATGTGGGTAACTTCCCCAGGGTAGCTGATCCTCAGGGACCCAAACTCTTGCTCTTTTGATTGCACGTACGATTTGTGGTAATTTGTTGAATTTGCAAAGTTGTTTGGTCTCTCCTGCAAAAGAGACTTTGATCTCAATGAACTGAGCCTGATTATGTAGAGCATATGTACATACAGTATATTCTCTTGATTTGAATATGTAAAATAATAACATTTTTGCCCAGTTCTTTAGGATGAGCTGTGAATCTTGCTTGCATAATATGCTAAAGGTGTCGAGGGTCCAAATGTTTTTTTTGTTTTTGTTTTTTTTAATAAATTAATGCAAACCAATATGTTATCTCAGTTAGAAATGAACACACATGCAATCATTTCGAGCGAAAAAGAAATAATTTAAAAAGTAAATGTGGGCTGAAGCAGCAGCGTTGTTATTCCAGACCCATACGAGGTTTGTTTGCCATCCACACAAATCAATATCATCACCCTTGGCGTTATTAATGCGACATTCTGAATATAAAACAATGATGGAACAGACAGAGAGCAGAAAGGAATATTGAAGCGCTGCAAACACTCAGTGACAAACAGGCCCCCTCTTTGTCGTCCATCATAGGAATTATGAAACATGCACAGAGTGATAGCGTGACCTCTGACTTTAAAAAAGATGCATGTTGACATTGATCTTCATCTTGATTTGCCTCCATCTGCTCGATAGCAAATTTCATGGATTGATTCTGCTTCATACCTTGAAAAAATGCGTCATCAATACTCAGCGGCCTGTATTGGTATTGATAAATGTGAGCCAGCATAAAAGGTTTACATCACATGGTGCAGTGGGGAACAAATTGGTGGGAGATTACCGCCTCATGCTGCTGTCTGACACAAAACAAAGACAAGACCTCCTCGAAATGAGACAATGAAAAGCATCCATTTGTTTTCCACGTTTCGACCAATGAGACCATGTGTTCGAACACAGTATGTGTCCCCACATCAACACTGTGAAAGATCCATTAAAACAACTGAAGAGCATCTACTGCTCATAGTATTTCTGGGCCCACACGCCCGCATTTTGCCTGACCGATCATCACAGCAGGTGCTGATTCGCATTGTGCTCTGGAAATGAGATAAACACATAGACGCAGATGATGAATGCATAAAATATTTTGATGTATCACAGCAGTATGGGACGAAACAGGTCGTTCTGCAAAGGGAAATTCATCACCGGAATTATATTAAAGTGATTAATTTCTTTCTCATTTTAAATCATATACTAACTCGGTCAGCCGTGGTCTGTCACATCACTCATCACATCCAAATGCAGAAAATTAGAAACATGTAATTTTTCTAAGGCTGAATGGTTTGTTAATGTCAGTGGTTTTGGTTTGGAATTATAGGCCATATATAGGCCATGGAATAAAAATCACCAGAATTAAGGTTGGGGGTTTAAGAGCATTTTACATTTGAATCCCTTTTTAATCTCAATCAGTTTGGCTGTCACCATTTGTAAGTAACCTAATGGAATATTATGCAAAACATTTCTAAAATAGCCAAAAAACCAATACAGACTCACACATAAGGAAATCCCTCTCCATCATCCCTGACCCACTAGAGGTATGTGGTGGTTTGACCCGATCCTCTGTCTGTATTTTCTTTTATTTCTTCAGATTTTGCTGTGTGCAGGACATTTATAGGTGTTATCAGCCATTGGGCGCTGGTGTGTAGACCCAGCCAGTCACAGCATGCAGTGTGAGGTTGGGAAAGATAGTGACCAGGTTAGACTGGTGTCTTTGTCTCTCTCCTCCGCTCTTTGTCTTTTGTAAAACACTGCTCTGTGTGCTCTGATTGTGGTGCTACACACATGCACATTCACACACAGAGTAGGTTGGCAAATGGCAGACCAGAAGAAAACCTGCACTTCACTTTGGTTGAATGTATATCAAATCCTCAGGGGTGGCGTGGATGTATAGGCTGATCATTTGTGCTTAAGAACATAACCGCAGTGAAACAATCATGAAATCAAGAAAATATCTATTTCTTTCACTGCTTTGTCCCACTTTCTCTTTTCATTTTCAACTCCTGAAGAGACTATTTGGCACTTTAGCTACCAAATGCTCCACCCTGCTCACCAGCTAGTAAAATAACTTTGTCTGTCAGCTGTTTTTATGCTAAGCAGGTAGTGCACATCATCATTTGTCAAGTAAAACAGAACGTTTTCAGGTGTAAGAACAAAACAATAGAGTTTGTGCTAATTTTCTGTTAGACCATGGATATGAAGGATACCGTTCACATTGCACATAAGTTGTTTAATTAATAGCCGATATAAAAATACAGTGATTAGGGCACCTTTATGTGATACATTTAAAAACAGAGTACATCAAACATTTCCCCATTTAAGAAGAACAACCTGAAACAAAATCAATGTTTTAAACGACTGTCTAACAAACGTCTTTGCTATTAACTGTCTGTTAATACATTATTTGCACATCACTTCCCTGCTGCGTGTCACCAGGAGACAATATGCAAAAAGCTATTAGAAATGCAATTGGTAGCTATTTAAAAATTAAACCCCAGCAAACCCACCGCTAAAGCCAAATCCAAATAAACACTGTAAGCGCTAAATCTGTGGTGTCAGGAGTCTTTGAGCTGCCTTCAGCAGAGTCCACATTAATACCAAAGCTGGCCCGCTACATGTCCTTGAGGGGCCAATTCATTAGTTAGCTAGAAAGCCCAATCAATCACAATGTATCAGGGAAGACTACAGATCATAATTCAGCTCAGGTAGAGCAAAGAGAAAAGATGAGAAAATGAGACGATGGATGGATGGAAAGACAGGCAAACAAGACAGATTTGGCAGGCCAGGAGAAAGGAAGAAGGATGATTGCGTTTGGAGCCATGGACGGTTTAAGGTGGTATCCCATGAGTTGTTTGGCATTGCAGTCATTAGTGATCACCTGTCAATCATGAAGCCTGTAGTAGTTTCTCCTAAGGACTTTTTCTGGAAATAATAAAATAGTTTTTTCTAATAAAGAGTTCTGAAGACTTGAATATGTAACAGCAGATGGATACACTTTCATGACCTTGGTTACAAGGTCAAAACTTAGTGTTGTAAAGCAAAAAGAAAAAAAAAAACATTTACAGCCATGAATGTTTATTGTACTTGAATTTCTAAATGTAACATGTTCAAGGAGGCTCCGCTTTCTTGAGAGAATATAAGCTATTGATTAGCGAGATAGACAGAGAGCAAAGGGAAAGCCTCTCATTTTCTCCTCTGGGATAACTGCAAAGGACAACATCTTAACACACATACACACAAGCAAGCGTGTAACCTGGGCAGTCCCAAAGGTCTAAGTATGTCTCCTCTACTTGTCTGCAATTGTTCCCATGCCTTCATTGATCTCGCATAGATCAATGTAATAAAACACGTGTAGGTTTGCACCCAGAGGAAATGGCAGGACATTAATCACAGCCTGTGCTCGGAGTTGTTGCCCATCTACCATGAGTTGGTTTTGCAATGACTTTCAAGGTCTTTTGGCTGCTTAAATGTAATGACTCCGAATGACTGTGGTTAAGAGCTTCAGTGGTGCAAAGTAATTTAAAAAAAAGAGTACTTTTAAGCCAAGAAAACTACCTAAGTTTAATGTGGGGTTAATCAAACTTTCCCTTTTGTGAGACTTCACCAAATTTTCCTGAAAGCAGCATTTGACACTTAATGTGCCGAAAATATATGATAATTTTTAAGGGTCCCATATTATGCTCATTTTCTGATTTGTATTTGTATTCTAGTTGTCTATTAAAAGACAAGACAAGACAAGTTTTTGCAAGCATGGTTGTACTGTGAACAGGGCTGAGGGCTGCGACTGTTAAGTTGTGACATCATGTTACAGATGTCCTTACAGCTTGTTTAAAGGCACAACTTCTGCTGTGTACATGTCTCTTTGGATCGAGTTATTTGTTACTTTCACAGTATGTAACTACCACCTAGAACTGCCTTGGAATAAAAAAGAAGACATGGAAATCTTTAAAGATCCAACATGTGAGAGTTCATCTTGAAAGCATTCAAAATGTATCTTAGATGATCTACAGAATGTGAAAAAAATAGCAGTTCTGACACTGTGAAATCTCTTGTGTATTGCATTGCACAGATATCTACTGATGTTAGCATGCTAACCAGCGAGCCCCAGCCCATCCTGGTCCAAAGCTCCTGTGCTAGAATTATGAACACCAACACATCTGTGGTACTTTGAGTCCCCAGTCTTGATCGCTATCTGCACTTCTAACTGAGCTAACTTCCCATATCTCCAGTTAGTAACAGTTAGAATGTATTCTTGTAATATGCTGCCCCTTTTTGTTTTAGAGTAGGCCAAGCTAAATACCTAGCTGAATTGTTAGCTAAACTGCTCACTAAATTACCCAGCAGCATATGTAGTTTAAACACACGGAACAATAAAATACTTAATTGATCACAAAATTAACAATTTTCTATTCTCAAACACAAAACCCACATGTCAAGTATTTTTCCAGAGTTTTATTGATATTTTTACCTGGCTAAAGGATTTGCGTACTTAGTTGTTCTCTTATAGTATGCTGGCAAATGAGCAGATTATGGCAAACATGGCAATGACTTCCAAAATTCACAATTTGATCTCTTAAGATCATTGAAAAGTCCACTTTGTAAGAAAGTTGATGGTGAATGTAAGATGTATCATTTCCAAAACAGTAGAGCACATTGATTTTATGTATATAACTGGGAAGAAAGGATAGCGCATTATAAAAAATTGCAGAATATGTATTGGCATGCACTATGGAATTCACTGCAGACATTTTATCATGGCAGGTTGAACACAGGTGTAGTTAATAGCATTAATAACCATGAGCTACTTTATGCGTCCCGGTATAATGTCTGACTGGGATACTTTATGGTGCCATCATTAATGAACTGTCTTACACTTGTGCTTTTCCTGCTTCAACAAGTTCAAATATCTGCTGTGAGGTTTATGTGGGAAATCGCTAAGCAGCAATATGAATGATAGCAGGATGTGGCAGGAGGGTGAGGGAGATGTCAATCAAATCCAGCATTTACCCGCCCACACAGTCTGGAGCGGTATAATCAGGCAACATAAGTTAAAACGTGTGGGTGGACTGTGGGGGTGGAGCGACGTCAAGGTCAAAGTTGGCACGCTATAGAGAGCAAGATAGACCATTTTTCATGTATTTCGAAAAAGTTGGTGTTCAAACACTGGGACTCTGAGTTACTCTATACTGTTTCCTAGAAGTCCAACATTAAAATGCTACCTCTAACTTAACCTTGAAATCGAGATTGCTAACTATTATCACTTGCAGGTTTCCACACTGTTTTGGCCAACCCAACTGCCAGAATAAATGTAACCAAAGTCTGTTTCTGCAAAACCACAGATTAGTTCAAACTTTGCATTTGTTTAAGTTCAATTTTTTAATGTTTCTGTCACAGTGCTGCACTGGGCACAAAAACCACGTGGTTAGGGTTAGAAGAGCATCATGTTTTGGACATCACATACATGACTTGAAAATGTCCAAAGATCTCCTTAAAATGTATATACATCCATAATACTGAGCGTTGTCACGCTGACAAATCTTTATCCTGTGTCAAATATTCCCAGTGGTTTCACACTTACAAATGCTGAAACCCAGGCACAAACTGTGGTCACTTGCTTGGCTGCCTTGGCGCCAAGGTCCCCTCCGCCTAACGACATGAAAGTCAGGTAATAAACCTGCAATTTGAACATGATATGGCACATTTTGTTGACATGTCAATCAATACATGGCCTTTAACACACTCTATCGTGTGTGTATCCATGGTTTGCAGAAACTCTACCTGCCAACATTTCATCCTGGTGACTCGGCTGGATTTGGCCCAGTTCTGCAATCCTCACACATTGGAAATCGAAGCTCACTAGATTGTAATATATGAGAATCTCACCAAAATGACACAACATGACCTACTTATTCCACCTCCTGGTTAAAAAAGGCAAACACACCAACCATCGCCAGTCCTTGGACAAAGGTGATTGGACGTGTTGTCTAATGAAACTATACTTTGATAAAAGAAACCATATACATACATAGACACACACACACACTGTATCTTACTTCCTGGTGTTCACTCGGAGCAAAGCACAACATATCACGCATTTCAAATCATTCAACACAGTGTGTATGAGCCTCGGAGACAGGATATCACAGTATCACTGAATAGTGACTTTTGCCTTAGTTCTCTCAATTATTTTGTGAGAGCAGAGGAACCTTTTTTTAAAGGGTGGATTTCTCATTTTGGTCAGGAACTCATTATCCTTTTCAGACTATGCTGGTGCCAAAAAAAGGCATTTAAAGGACACAATTTGACTGAGAAATTAAATTAATATGATGGTATAACCCTGAAGGGGCTGTGAAATTCTACCAGACTGAGTGCTGTCCTTTAATACATGGCTGCATTGAATAAAAAGGCATGCAAAAAATTGAAACGAAGATCTCAACATTGCTGCCTTGTGAAAAGATGTTGTGTCCCTGCTGAATGTTTGCACAGTGTTTCGTGACCTTAGGGGCTGAAGGACACATGCAAATCCCCCTGTGTGTGGTTTAGAAGGTTATTATCTAAATTACAGCTTTTGGATTCTTAAAAGGTTGACTCTGAGGGTGTGACGGCTTCGACAGTCAGGTGACAGGAGACTTCTTCTGAATGGCTTTTTCTCGTGTGTCACTGTTGTGGGGCGAAAACGGCAGCCAAGTGGCTACAACAGAGCAGCACTGGTGGATTTGTCCACGTTTAATGAGGCAGCTGGTGGGGAGGTGAGGCATTGTTTTCCTCTCATTGGAGACGCATTGAGTAATTTGCTGTAGCCGGGGAGATGCCATCCCCTTTCATCCCCTCCTCAAATGGCCTCCTGACCGCGGCGGATGCCAGCAATTCGCCGTTACCATTCCTGAGCACATTGTTGGCATTCAGCAGACAAGGGCCACCGCTGCTACAAATGTGCCCTCCGCAGCTCAATAAGGTGTCAAAGAGGAAACAACAGCGTAATTAAAACACGTAAAATACAAGCAAGAGCAGGAGGAAAAAATCTCAGAGTAAAAAGTTGTAGCATCAAGCCAACAGAGGAACCAACGGTGATGGATGTACAATTCCAACAGATGACAGGTGAAAAAAATAGTAAGCAAGGCTGAATCTGTCATAACAAACATATGTTGTGCTACAGTGTTAAACTCAGAGAACCACACTAGATGTTTAACATGTTTCAAACCATTCAACACAACTTGTTGACTTTGGAATACACATCACAACTACCATTTCCCAAACCATGCGTTTCACATCCATGTTTTTTTGTTTGTTATAAGTGAGCGTCACTGGTTTCCATTCATTTTTGTGCAATTTGAAACTCTGAGAGTCTTTTAAATTCACTTAAGTTGTCGATCAATCCCATTGACGATCCAGTCTGCAATATTGTTTAGTCAGTCCTACATTAAGGGTGTAAAGTAGTGTCACTTTTGTTAAGTTGGGGCACTTGGAAGATACAAATATAACCCTTTCAAGCATGAATTGATACATCACAAAGTAATGTTTTTATTCATTGCTCATGGTTTTACTCTTAGTAAAAGTACAAAAACATTCCAATAGTTTCTTTTTTTTCCATTATAACCGTTAAATTGTTTTATCATGAGAATACCAGACAAGTAATCTTTTCTGTACATCTTTTCTCTGTGACACATCAGTCCACTCCGGTGGACATTGTGCACCAAATAGTTAATTCAGCCTAAAGGAGTCTTATTTGATTAAATCTTTAATCTTACTTTTAAATAAAGCGATTCAAGTGTAAGTTAAATTATGATTTTAAGTAAACCATGCAAAATTGAGAATTTAAAAGGGCAGAATATACCCATCAGCCCCCATCAGCCACTGGAGCAGACAGATGCACTTTGAGTCATGCATATGAAATGTAATGTAAATCCTTCTAAAATATTTCTAATGCTTTATTTTGTTCAATTTCCCTGTCTGGTTTTCTGAGAATAACAGGATTTAATAGCTGTTCCAAAGCTACTCAAAATTACAAAGTTCCATATAACTGTAACTGTCGAGGCTGTATGGGTCTAACATTTGGTGATTGGGACGTGACACTTGAACTTAAATTGTTCAAAATGGCTTCCAAATATCTGTTTAGTGACGCCATGCATGAAAGGGGTACATAAATCATCAAAAATAAAGCAGCAGAAGACATCGTTACCTAACTCAAAGTTTAATGCCTGCTATGGGTCAGGAATCACAGAGGAGATAACACAACTTCTTATTTTACATGTTTAAGGTTTCCTGACAAATAAACTGATGAAATTACACTGCAGTGATAGTCTAATTTAAAGCAGACCAGATGTTCACTGTGATGAATTACACCACAATCAAGTTGCCAGAGTCTGTTAAGTGATTTTTGTTCATTCTAGAAGTGAACAAAAACCAGTGACTGCCTGGATTGAGAGAGAAAAAAAGAAAGAAAACAAAGAATTGACAGTGCATTTGAAAAATGGTGCAAACTGATATAAGAATGCATGATTTCTATTTTAAACACTCTCGTATGATCCTCGAAAATTGTACCTGAACATTCAAAAATGTAGATTAAAAACAGGAAACATTAAATGAAGAGACATTTTGAATAGTTGCATTGGTGTAAAAAATAAAAAAAAAAATAAAAAAAAACAAGCAAAAGAAACCACAGTGTCCTCCATTGAATTATTTCACAGAAAAATCCAGATTCAAGAGGTTTTAAAGTTTTAAAGAAGAAAGTGACATAATGACTTTTGAATGGAGACCATCAGTTGGGAAGTCATTGATTAATATTTATACTCCAAGAGAATAAATGAAACTGTTTTCAAATACAGCTGTAAAAACCCAAATACAATCAGCCCGTTCTCATTTGCCATAGTGTCAAACACAGAGGGTTTTGTCATGTCCCTTTCTGTCTCATACAGATGCAGAAGGTACCCTGTAGCATCAGTATGACACACACTGACCTTTAAACTAACTCCAACGTAAACAGAGCGACTGTTCCTCTTGACAGAGTATACCAACTGCCAAAGTCCCAGGAAGGGGTGGTGATCAGAGTTCACGGCAGCTTCACCAAGATAACAGGGGTTTGTGTCCCACGTGTAAGGGGGTGTTTGACATATTTTAAACCTAACCAAGGAGTTTTTGTGCCCAGGCATAATTAAAGTGGCTTTCTGGCAGGACAACAGACACTCAAAGCACCTTGCGCATGAAAAAAAAATGGCATCAGTGTTTGACAACGTGAGATGAGAACTTGTTGATCGTGTATAACCTTGAAACTCTGTGTTCATTGTCACGCCGATTGCTGCAGACAATTCATCCTCATTTTTACAGTTGCTATGGACACGGCATGGGAATGACTCCGGCTCTGCTGTGAAAAAGAGATGCCTCATGAATGCATTGTTCCCTTTTTGCAATGATGATTAACTCGTGGTGTAAGAGGACGTGAGATTAGACAAGGATGAAGATGAGGGAGCAGACGATGTACAGTAAAAAAAAGACAGAGACAAGAGGACAGTGGTGATTGAGACAGTACACGCAGGTAACACTTGTATCCAACAAGTCATTACCCCTCTGTAAGGCCACATCTCTCTCCTTTATCATGAAACTAATTGTAACTCTCTCTTGGGTTAAATGTCCAATTTCAGAAAGTGAAATAAAACGATCCAAACCATCAGAATATACAATTTTACTGAAACTACCTTGCTCTGTTCAAGGGCTAGTTCAAACTGGTGCATTTGCAGTCTTGGCAGGGGGGCATCAAGACCAGGACCAGGACAAACACTGAGTGAGTGAATTTAAGCATAAGATGATAAATTCTTGATCCTGTCATATTCGGTACGTTAATGCTTGATTTTTGTGCGATTGTGCTGTACTCCAACCTTTTTAGTTTGTCACCCCATAACTCTCAAAGACTGCGAAAAATAATGACTGTTCTGAAATGTTTATGTGAGTCCTATCGCCTCACCCCACGTGGTGTTTCTTCTTCTGGGCCAACAGGCAGTGGTTGTAGCCAAGCTACTTTTGTTCATTTTAAATTAATAATTTATTTCCACGAAATAAAGTCACTTTGGCTTTAATGTCCTCTATTATGATTTAATAACATTTCTGTTTCCTTACTCTGTCAACTGTTATTAACACACCCACACAGTCAATTAAGTAATGCATTGCACCAAAAAAA
>CAEMYA010000486.1:248748-295574 GCA_903131615.1 Diplodus sargus | reverse complement strand
GCACTGGGCCCACTGGGAATCATGGTTTACAGAGAAAAAGGGGTCTGTTGTCACATAGTCGGAGGCATGAAGCCTTGCAGTGTCAAATACCTTGTTAGCTGTTGTTATTCACTGTAATTTCAGCCCATTCTCACTCCCAACGCATCAAATACGGCAGCCATGTCAGTTTCCTTTAGTTTCTAAGCATGACACTATAGTTACCCCTTAGCAGCACTTCAAGTTCAAGTCTAACTGGACATTTTGCACATAACATATTATTGCTAACTTGACCGAGCAGTTCTTCACGTTCAAAACAAATGCTAGAGGTGTGGATAGAGTGTCATAGATTGATGAATTGATCATTGTTATGGATATATTGAATTGAGTATATCTGAATTAATTTATTGCAACTACATGAGGAAGGTATGATCGCCGATATGAGGACAGTTTATTCACTGAGTTGATACAACAATCTTAACTCATGGTCCCTTTTCCTGTCCTGGAGCTTTTCAATGTGTCACACAGCCTTTATCAGCAGACAGTTTGGATGTTCTAACTTTCCATGATACTAAGCATTTTTTACGGCTTATTTCGTGAAAAGTTTGGATTCACAGTTCATTCTTGCCACTTAAGACTCTTTCAGCCATATCTGTCTACATTGGTTGGTGGAGTTTGTCCAGTCGTCACTGAAGTAATTTGACCTTGAGTTGAGTCAAGAATGAACTGTCAAACAGTATATCCAAGACTAAGTAAAGTGTAACACCACACCCTTAATAACAGGTCAATGGAAAACACGTTAGACTTATTTCATGTGGTCAAATATACAGTATCAAAGAAATGCCTTCATTATCTAATTGAACTCTTACCCTCTGGAATCCCAACAGAGCACCCCAGTTATGATATGAACACACATATGAGTGACAGCGCCACAAACACCTGAGTTCATTAACTCCCCAAGTCTCTTCTTCTTCCTCTGTGTCTCCAACATCTTCAGTCTCTTCCTCCTTCTCTCTGTGTTTCTGCCCCTTTCTCTCTCTATTCCTGCCTTGGTGTCTTTTGATATGGTAAGCAGCACCCTATTTATAAATCATTGTGTGTGAAAACATAGTAGGTTAGGGGACAAATAACAAATGCCCTGTGTCTGCTGAGGAAGAGAGAGGGATAAAAAGCAAGCAGAGAGGGAGTTTGAGCAAGGAGAGAAGGGGATTGTCTGCTCGGTGGCTCCCTGCGAGGCATTTCACCCAGGGTGAATGGATGTACATATCATTATCTTTCCACAGTACATGGCGATAATGATATAGGACAGGGTAAAGGAAGAGAAAGGAGCCATTGTGCAGTGAGGCTGCGAGCCAATAAGTGTGGCTTGTAGGCCGAGAGCCAATACTCTGATTCTCTGACGCTGTAGTGTACATGGGCAAGACAGTTCACTGGTGCTGAGGCATACAATGGCTAAAACACCTAAAGCCCTTAATTTTAGTAACAATATCTGTAACATTTTAATTGTTAAAATGTTTTTCATAAAAAGTTAATTTAATGAAATATATATCTATATATATATATGTTTTTGAATAGCAGCACAGCACGACCATGGATATGATCAAAAATGGTTAACAAGGCATTTTCCATTTCAGCTTGACTTTTACATTGTTTCACATTTGATCAGTTTATGATTTGTCCACAAAACAATGAAGATTATTAATTCATCTGCATTGTTTCATTGTCCTAGTGGTTGGCTGTTACAGATCTGCTGATCTTAAGTTATGTAAAAATGTACGCTTGATTAAATTGAAGAGGACTTTTGGGCCTCGACAAAGGTAGTTCTTGTTTCATCTTGTAAATATTTTAATGTTTTATTTTTCCCTGCCTCTCCCTTGTTGCCTTTTTCCATCTATATTTTATATGGCTTAAGGTGTTCTCTCCCTTGCTACAATCAACAAAACCACTAAACTCTGTGCAATGGCGTCATCAAATTACAAATGATGGTATGATGTTGTCTGGCAGCTAGTGCTAGCTGCTTTCATTAAAAAATAGTTGGCAAGATCATTAGGAATTATGTTACTAGAGTTAGAAAGAACGATTCTCTGCATTTAAAAGTTAAGATATTCTCAACAGAAATGAATGGTACATATAACAATCCAGCATTCAATCGTCTCGACGAGCACGACAGTGACACAACTGAAAGAAAGAGAGGTTTTTATGGGGAAGAATCCGGATAAACAAATGGTAATGACTCATAGACCCTGAGTCAGTGTACTTGACGTAGCCGTGATTATACAAACAGTTTATTCCAGTAAAAATAGAATCATTCAGGGAGAAGTCATAACAAAACAATTTCACTGCAGTCAAAGAAGTCAAGTAATGAGATTGTTGGCTCAATTGCCCTGGAGGATACAGCAAAGTGATGTGGAACGGTGACAGAGGGAAGAAAAAGGAAAGTCCTTCGTGTGACAGCTCAGTAATCATAGATGAAAGCAGAGGTCACTGACTTTTCTACTACATAGATTTAAGAAGCAATCCAAAAATAAGTCAGATTTGACAACATGACAGACTTGTGTGTAATTGGGAGTACAGTGATTTGACTGCTTTTCACCTGAAAGAGGAGGTAATCTGTCTGGGGTTAGCTTACTTCAGCCTAACAGACCATAGACCACGAATACTTTCATAAATAGCCAGCAATTTGAGTTCTTATATTCATTGATCTTAAATGTATCTGACTCGAAGCTGATATTTCATCTTTCCTCTGCGCAGTTTTTTTTTTTGAGCAGACATAGTGACAGGCTGACGTCAAGGCTGTTTAAATGGCCCACTTCGTGAGGCTGCTAACCTACTAGCCTACAGTGTGTTTTTTTGTGGTTTATCTCCATTACAGGGACATCAGATGCTTTGGCAGCATCACACAGCCCTGTGGCTTCAAACTAAATTAGACTTTTTCTAGTTAAAACCCATCAACTGTTTCCACAAAATGATTTGGGGATTCAGTTTAATCTTCCCACAGCCCACTCGCTGGATCTCGGCCCAGCTAGTGTCTGATAAGCACTGCTGTCGATCGGCGCTTTCCAGACATTCTCATGCTTAAAGACCCCGAAAAAGACATTTATTTTTGACGTGGGGGCTTCGACGGAGCCACGTTATCTTGTGCATACATAATATTTTGTGATGGCTTCTTCGATTTTAGTGATGCAGAAGTGCATTATGTGACCATGTCTTTTCTTTTGATGTTAAGGTTTTCTGCACTCTCCGTGAAGTGGCCCTCAAAGTAAGACAACCCATTCATCCTAAACACATCGAAAAATAGTTTCATTAATAATCATCGAAGTGCAACTGTAGTTGCAGTTCTTTACACTGAAGTGTTTTGCTGCTTCGGCCTTGTGTGGTCTGGTAGCACACATAATAAAAACAGCAATAAAGGAATAATAAAATACATTTAAAAAAAAACGTTAGTAGTACATTCATGAAGTACAGACCGGCTGCATACAGGTTAACTAAATGCCTGTCTGAACAGGTATGTCTTTTAGCATATGTTCCATAAGTTGGATGCTGCGGCCTAAAAGTTCTGTCATGACGGATCTTAAGACGAGTGCGTTGAACAGACAGCAAATTTGACAAGTTTGATTCAAGATCTAATGAGTGTGGATGAAATTCAGCCATATATGCAGAGGCCTGGCCGTGCAATGCTGTGTTCATTAGAGTGGTCTTTTAAAACTAGAACCTACATGGAAATGGAAGCCTTGGAAGAGATTTAAGTATAGGCGTAATGTGAGACGGTCAAACGTGAGAACGTGTGCGACTGCATTCTGGATTACCTGCAGATGATTAACAGTGGCTATTTTAATGAGGAGAACAGTGTGTTACAGTGGTTGAGGA
Organism: Diplodus sargus; assembly: GCA_903131615.1. Taxonomy (NCBI): domain Eukaryota; kingdom Metazoa; phylum Chordata; class Actinopteri; order Spariformes; family Sparidae; genus Diplodus; species Diplodus sargus. The sequence continues at coordinate 291,731 of CAEMYA010000486.1, read as the reverse complement.
GAGATGAGATAAAGGCATGTATAAGCATCTCTAGCTTGCTTGTTTGGACTAAAGATCTCTGTTTGCTCATATTTCTTCTATTGAAAAAACAGGATCTGGTCAGTTGCTTAACATGGGCTCCAAACAGTGAAACTTGATAAAGAAAATGACCCCTAAATTACACAAATTGGAGTGGGCACAGAGAAGAGAAGCCTGATGCTTTCCATGATCATGGGAACAACCTTCTCTAGAGCAACAACCTGAGCCTGTTATCAGCACTGAGCTGTAGATAGTTTCCTGCTGTCCAGTCCCTAATATCAGTAAGACATTTTAGGATCCTGGTTAACCTAAGAGCCTCATATGGTTTAAATGAAAAAGAGCAACTTGATAAATGATACACACTATTAAAACTGTTAATTAACTGACCCTAGGGCAGCAAGGAAATAACAGGGGGCCAAGAACCAAACACTGTGGGACACCTCAGCATACCGGGGAGGAATCAGACACAAAGTCTAGCTAGCAGAGAAACTGTCATTAAGTCAGGATGAAAACAAATTGTTAGTACTATACCTAATGTTGTTAGTAGTGTGTCTAAAGCAAGATGGGACACATACTTTAGACAAGGACATATTAACAATAGCTGTTACAGCAGGGGCAATAATTGGCAGAACCTTTGGAAATGGGAAAGATGGTATTCAATCCAGATGTTGTTCTACTGCTACACTACAATTTAGCATTTACTATCATCTTGGAACTGCCCTTGGTGACAACAGTGCACAAGGTTCAGCAAAAGTTATTTATGTTTGTGAAAAGCTTAACTGTAACCTTTAACCTCCAACAAAAGATTATTTCATTACCAATACTTGTTACACTTTTTTATCTCCATAATTATCTGCTATTTTAGGTTTCTGTCTTTTTTTTTTTCTTTTAGAGAAGATGACAGAAATGAGCAGCTGCATATCCCTCTACATCTACATCTTAAATTAATGCACATATTTCATCAGATGCTTCAGTATCATTAGCACTGTTGGAGTACTTCCAATCTTGTCTGTATCTGGATCATCTCACTGAACCAAAGGCCATCTTATCTATTTTATCAGGCCCGACATTTGGAAGGGAAATTCTGATCTGAGGCTTGGCTGGATTGATGGCCTGAAAAGATTATCTGGTACCACTGTATGATGGGGTTACAAATGTTATCTGAACCGACAGATATGAGCTGCAAAAAATAATATAAAGCCTGGCACTCAGGTCCAGAGAAACAATCGTGAATCAGTGCCCACTTTAGTGAGGTCAATCTGCTGCTCAGGCTCTGATTTAAGATCAGAGATTGATTACATATGATGTTTAAAGCCCCTGTGTGAATGAACATACTTTTGATGATAGGGATTATACTAGAATGCAAAAGCTGAATGCATTTTTTTTGCAGACACAAACTCTTACCATCAGGACAATTTTACTGATAATCACAAAAAAAATGTAAACGTCTGGACTTTAAAGAGTCAGAAACACCTAAAATGAGATGGGATTTTTCTTTTTCAAAGATGGAATAATGTTTTTATGTGTCGAACAAATACCATCATATAATCCCAAAAATGGAAATAATCCCATCTGGATTCAAAATATCTAGCCCTTTCTCACCCCCAACGCATCAAATACAGCAGCCTGGTAAGTTCAAATTTGAAGCTGCAGTTACCCCTTTTTGTTGCCTGAGTGACGCCCCTTACATTACATGACGTGAGTTATGTCATTTACCCAACTTCCATCAAAGAAGTTACAATACTGAATAGAGTTATTTTAACCTAGAGTATGTTGTTTTCCTGAACCTAACCAAATAGTTTTTCAGGCTAAACCAAACCACGACAGTTTGACAATGTTGATAAGAGTCTGAAAGTCATAAAATGTCATACTATTTGCAATATTTGTCAGTGAAAGTTTAACCTGACATTCTGTACGCATTATTGCTAACGGAAAAAAAACTGACACTAGAGGGGTAGGTAGAGCATCATAGCTTCAAGTTTAAGCGACATTTGCTGAGTGGGGAGTGTGAACTTTTTGTTGACATACCACTTTTCTCTTCATTCATTCAGCCTGACCTTCATGTTCACCAATCAGTTGCAAGTGACATACATGTCACAACTTCAGTTGGCACATAAACTATGGCAGCGGTTTATAGCAGTTAACATCTTCCATATTGTACAAAGAACTATGAAAGTTGAAATGTCCATTTGTGAAATAACAACTTGCGGCCTACGGCTGCACTAATGTCATCCATGCACAGTTGCAATTTTATTTCTCATGACTTTAGCTGTCATAGTTAGCAGTCAGTGCAAGAACATGATGTGCCCATCATTAATCCCGCCTACTAAGCTCTGATTGGTTGAATTTTTCCTCAACCCATGGCGATAGCCATCAATGGACATGACACATGGCTGAACAAATCGCAAATGTGGCATTTCAGAAGTCTGTCACTAAACTAATGTGATGTTAAAGGGTAACTGCACTAATTATATACATTAAAGTCTGTTTAAAAGGTCTTGGGGAATATGACTGCATGTGTGAAAAAAAAGTAGAATAAATCCTTTTGGGGCTCCTGAGGAAGCTGCACGACATCTGATAAATTACCTCCCATGAAGTCACTCATTGGCGAGGTTGCATTGTGGGTAATGTAGGCACTAAGATCTAAAAAAAGGAAAAGGTGTGTGGAATAAAAAATGGTTCTGCTGTATCAACTTTGATCAATTCATAATGAGTCCAACAGAATTATGGGTGCAATGCTAGAACAGTGGTCTACTTTTCAAAAACCTGGCCCCTACATTACCCCCAGTGCAACTTAGCAACTGGGTGATATCAGCGGATGCAGTTTATCCAAGTACATCCGTCTTCATCTGGACACAGTAAAAGTAAACACACTTTAATGCGTATAAAATTGATGCCGTTACCCTTTATGATGTGTGGGAGAAAAAAATCTTGTCCCCTTCATGGTCAAAGAGCACAGGACACGCTTTAATGTAACTGTGAAGATTACAGTCTGTAAACCACCGTCACCTTTGCTCGTGTTAAATTGCAGCCTCAGTGAGGAGAACTTGAGTTCCCCCCTTCAGGTGACCACTCGATCAAGGTTTAATCAAATAGGCTGAAGCTCTTATCCCTTCACACTGCAAACACACTTAATTCTGACACTTAAATGTGTCACACAGCTCCCTCTCCTTTTGTCTTCATTGCGTCCAATTGTTTCTCATTGCATCTGGTTTGCTGTAAATTCTTCTCTGTGTTTCATGTATGTCTTCAGTTTGCTTAAAAATGACTCCGCTGCTCGGTGAATTTCCCACAGGAGCGGGGGGGGAGTCTTGAACCTGAAGTATCAGCTCAATTTGAAAGCTGTTATATACCTCTCAGTCTGTCTAGGAATTTGGAATGAAATATGTTTAATTATAGCGGTGGAAATAAAATTGACCTAAATGTCTCAGTTAAGTACATTGGACTCCCTCGCTTCGCTGTCTCTGGCTCTCCCTCTCTCATCACTGTCCAACAATGTCCCGAATACCCCAATAAAATGCTTATAACCTATATTTCTGAGTCAAGTGTATCTGTCACGCCGTTAATTACCCTATCAGTCTCTCCTTCCCGCTTGCTCCACCTCCTGTCAAGTCTCTTATCCAGCCCTGTTGTATTAAAACTAAATTTACATTATCACTAGAAAAGTCCCACCGCTATAACTCTTATCATTTAAGTTCACTGACACCATCCCTAATAATGCTCCGCTCCTCTCTCTCTCAATCCGCTGCTTCTACAGTTCGTATTACGGATGAATCAAATTTATATCACCCCCAAATGTCTCACTTAACCACATCTGCCACCTTCTGAATCAGCCCCTCACATCTCTTTCTTAATCTAAACGACCCTGGAGTTTCTACATCAGCAGAAACAATGATGGTGTCTGTAATATTTGCAAGAAGTAGCACATCACATCAAATATTAACAACATGCCCGCCAGAGTGGAGCGCGAGCCGCTTTGTAGTTGCGACTTGACAACACGAGTGAGGAAATTGGGTTGGAAGGGCCGGTGTACTCTGTTTGAAGAGGGGCTTGTAATCAGTGTCTGGGTTCATTAGGGCGAGATGAGCTGGTGATGAATCGCCGAGCACAAAGAGCCGCAGGGGTGGGTGGGGCCGTTTAGCATTTTGATTGCATCATCATGTCTGGTTCGTACATCTAAGGCAGCTCCAATTTAATGAAGTATGAAACGTGTCCAGAGAAGATTGTGAAAGGAAGTCGATCGAACGGAGGTAAAATGTATGAGGTCACATAAAGTTCGCGCTCAGTTTGTTTGGGGGTGCATGTGCAGCGTATGAATACAAAAGGAGTAATCACAACTCCCCTTGGAATCCTTAAATGTGCATTTGAAAGGATTTGGGGAGAGATTAACCTATAAAATGCATGAAACATGGCCAGAATATGAGCAGTCAGTTCTTTTAGTTTTTTGTTTTTTTCCCCTTTACCTCAAATGACATTCAGTAGAGTGCATACCTCCACTAAGGCCCAACTATCACTATGTTTTAATCCACCCTTAACTGTTTAACTGTATGTTTCCATACTTTAAGATCTAGGACCAGCATCAAAGTGTACTCACTAAAAGAGATCGTCAAGATAAACACACTATCCCGAGAAAAAAACTAGATGTGGTAAAACGCACTGGGGTCTGTTCCGATATCCCTTGTCCCAAATGTCTCCAACAATGTTGAAACAGAGAAATTTCAGGAAGTCGGTCATTGCAACTAAACTTATCACAAATAAAACTTTGAAACATTGGTCTGTTTCAAAACAGTTTGTGCCTGAATCACAACAAATAGATTTACTTTAGCAGCGGTGGTTGTTTAATGGCGTATTGATAGTGAAGCGGGTTTGACCACAGGAACATTTGCATGTATTGGCGTTACTCGTGCAGTGTTCATCTGCTAAAAACCAGAATGCTTTATTGTGCACTAGCTGTAAGCTGACGTTAGCGAGCAACCACATACACCAAGGGTGTGTCTGTGTGTTTGAATTCATGTCAGCTCTCAGTAAATTCAGCAATCACCTGAGATTCTGGTACATTTGCCCTCCAGCTTCACTCAGCAGTCAACATTACAGAACAGAAACACCAAACAACAAAGGTCATCTCCACAGATCACTGCTGCAGTCAGGTTGATAAACAGGAGGAAAGAAAACACATTTTTTTTAATTTCCAAAAGTTTAAAAGTATTCTCTGAGCTCTCCAGAGCAGAATCCGTTGACTCGGATCAACGGTCTGGCTCTGCACCAGATCCTCTAGCCTAGCTGATCAGCAGCTTTGCCCCCTGCTCTGTACAAAGGACTGTTGGGCCTCGACGGAGGTAATCGTCTCCTGAGTGCTGTTCTAGTTTGCACTCATATTCTCATCTATGTGGTAGCAATATAAATCAGTGATTTGATTTCTAATTTGATTTGATTTTTTCATAACAACCAATCAAATTGGTATTGAACATACTCCCACTGTTTTTCAGTCTCGGTTGGCTCCGACTTGGCGTCAGTGCCTGATTGCATTTGAAATCATAACCAAGCAGGGGGTGCTGCAAATAATCCCTGGCAAGAAAGCTTATATGCAACACTTGTGCGCCATGTTATTGTAACATGTTTTCCCTGACTAACACATACTTAAAACAGAACATCCACCAAGGCCCAGTTTGCTTTAATTTAATCCAACCTAAGCAAACCAATAAACCAGCAGACACAGGTGAGCTTCATAAATATACACAAAGGTAATAAAGATCTGTGGCCTTGACATCTTTTAACCTTCGTATGTGTCACTGCTAAAACAAGAAAACCCTTTACCAGAGTGATGCCACAAGGAATGTGGGAAGGGAGCATTCTATAAGTGACGCCACTTAAACAGGTAATGACAGGAAAATGGCTCGCAAAGTGCTTTTAGAGCGAGTACACAATCAGAATTCAGCAATGAAAAATACTCTCTGCAGAGATTTGCAATTAGATTTCAGCTTATGTTTTTGATTACATTTCCATTTTATTGTGTTAAGGAAGAAATGATGAAAACGGTCGATGAAAACGGAGGAGACACACACAGGTATGATTGAATTTGGCTTTGGAATAGTGATGAGGCAAGGTGGGTGTGCATATTTTACACGCCTTACATCCGGGAGAAGATTACAGGTGTTTGACTGGCATGATTTACTAGGGTTGTGTCTATGTGCAGCCAAGGAAAAACACCCACCATTATTTAGAAGGAACAGACAACCTCATACGGTACAGAGTGATACCTGGCATTCTCGGTTGCACTAGAACAGGAGTACATGTTCGAGGCTCTGAGAAAGCACCGACAAGAAAACTGTTTCACCGTAAAGCTCCAGCTGCTCCGAAATCAAAGTAATGACTACAGTAAAGAGGTTTATGCTTTCAGTGGGAGCTTTATTAGCCTTCAGTACAGTCAGAATCCTGGGTAGCACGGATTTAACAAAGCACTTGAAGCATTTTTTAGTTCATGCTAGAAGAACTCAATAGCTTAATGGAGTTGCCAGCAGTTTTTCTTGGCTAGGTATTTATTTTTGTACATTTATCAATGAATGCTTTAGTACAATGGTCCCTAACCTGTGGGTCATTATCTCTGCAGTGGGTCAAGGAATACATTTGAGGCTTCAATAGATAGCTGAAAAAAGCTGGAGAAAAAAAAAAGTAAACAGTCATGCTGCTGTCTTTATGACTACAAAGCACTATAATGAATTTCTCAATTGATTTAACTTTTTTTTTTAACTTTTGAAAAAAGTTTTGTCTGCAGTTACTAAGAATCTCAATAGTTAGGCCGTAATCACTGATCAGTGCTCAAGAAGAGTGTGTATCAGCATTATAGCCTGACTGAATTAGCCTACTTTGGCATGAGGAATCGTTAAAAACCCATGAATTCTGCTTTTTTTCCCTTCTAACTGGAGACATCCCTAACACCCTATGTTATATAATTGAATTTTCACCACATTTACGTTTTTACATTATGGACATTGCTTTATCTGTATATGTCCCAATCGTTTTAGCTTTCTTGTGCTCAGTTCTAATTATAGCATATCATTGAGAAAATCTGTTAAAGAATAAATCAGCAAAAGCAAAACGTGTAATAACATGGCATATTAAGAAAAACACGAGTAGTTAAAATAAAATAATAATTACAGAAAAAAATACACACAATGAAATAATAATAAAGATTAAATAAAATGTTATACATTAAGAAATAAGATAAGGTTGAATACATGAAGCCCAGTCCTGGTCCTGCAGAAAACTATATCTAATTTCAACTGGCGTTTTCTTAACAATTCAAATAGCAAAGGTGAACTTGAAACCTGAAACCTGAAATGCAATGCAACATTTGCCATCCTTTCATGTCTCATCCATCTTTCTCTAGATGTCTCTCCAGATGAATCTTGCCCTCCTCCTATCCATTTCAAGTGCTTGCTGTGTGCCCCTGACTCCAGATATTTCCATTTCAATTGACATGTGATGCAAATGCATGCTGGGATGTCAGTTGGTGAGAATGAAAAAAAAAAAAAAAAGTCAATAAAGAACAAATCAACACCTCATACATATATGGACATCAAATCCCAGTGTCAGCTGGAATGGCTTTCATGAGAGATGGAGGTTAAAGTATAAATCTTGTGTGTGTGTTTACATGCATTAATAGTTTAAGACGAGGCTCAGTGGATGTGTATATATCTGATGCATTGAAGTGTTTGTTCGTGTATGATTTGACGAGCAGGTAAGTCGCTATGATGAAAGCAAACATGGCTGAATTTCTTCAGGTGCGAGTAGGCAGTTGGATGCCTGCTTAGGTGTACATTTATTTTTCCATCTTTTTAAGTGCCGAGACTTGGAACATTGACTCACTTGATACTACTGGAGGAAGAGTTAAAGTAATTTTCATTAACTGGGGGCATTTTTGTTCTATACTCTACCTCAAAGAACTGTTGCATCATAAGCCTGTGAAATGTTTAGCAGTGTATCAAAAAGTACATGAGACTTAGGGATTTTCATTTTGTGTGCCAACATTCCCACCAGTGATTATTCCAAATCACATGGATTCTAGAGATTTTCCTCCTCAAAATGTGTTCACATAAAAAATTAGATTTTAACTTTCCCATGTCCCTATAGACGACAGACAATATCCTAATTTTAAAGCATTCTTATGTCTTTATCATTCCCGAACGGATATTACCTAAAGGAAATATGTGCTATAAAAAATGTCTGTTCAACACAAGATGAAATCTAAATATATCGCTTGGTCATGCTGGATTTCTCAACCTATATCAGTGAGTCAGTATTGTCCTATCACCAGAATAAAGGCTGAACAGTATGTTGCAGCAAACCACAGATAATTAAAAGCTTTATGATTCTTTACATTCAGTTTTTCTCTTGTCACAATGTTGTGCTGATGCTCTGGTTATGTTTAGCAACAAAAAACACTTGGTTAGGGTCAGGAGAACATCATGTTTTCAGTTTTGTCCCCAAAAAGATGGCTGGAGATTGTCCCGAGGTCTGACATTTACAAATGTTAATACACACTGGTCTATCATCAAAAAAATCCAGTGGTTTGACACTTGCAAATGTTGAAACCATCCCCTCCACCTCCTGACGTGACAGTAAGACTGTTGGATTCCAATTCCATACCTTACATACAGAAACACTGGTCTTCTTATTCACTCACAGATAGCTAGCAAGTAAGAGTATTCTATTTTTTTTTCTATTTTGTAACTTTTACCAAATGCGTAAGGCAATCGCGAGATAAATTCTAGTGGGCAATTAGCGAAAACGATCAACTGCAATTACAACCAACTACCGCTTAATTGATTTATTCTTACAGCTATAACAATGAATTGAATGAATGTGAACAGCACCAGCGATTACCTTTAATGGTGACTGATGAATGATGAAGCGCAGTTGGGATGTGATACATGGCAGTCAAGTGGAAATAAAAATGGAATCGGGAGTCAAATGGGAATGCTGAGCATGCAGAACATTCTGTGATGAACTGGGCACTTGTGGCGGGATGAAGGAGAGATCTTCCGTAGCTCTCAGCTTTTAGACATGAAGCCTGAAACAAATCATGCAATCTACATGGCTCCACTGGGAATCTGGAGGGATCTGATGCTGAGTGTTTTGCAGGTGGCAGGGTCCCACGGGACTCAGTGTGGGATTTGTTGCAGTTCATGACAATAAAGTAAAAAGGGCACTTTAAGAATAATGCCAGATTTGTTGACAATCCAAGAAATCTAACCTGGGTAGCAGGCTGCTCCTCTGGGAATGGAATACAGCTTCAGTGTGAGATTGTTAAAAAGCTGGACCTTGGATTCCACCATTAACATGTATAATACTTGTGGTAGGCTGACATTTGATTTACGTGGCCTACCGACCAAGGTCTATGGGCAGACATGGAATATGATAGCACCTACACTAATATAATCGGACATTCACAGTTATGTTTTCATTAGTGGTCCTATTTATAAGAAACGTTGATTTTTGAGTCTTATCCCCAAACTGTCAAATACCGATGCGTTGGGATGGTGGCCGACCCGTTCTACAATTCCACAGCGTCAGTATTTGACCGGTTGGGAGTGAGACTCAAAAATCAACCTTTAAACTCAAAATCATTGTGCTTTTGTTACCTTAGAATGAGCCTTATATGTCCATTATAGTCATGGGGTCTGTGATGTTGCACTGCCATGTATGATGATATTTCCATCCTAACATTTAATACAGAAACATTGTAATTGAAATTTCAAAAGACTTGTGATGTAATTTTAATCGAGGGCTGTATTAAACAGAGGGTCAGAGGTCCCTTCTCACTGTAACATAGTATGCATGTGTAAAATATTATACATCCAAATGTCAAGGTAATGAACCAGGATGAAAGAATGAGAAATGTCCTTTGGCTGATAAATGCACCAGCATTTAAAGCAGAGCTCATTCAAACAGTCAAGCTTTTCTAAAGTCTCAGGGACAGGAATCAAACTAGTATGAGTTCCTTTAAATTCCAGTTTTATTTCCAACCTGGCTGAATGAAAGTTAAAGGAAAGGCTCCAAAGTACATCTGAAGCTAGTATGAAACTAATAGTTACACAAATCAAGTATCTTTTTCAAATATATAGTCTGTCTAGTACACAATTCACATTATCTCCCCCCAGGACAGTTACCCTCTCCAGCAGAGGCATGGTATGAAAAAAGAGGGAATTTTGCACTTCAAACAGATTATTTCTGGAAGAGAACAACTTGAAAATAACAACCTCAAAGTTGCACAGTAAACACCTTTGTCCTGAACTCACTCACTCACTCACTCACTCACTCGCAGTGAAACTTTAATACTTCAGTACATTTCTGACTCTAAACGGGAACAAAAGTACACCAAAGGTCTGACTGCACCCATAGTCTCAGATACTTGTTTGGAATTCTTCATACTCCCCATATGAGCCTGCTGTCAGGCTTGAGATGTTCATTTCTGAGCTCCTGAACAAGCAGGAGAAAATGTCAAACATTTTTCTTAGCACACTGTTCGCAGCCGTGGACCTCAATGTGCCAAAATAAAAGAAAATGGTAAAGTTGCTTGAAGATAAAGTTACAATATCGACAATTCTTTATTACATCTGGTTAATACCCTTTAAAGGGGGAAGTATTTAAGAGTTGGCCACCTGTCAAATTCATACTAAATGGGAGCCCAGGGAAGTGCTAGTGATTAGGCCGCTAGCACAGGAGCTCTGCACCGAGATAGGGCTAGCTAGTTGGTATGGTATCACTTCAGATATCTCTGGAACACAACATCATAATGTCAAAGTGGCTATTTATTCACATTCTCTTGGCAAGTTTAGTTTGTTTCTGAGCGTTTTTTACTAAAAATCTTACATAGAGCCCTTTCAAAGGATTGGAACGCAGGACAGAGAAGAAACAATCCTCCTGCTGACATAATAACGTGCCAAAAATCTGCTGTTGGAAAGATGTTAACATGCACATCATAAACAAAATATCCAGCCTCTATTTAGCTAATTCTGTTTTGTTTATACTGTATAGACCATGATTACAGATGCTATTTGAAAAGGACATTGATGTGAGGGTAATATCACGAGATCCAGTTTGCATTCTGTCTGACAAATGATTTCCTTTTTGTACAAAACAGCTTTTATCTACCCTTGTGGTTGTGTGTGTGTGTGTGTGTGTGCGCGCGCGCGCGTCCAGTGTATGAAATGAACGGCATAAATGTTCCCTTACACACACACACACATACACAGCACTAGAGCTAGATGAATGAAAGGTCGGCTCTGCGCTCTAATAGCTTTGACTTGCTGACATTTTCTGTCCAGCCCTGGAGAAAATAGAGGGATTAGAGTGCACACACACACACACACACACACACACACACACACACACACACACACACACACACACACACACACACAGACACACACACTCACTCGCACACAGAATCGACCTACACATGCTCTTAAACCCTCACACACTCATATGCCGTCCAGACATGCGTACCAAATCACACACCGAGGGACACATTTAAATCTAGATATGCACAGGTAATGCAGACAGTCATGTAAGAGCTGAGTTCGGTGCATCAGCTATCCTGCAGGTGATTATCTGCGCCATTGTTCAGAAGCTGCAGTTACAGTGCAGCAAGCCTGTAAAAAAAATTTAAAAAAAAGAAGAAGAAGAAAAGAAAAGTATCTCTAATGTGCCGGCTGTTTCACAAGTTTCACAATTTAATTATTTGCTATATTAAAATATGACGCTTCAGAAAACCGGTGACAATGATGGAGAGGCAGCTGGAGAGAGCCAACTCCCCAATTCCCCCGCACTCCCGTCGCTCGTTCTTCCCCGATGTATCACAGTAACTGAAATGTCAAATCAAGCATCAGCATTAAATACTGAAGTGCCTGTGAGCTGCTTCCTGTCGTCTCCTACTCCTCAAGTGTGACTTATCGCTCTGCCATGGAGGAAGACTTCGAGAGAGTTCGAGACACTGGTTGGGGAAATGATGAGCAATGTGACCGGAGTGGCACATCATCACGGCCAGTACTTATCATTTTGGTAATTTTCTATTCATTCACTATTAAGAGCTGTATGCAAATCAGCAGTTATGAAGATGCTTCCTGTAATACAGAGGATGATGTGACTGGAACCAATTGTGACAAATTGTTTTTCCCCATATCAAAATTGCATGTTCCTCTGGTCAAACGGAAACTTCGTAGCACAAGTTTAATGAAAGTCTTTTGATCTGGTCTATGAGGGAGAGTGTAGGTAGTGACGTGACATCACACGCGGAAGAGAGGGTTTGACTCATTGTTATTTACTGATGAGACGCACTGGGGAGACGCCAGGGGAGTGATGACGAGGCAATGAGTTATGAAATTTGCTTGTTTTATTCGTTGTTTTTGGACTGAGTAACAGTTTGAGAGCTCTTCCTGTAACAACTCTTTCAAATAAAATACAACATGAACTCAGTGCATCAAGAAAAGAGCATGCTAGCTAGATGGCTAAATCAACACCAGTACTGTCATTGTACGACCAGTTTCTTATCCGTCTATTTGTGATGACCATCCGTTTGCATGACATTTGATACATTTGTAAAATGTTAGCTTTGTTGTTTCTAGTCGGCATGTGTGGGCAGGTAGTACAGTGGGGCCCAGGGTTTGAGTCACAATATGAGCTTTGTGGGGGTCTCCAAGATAAGTAACCCTAACCAATATTACAACGCCCCACTCTAAATGAAAATATAGAGGTTAGAAGGAAGGAAAGAAACAACCTAATGTTTTGTACTTGGTACCTAATTCACAAGAAGGCAACAATGAGTTAAAATTTCCCCTAGCTGTTTCACAAAGTTTATTCATTTTCTGTTTGTGATGTAACAACTCTCAAAACCGCTTGATCTGTAAGGGAGTCTTGTGACATTCATCGCACCATTATGTGGTCTATATATCCATGACTTTCACACACATGCTGCAGTCCACATCAATTGTGTAAAGTAGATCACAATAACAAGTGTTTCATTCAAATAAAAAAAGGTCTGACAGTGCACACTCCAGACAGCAAGGCGTGCTCATTGACACTGTCATTCACAAGAAACTATGGCGCGTAGTTCCTCTGGAGAACCTGTTTCTTTTAACCTGTTTATGTTATTATATATAATTTATATCATTGAAAAAAAATCATCATTTGTTCTTAAAATAACAGCCGCTAGTAATGTCTTAGAGACCCCCACTGATCTGTGATTTTACTGCTTCAATGGGAGCTCATCTCACATTGGCTCTCATGTAACTTGAACCCTGGTAGGGTCCCATTGTCATCAAGATGGCTTATGACATCAAAATAGATATTTTTGTCTTCCAATAATTCAAGAAAACTGTTTGTGTTCAGTTTAAATGTCTATTTATATTCTTTTTTCAGATGCATTTTGCCTAATAATTAAGGGATTAAAACTTCTGCCTCTCATTTAGGGGACCCTGGTGCGATTTCTGCCAAGAGCCAATATTTCATAATTTCAAAATGTTAATTGTTTACAAATCAGAAATTGTCTCAACTTAAACAAATGAATAAATCAAAATAAATAAATTTGAAAAAATAAATAAATAAAAATTTTAAACATAGTTTTATTTGTAACATCTCAAATTGGACCAATCAGACGAGAATGAACCGTTGGCCTCATTATGCAACTAGAATATGATGATACCTCTCTGTCTGCAAATGGACAAACTGATGTCTCAAACTTGTTCAAGTTTTATTGCCAACATTTCAAATTCAACCTTAAACTGAAATCAATTGTTCATGGATGTTAAATAGTTTTAACTCTATTTATATTCTTGGAATGTTACCTTGGTATTTATATGAAGGCATTATGTGAGTTGTTACAGTTGCTCCTACACATGGGGGCAGATGTACTATTTGACTCCTTGTGTTCCAATGAATATTGTGACAAAGATTGCTTGTGAAAACATTTGATAAACAAGAAGAAGAGGGTGCACAGTGACTGAAACTCATTATTATTATTGCGTTTGAAAAATGTGGGTCTAATTAAAATGTAGTTGATCTATCAAGACCAATATCTCAGCCTTCTCTGCATCTGTTTTGGCCATTCTTTTTCTTTTTCTTTTTTTATTTGTCTCTTGCAAGTACAGTTTTTCTCGATTTGCTTTGATAAAATGTGCAAACAGCTGCATTCCTTGAACATTGTAATCCGAATTTTATCCCACTGACGGCCTCTTTCATGTTCAGACACGGTGGGATGTTACAAACTGATTTGCTGAAAAAAGATATTTTTGGCTGCTGTTACATTATATTAATAAATAACCTGTCCTTTTGAAGTGATGGGAAACGGTGTCCACGTGACTGCGACGAAGGAAAACAAAACGTCAATCTGTTGCCTTTGCTCCCAAACCTTCCTCCGTTCCATTTGATGTATTCAGCGGGGTCCCAGTGTTGAGTAGGAGGATTCACTACTGTGCCATCGCTCCTTTCCTCCTCTCAGTCCCTTCTGTCAGACTCTTCCTTACACTGTCTGTCATTCCAGTTCCTTGATCCCCGGTGCTTTGTCAACAGGTCCCAGTTTTGAGTGGGTGTTTCCACATCCTGTCATTTAACTGAAACACCACTTATTTCCCCCCTCTGAAACAGTACAGAAGGACTTTTTTTTTTTTCTAACTCAGCCAACTTTCTCGGATTTCACTTGAACAGAAGCGTAATTTCAAGATCTACAGGTGCGACATATAATACTCAGTTTTTGTTGAAGATTTTCTTTAAACAGCACCTTTAAATCCCACTGTATCACAACAACAACAACATCATTAATTACTACCTATTTCTAGGTATGATGGAGCTACAGTATGGTTATTGATATTCATTTACTTTACACCTCACTACATAAAGAGCTGCCTAATGCCTGCATGGCACCCGTCGGTTATGTGTCATAAGAAAAGGTGGCACCATTGGGAAATGGCTGATTCTGACTGGCTTGCTCAGCTCAACCACTATTAGAGTGAGGGGGAAGATCCTGACATTGCTAGTAAAAGTGGTGGAAGTGCCAGAGGGCCGGCTTAGTTCCTCCAACTTATAAAAGCTGTGAGAAACCAGCAATTTCTCACAAAGATGTTCTGGGAAATACTCCCCTTACATTCTTTAAACCCATCACAAGGTCCAATTTTTCCTTGTCCAGTACTTTGGACATACAGTGAATTAGCCTCAGCGTCATACTGTGCTTACAGCTCATTGCTAACATTAGCTAGATGGTTAAAGAAAGCTAAAGATGGTGAACATACTAAATACACATTGACATGTTCAAAATGTCATTGTTAGCATGGTAGCATGCTGATGTCGAGTGTTTACCTCAAAAAACCACGCCATGCTTTCACACCTAATATTCAGTGACACTGTATGTGGCTGGACTTTTGCTTCATTTTGAGGCCATAGTGCAGGCAGTTTCTCTAGCAAACTTCTATAGGCTAAAAGTTTAGGCTTCATAACTGAAGATCTGAAGATCAGTTTCAGGGTTTTGTAAAATCGACCTCTACATGTGAAGTGAAAACCCCAGCTAAATTCAGTCTAAATGTCCCTTCCAAATTCACAGGGATAGTCCATGCTTACTTTCCAGGTCCATCCATTGTATACAGTAAATTGTAATGGGCATCCATCCCTGAGTCAGCTAATCCCAACTTCACCTTTCTGGATATGGTTTACTAGTTTTTATATTCTGAAGAACCCCTCTCCCTGTTTATGCATTCGTAGCCTCTTTACCTGCATCAGTTGCTACAATTCCGCCATACAACACTTTGCAGGCATTCTCAGCTGATAATGTAAAAGTGTGAATGTAAAGAGGTGATATTCAGGAAGACCCTAGGTTAAGGTTAAAAAGACCACATTGGTTAGTTTTTTTTCCTCTGTGAGCATCAGTTTTAATGCATAGTGTTGCCAAAAGTATGAAATCCTTGCCAGTTTTGCTGCAGAGCACCAGTCAGACAAACTGGGAGAAGGAGGCAGGGATGCTGGTCTCCGGCTTGTACTACAGTGTTCTTTGGATCTGTTTTTTTCTGCAGACCGTTATTATTACCGTATATACTAATTACCGTTGTTATTATTGTAAAACTGTCAGTTCTTAACTGACGTGACATAACTGCTATGTAATTGAGATTTGGCTCACTTAAAACATGAAACATTCGAAGGCTGTGCTTCTGCGAGTGGGGGCTAGATCCCCCAAAACGCTAGACTGACAGGAATTTGCATGATTGAACCTATATACTAGCGCTATGGTCAGCATTTGTAAAGCTTTGAGTGCCAGCAGATTGAGAAAAATTTTAATGGCGTAGCAATGATGCACAAAGGCTGTAGAAACCTGCAAAAGATGGAGTAATCATTTGAAAATAATCTGAAATAATGAGATAATGGGGCTGCTGACGTTGCAAACTACATGGTCTACTGGGAAAAAAAAAACAAAACACTTTTACACCCCAACTTTTGAGCCAGGACATTTGAACTCTGGTGTCCCAGCTCGACACCCTTGGGACCTTCGCTGTGCCCTGAGTCAAATACAATCAACAAACATGGCACAGCATATCCACTGAACCCATCCATGCTTAGAGAGATGATCGTTCCAAGCAGTTCAAGCTGACTTTTTCATTACCCCCGATAGAACAGATGTCTCATCGTCTCTCTGCTGAGGCCACATGCCCCGGGTTTTCAATGGCCATAATACTTCAGCTTAAAGAGGCTACGATTGAACAACCGTGCACTGCCAACAAAAGCAGCATGTGGAGACGGTTTAGCTTTTATAGGGCACTCTTGTTTGCATATATTGCATTTATAATATGGCGGGGGACACTGGTGTGAAAGTTTAAATGAAAAACACAGATTTCAGCCACCAATAAATTCACATTTTTGGTATTTCTGTTGCATAGATGTAATCATTAATCAATAACAGGGTTTAAGTCTCAATGCAGTAAGACAGTTGGGTCATGTCCTTATGCCACAGGTATAGCATGAGTTCAGTTTAAGGCTTATGCAGAACTCTACTTTATACACATAAAGCACATTATTTTCACATTTGGTTCAATGTTCTAAATATCTGCTTTCTCTCTCGTGGCTAGTGTGCAGTAAAATAATCAAAAGTGCAACTTCCACCTGGGGAGCTTTGGCAGGGGTCACATAGTTAAACCCATGTCAAGTTACATCGTGTCACTTGAGATATCCACTCGATGACAATTTGAAATATTTTTCCTTCAGTTTACATAACTGATTGACTATATTCCAAGGGACCATATTCCCTGATCTGTTTGAGCGTCTTAGTTTTTAGTAATGACGAGTAATGACAGGCTGATGTTAGCGCCAAGGACTTTATGTTTCACCCTTGTCTGTTTGTTGTTTGTAAGACGGATTTCATAAAATAAACTGAAAAGATTTTCCTGAAACATGGATGGAGGATGGGTCACTGCCCAGAACAGACCCCATTAACTTTTGGTGCGGATCCGGATCAAGGGTCTGATCTCAACCTTTCCTCAATTTTGTAAGGTGGTGAGTTTCTTTTCGGCATTTTCATTTATTTCTTTTGGAATACTACATGGACATTGATGAAAAATATCAGGTGCATTTTGGTGGCTATTAACTTTGAGTGAATATAGAAGAGGACTGCTGGGCCTTGGCCTTGAGACAAGCAATCTGCCCTCTAGTGCCATTCTTGTTTGTAAAAGCTTTTCAAAATGAATTGAATTTTTTTGTTGTAAATGCCACACTCATTACAAACCATGACCATGAATTCTCAGTTAACACTGTTTACATACCCTCACATACAACCAAATCAAGTTATGGGCAAGTTAAAATCTAGCAATTCTCTGATTTAAGTTTGGAGAAGGAGGCCCGACATATTACTAGATCGACCATATTTATGAGACCTGACCGACGTAGATCCTGTTCCTGCTTGGTTGAAGCACAAAGCTCATTTCAAACAGCAGTGGCTGTTTCTGGAGGGGAAGCCTGAAATGATTCTGATGAAAAGCGAAACAAAAAAATCGGAAAACAAACCCGCTGCAGTAGAATGTGAGCCTCTACTGCCTATTGCCTCTCTCAGATATTCCCCATTCTTTAGGCTCTCCCAAAATGCAGGTAGTCCTAAACCCAAACAAAATAATGAACGGCAGACACTTTGACTCTGTTAATGATGGCTCAGCTCCATGATCCATGACAGTAATCCACCCTGGAACTGGCTCACATTGATGAAATATGTCCTTTTTTTCTTAATGTCATGCCATGCTGTACTGTTTCCCTCCACCACTGCAAGCTTCTCCTGCTGCTGTCTGTGCACGCCGTTTCTGCAAGCTGTTTCTGAATCATGTCTGGCTCACTATTGAAATATGTCGACTGCGTCTGGGTCGTTTAAGCGGTCTCCCTAATGCTTTTAGGATTCATTTAGGGAGCATCATACAGCACACAGCCCGCTTTCCCGACGTATAAAGCCATCACAACAAATGGTCCAAACTTGTCTGATTGGTTTATGACTGAATTGAGAGATGCACTTAAAGAGACGAGCAGGGTGTGCAGGGAGAAGGAAGAGACAGCGAGGCAAAAATAGAAAATCTGCATCTTTCAACTTTTTTCCGTGCTCCTTCCCTCCCTCGCTCCCTCCCTCGCTCCCTCTCTGACTGTCTCAACATTTACCGAATGCTCCTCGGCATCACACGGGGCCTTGCCTGACATATGGCCGTCCATAATTCAAGATGATTTGAGTACACATTTCTGGGATTTACAGTGGCTGAGATGCCGTTTTTACGGTCATAAATCCAATTTGAAAACTCCTGCCTCCTGAGCTCTCGGTGCCTCCGGAGCTATTCTCGGCTTAACTTTTTTGGATGTACACTCATGTTAAGGAAGCCTGAAGGACTGGAGACACAGTGTTGAAACTGTGATTTTAAGAATGTGAAACGTCAGCAAAGCTAATGGTTTTTCAGTGTATTTCTGTAATGTTTTATGACTCTATGACAAACCTTGTCTCCTTGTCCTCTCTGCAGCGGCCCCGGGTTCGAGTCCCGGCCTGGGGCCCTTTTCTGCATGCCAATCCCCCTCTCTCTCAACCTGTTCCCTGTCACATCTTCAGCTGCTCTGTCAATAAAGCCAAAAGCCCAAAAAATGTACTTTAAGAAAAGGAAGTCCTGTGCTTGTTCCATCCATCCAACCATCTACTCCATTTTCTTACCTCTTACCTGGCTTTACTGCTGCCGAGGGACATCGCTGCCTAAAAAGAAACATAAATATGGGTCGTAATATGCTGCTTTTATAGCCCACCTACTGTCTGTGGTTGTTATTCTATTCTATTCTTCTATTCTAATTCTATTATTCTATTAAAACAGTTTAATTATGTCTGTATCAGGAAAAAAATAAAATAAAATACATGGATAACTCAGTTGTTGGCGATGCCCCCTCACAGCAAGAGGGTCCTGAATCTATCCATCAAGGAGGGCCCTCCTGGAGTGAAGTGTGGTTGCTCTTCATGTGTCTAGATGTTCTCCAGGTTCACCAGTTTCCTCCCACAATCCAGAGATATGCAAATCAGGTGAACTGTGTGAATGCGTTTTTCTATGCTGTATGTGTTAAAGGTTCGGCGCGCTTCAAACAAATCAGAGTCTACAATGTGTCATCGACCATTCTGACATTTAGACCTGTTCGGAAAGGTCGCAGTCGACTGTGGGGACTCGAGGCTGCACTTATAACCTCCACCTGGCTGCATACAAACAAACCAAAAGAACAATTAAACGTGTCAAACACAGCCTGTTGATCAAGCATAAACGGGTCCAGATTTCTGTTTCCATTTGAACGCGCTTGAAAGCTTGGAGGCTACTTTGCTCCAGTCCAGATGGCACCATATTACAGAGGGCTGCTTTTGAATGCGGAATTTCTGGCTGAGGTTAGTTGTGAGGTTGGCCGAGTCGCTAATGCACGAAAACAAGAGACCGAAATCCAGTTATGCGAGACAGGTGTATTTATTTGCCTGTGAGAAACGGGCATGATCAAATTGTCTGTTTCAGAGAGTTCCAAAAAGTTGTCAAAGCCAGCCGCCACCTACGCAGCAGGCAAGTCATATTCGACATGTCACAGCAGGAAACAGGTAAAACCAGCCCGTTCTCACTCCCAATGCATCAAATACAGCAGCCTGGTCAGTGGACGTACACGTCTAAGTTTGACGCTGTAGTAATCCCTCTAGTGTCTCTTCATGAAGCACCCCTCTGGTGCAGTGTTGTAAAAAGCGGCGCAATCAAAAGTTAGGGGGTGGTTGGATGAGTCATACTCAGGACACAATTAAGCAAATGGAACAGACACTGTCAGGCAATCTGACATAAAATGAGATTTCAAAAATCTGTTGCAAATTCACTGTGGTTTGATATGTGCCTTTGCTAATAAGCTAATCCCCGACAACTTCCCTCAGCAATTTGGTGTAAAGGTTTGTTGCTGTAAAATGTCTCTGTTTGCGGCTTTGATTTTGATTCCTCTTGAAAGAATGTGTGATTGGTACCAGATCAATTATTTTAAGAGCTTTATTCTATTAGCTGGACACCTGCATCCGTACAAACCAAAGGGGGCATCTCTGAGCTTATTTAAATCGGATAAACTACACACCGAGGGTCCAAGCGCCAACAGACAATTTTCTACAAAACTAGGTTTGAAAGAACAATAGTCTGTTTCTGTTCTGCCCTTATTGAACGATTTATCCTCTTGGTGATCTGAAACCTGGTTTCATTATATTGGGGCTCTCATTTTCAAGCATGCCTCGTGGTCATAGCACAGCACAACCACAACAATACTAAACACCTAAGTAATAACAAGCCAAATAAAACATGTGCAAATGGAATTGTCATGAAAGGAAGAGGGCCCCCCTAATAGATAATTACCTTCACATTACTTGTACTGATGTCAACATTATATGGTGATAGTTGGTCTAATTGTGTGTTCCAAAAGACAAAGCATCACCCCTCTAGCATCACTTCTCCAGTGCCACTCTAATGCAGGAGTATACAAGCATACCTGGGTCATGCAGTGGTCTTTTCTTCTGAGGACCAGGGATCACATCGTGTTTGCGTCCATGAGTGACTTCCATTTAAGTTGTGTTCCGCAAGTAAGTTAATGACACAAATTACATAATTCATCCGTAATGGAACATTTTCATTTTTGCAAGTTACAAGACTGAACCTAGTTATTTTTAACCTAATCTGATTAAGATCTTTCCCATTAGGTTTGTGCCTAAACCTTACCAAACTACCAAACCCTTTGACAACAGTCCAATTTCAGTCCAAAAGTCACAATGTCATAATTTGTGGTTTGTTTTTTAAACAAGCTTTATTTCGAAATTCTAATCAGATGTTGCATGTTAACTTTTATTGATATCTTGACCAATAATAAAAATAAATATAATATAATAATATAATAATAAACTGTGAGTGTTAACCTTCACCCTTCAAAGTAAAAGACCCAGATCAATATTTTTTACAATGAATGAATAAATGCCAAGTCCAGACTTTGAAGAAACATTAACCCCCACGACCATATCACAAGGAAAGGTGAGAGGAGGAAAAACTAAACTGACTTGAAAACAAAAGATGCCGAGAAACCATGAGAAGGCAAACGGGAGGATTGGCAGGTCAACAAACCCCTATCAAAAGAAAACCCAAAACCACATAGAGAGAGAGAAAAGAATGGAAATGGATGATGGAAGAGGACAGGAAAGATGAAATATGAAAGGGAAATAATCGGTGGACATGACAGGGAAGGAAGAGTATGGTGGGAAAGGCAATAAAGGAATACAGAAAAAGGACAGGGATTGGGTTTGAGGGTCAGTACTCAGGATTTGCCACCCACAATGCTTCACAACCTCTGCATCGTTACAGGGCCGTCACTGGAAACCAAATCAGCGGCAGGCAGAATTGGACACACAGCCCAGTGGCCATGAAGAGAAATCCAATCACATCAGGAATCATTAGAGCAGATTGTTCCTGGAGCGTGGCGCTTCACACTGTGTGTTCCTCTAAATATTATCACACATGGCTGAGATTTAGACACTACGTATACACACTGATGAAGAGCGTTGTGTCAGTATAGTCTATTTCATTGAGACAGTTAGGACCAGTTAGGGCAGAGGAAATGAGAATGTCAGCCCAAGTGGTTTATGGGTAAATAAGCAAGAATGACATTCAAATGAGAGAGTGAATTCTGAACTATGTGCATTGTGTGCAGCCTATTACATTCATAATGAACCAACAATTGTGAGTCAGGGGCTTTTTTATTGGTGATTGCTGATGCTTGTAACAATCAACCAGTGGCCTTTATTCAGCTAAATTACATTATTTGTTCACTCCAGTGCACAAGGATAAATATAATTGAATTTGCCTTTCATTAAAAGTAAATCTCAAAGTAAAACTGACTGGGTTCAAATGGACAAGAAGCCACACAACCTCTGATTTTTCGGCAGTTTCTACATTAGCCCTAACTTGTAAAATGACCCCAATATTAAACACTTTGTGCAAGAGTTTGTGAGTATTCAAAAATGTAATCAACAATACCCAACATTTCTTTCAGCTTCAGGCAAGAAATGATGCTCCTCTGAAGGTCAGCCATGATAGCTGCTTTACTTATACAGGGGTTTTGTGCTAAACTGTAATGCTACCATGGCAAAATTTTCACAATAATGGTGATGTTAATCTGCTGGTGATGCTATCGAATTACAACGTTCCGTATTTTTTGTTAGTCTACTGACACCTTTTGTTCAACACTGAACACCAAAGACAACTGATGATGATTGTCGTTTGTTTTGCAAGCAGTTGTTCATGAAGTATCTAATATGCCGCTATAGAAAGAGTTAAGGGATCACCACAGTTATTACCATCCCACCTCTAGACCACAATTGTCTGCACCAGATTACACAGCAGTCCTCCCAATACTGACTGGAACACAGCAAACAAGGCTGCCAAATTGCCAGCCACAGATTGAGTCACACCAGTGAATACCTTTAAAGACACTGGGGGATATTTTGGTCCGTTCATGTGTTCTTGTGTCAACCAAACTGTGTGTTATTTCAGTCGTCCTGTGGAAATTCCTATCTGCTCAACCTGAACAATTGTGAAGTTGTAAACATAAAGAAATGCTCAGTTATAACTTTTCTGTGATTTTGTATAAACTTACTGAACTAACATTTATTCTGGCAATTTGGTTGCCACTTACTGGAGGTTGCTGATTGTTCTGAAGTCTAGTAAAATGGATTTGCAAGACTAACAGATTGTTGCTTTGACATTTGCTTGGATTTAAACAAAGATTTCTTCATATTTGAGCTGTTTATAGGCATATTTTATAAGTAAAATTTAAACTATGTCACGAGTTACATGACGTACTTACACTATGTAACTCGAGTTATGTGTCCTTTCTATACATATATTACAAGACTGAATGTAGTTATTTTAAATGTTTTCCTAAACCTAACTAAGCAGTTTTGGTGCCATAACCTAGCCAAACCACAACTGTTTGACAACATTAACAACAGTCCAACAGATATAATATGTCACAATATGTTAACTTATTGTCAGCAAGCTTGATTTTTAAAAGTCTAACCAAACATTGCATACTACATCTTACTGTTAACTTGACCGCAGAGCTCTTCACATGCAAACCTGACACTAGAGGAGTAGGCAGAGCATCATGGCTTAAAGCTTGTGGCCACTGACCAAGCTGCTGTATTTAATGAATGTGGAAATGAAGAGAATAATCATGTTTATCAAAATGTGGAAATATACTTTAAAGTGTATTTAATTATCATACACTTTAAACATTTAAGACCCATACAATGCACTCTACATTTTACAGATCATGCACACATTCTGGGAGTAGTAGATTCACATTACACTTAAAATCACTGGAATTCCAGCAAATACAAGCCGAGAATAAAAGAGCAAATCAGATAATGAAATACAGAGTTAGTCCATGCTTTCTAGATCAAGTCATATAAGCTTTATTTCAGCTGATGTCTCTATCCCCAGCACAACAATTTGTCCGCCCATTAAAAACACAGATCAGATTTAAGCACATAAAACTTGGTTAGGTGTAATGAATCATCATTTTTTTTGTTTGTGTTAAAACGACTGCCTCATTCAGGTTAGGGTCCCTTTGTGACCGTGGTTATAATACGAACAGCCATTTCCTTAGTCACCTCAGACAATCACAAAATCACCAGACCTCAAATTTTCAATTACTCAAATGCTATAGAAACTGAGCAGCTTGGCTTTCCGAGCGAGATTAATTTGGCTCATTAGCCGTATTCACTGGCAAATGCTTTAATAGCATGTTAGCTAATTGATATTGCTGCTTCACCTCATCTGAGTGACATATCTGGCAAACAGTAAAACGCCCCGCTTGTGGACTTGAACACCAGCGCCACACATTGTTATCTGTCTCAGGTTTTCAGTTATCACCTTCCCCCTTACTGATGGATGGTAAGCTGGCAGCATGAAGGGGGGTTCATTGGACAGTAAGTGATTATAGTAATATAGAGTGTTTCTCTATGTCACCATGCAATGGCAGATTTATTTCTGACCAAAGGTTTGTGTGCTTATTTCACAGCGGCCTGATGTCATTAAACACAGTGGGTCATTGTTTGTTAAGGCTCTGAGCTGTGCAGCGTTCTAAACGTGGAGGCTGCAGATTTATCACGTCTCTCCAACTGCCTTAAGATGGCTGCAGGGATTTAATTAACTGATTCACTTTAATTAGCCTGCCTGGGAATCACAAGCGACTCTAACTCCTAAGATGAAGTGCTTTTGGATATTTTACCAGCTCCAAAGTAAAAACACTGAGATGAAAATGTACTATTGTATGCTTTTAGGATTCTCTTGGAATACGTCCCAAGGACTTTTGTGGTTGCTTTTTTACTGTTAGTCAATCCAACAGCCAGCATCTGTCATCAGGTATTTACAAGGGAAAAAAAGACAACGACAACAGTGCCAAAATGTTAAAAAGGTGCTTAAACCACTGGAGCTTCAGCAGGAGCTCAAGCTGAAGTTTTTGAACAGACTGGTGCAGAAAAAAGAAGACACAGTGGTGCTTTTGGGAATTGTTGTTAAGAACCTGTTTAAATCAGTCTTAAATAAAAACCTTAACTGCATGTGTATATATTTTTTTGTTGCAGCAGGTAGCTGAGGCCTCTGTCGTCCACACTGTATTCTGTTGTACATGTGTGATGATGTCATTACATCAGGTGATATATGGTGCAAATTCTGGTGCACTGGTGCCAGTAAGTGGTGGAGGGGTGCAGAGATGAAAGATAGTTGACAGAGAGCAATGGAGTTAAGACATTGTTTTAAGCATAGCAGAGTGTGATTGTAGTGTATTCTATAGTTTTAATGGCTGTATATTTTGTAGTTTTGATCATAGTGTTTGTCGTTTTGATTGCAGCGTATTGTGTTGTTTCGTAGTGAGCATGTAAAGCATTTGAGGAAAATAATATCACAAAGGGAAAACAAAATACAATGTATGCACAGGGGAAATATTTCATAAATGTGAGTATATCAAAATTCCATTGGTTTGAGATTGTGTACAGAATGTATGTCTCATGATACAGTTAAGGAGAGTCAGACACAGAATAGACAGGTGGAAATAAATCAAAAGTATATGTGATTGAGTTCATTTCTAAGGTATGAACCTCCAATATAAAAATGTATTCAGGATAGATCTGAGGATAACTTCATTAAATACGTCTCCTACTACTCAGTACACAGAAAGTTTCATTATTACTTTTTCGGTGTTAGTATGGTTGTAGTGTTGTGTCAGGTGTGCAGTTGTATTGTCATTATTTTGGAATTTGCAGGCGCAAGTGACAAGAGTGAAAATTGCCCTTGGGTGATTAACCAAAAGGCCCTTTTAAGATTACTGCCATTCTATGTTTTAATGCAGCAGATATACAACATTACCAACTAGCTGGTGAACAAATTGTTGCTTTCAGCTAAGGAGCCTGATGATCATGTAATACATGATAATAGGGGTGGGAGAAAAAATGGATTCACATAAGAATCGTGATTCTAATCATCCACAACTCTGAATCGATTCATAAACTTCAAAAATCAATTTTTTTATTAATGTTTCCCCGTCCACGGGCTTCCGTACACAGCGTTGCAGCAAGCTTGGGGAAAGAAAGACAACAAATTTGTCTTCAAAATAAGAGTTTTACATTCACACACACCCCATTGGAGTTTAGAACTGAGTTCTAAACTCCAGCGGGGGGCTTTTATTTTGAAGCTAGCGACCGTTCTTAGCTTGCCGCTACAACAACAAGCGAACAGCGAAGACAGCTTCAGAGACCGAGGAGACGCTAGCATCTCCTGGATCTCAGCAGCTGTCCAGTTGCTCATCTTGACGTCCGCAGATGAAGTGATGGACTGACTGCTGTGATCAACTGTTTCCTGGTTTTAAAACTCCCCGGCTGTGGGGTGCACAATAGTGCAGATCATCCACACCTTCGCCCATCTCATGCAATTTCCGGCATATCAACATCGCGGATTTAGATCGGAATGGAGTTGGATAAAAGGTGTACCCTCCGAGGTGGCAAATTGGCGGACCAGGACAGACCCCCAATTTACCGGCTTCTGTCTAAATTTGCGGACCGAGCTGCAAAAAGGATGGTCAAATTGGTGGCTTGCTGCCCAGAATATAAGCGGCTATTAACTATGCAAACAAGGGCAGCCATGCACTGCAGGCACACTGTCAAACAGAAGTGCACAAAAAGAAGGTGCAGGTCATAACATCCACACACAGTGTAGCCAGCACCTTCCTTCCAAGCAGAGAGACAGCAACTTTTTCAAAACCCATATTCATCTTGTCGAAACACACTCTTTAAGGGCTTGCTTTTTTCATTCTGCAGCAGATTGCGCTATTAAAGTTGTGCTGTTGTGCATTTCATGAGAGAAGTTCTCATTTCTTATATAGCATAATGTGACCATAGATAGATCGAATCGTGACCCTAAGAATCGGAATCGAATCGTGAGACACGCAAAGATTCACATCCGTATATGACAATGTTATTTAGACTACTGAGGAAGTATTAGAACCACAGCCTCAGATTTGGAGTTGCTGATTCTCATCTTAGCCTCTTCACACTCTGCTGCAACCCGCCTAGTGTGTGCTGAAGGTCACAGTCTGATGAAGCCAGCAGAACAAAACCTTCTGCAGAAAACAGAGGCAGAATTCTGAATTCCTGCTCAACAGGCACCGTAGAGTGGCAAGTAGATGAAATGAGTTTCCTCCCCATGGTGACTGGGCTCACCCTGACACCCTGGGTAGGGAGCCCAGAGTAGAGCCACTGCTCCTTCAAGTGGAAAGGACCCAACTGACATTGGTTGAGGCATCAGATCAGGAAGCCTCCTGGGTGCTTCGCCATGGAGGTTTTCCGGGCAAGTCCAAATAGTGAGAGAACCCAACGCACACTGTAGGGTTTTTATATATATATAGAGTATATATATATATATATATATATATATATTTTTTTTTTAGGCCTTTTTAGTTTCCTCAACAGGAGCTGGAAAACATTACTGGGGAGAGGGACGACTGCATTACCTTGCATAGTGTGCTACCACAGCGACCTGGGCCAGAATAAACAGAAGAAAATGGATGGATGGATTCCGAGGAAGCTTTGTGGCTGATATTCAAATATATTGCCAACGCTATTAGTGAACTAGTAGCAACAGCCTCCTTCAATGGGTAACATTAACAAAAGCACACAGCCCCTGAGCCAAGCAAACCTGACCTGACCTGACTCGGACGAGTTCAGGAACAAATCTGTTCGGTGTGTTCATCTGCGTTGGAAGCTTCAGGAACCACGGGCATTGTCTGCTCCGATTCAACATGCGAAGCCTGAGGAGGTTGACTGTTGGCCGTCGGAGCCATTGGATTCTCTGATTGGTTATGTGCTAGCTGTATGACCATTCTAATTGGCGTTGTGCCAGCGAATCAGGGGCGGAATACGGTGTGTGCTTTGTTTTTCTATGCACTCCGTTCCGCCATTTCCTGTTTTCATGTTTTGGAGTACTGGCATGAGACTAGCGCCATCTGCTTATTCCATCTTGCGCAAGGGTAGAACGTACACGCGACAGTGGAGTTAGCAGTACGTGGAAATGGTGTGTTCAATGCAACTGTTCAGCCGAAGTGGTCAGACAAGAGGCAAGGGAGTGGTCGGATAAAGGCAGTTGGCTGTTGGTTTGAGTCTGGGCAGTGTGTGGGGGCCTTTAGCCACAGACACACCTCCAACTGGAATGGTTCTTGAAGGAGGCCTGACGGGAGGAGGTGGGACTATTACTCATTTGGACACTTACTGTTTCTACAATCTTACCAACCCCGGTTTTAAGAGTGGGGCCGGTACTGTCGATGCCAGGCCAACACACTGATTACTTATCTGTCTGGTCACACAGGAGGTACAAGCTGAGTCGACCAGAGTTTATCAAAGAAAGACCAGATAAGCAACTGCTTTTCTCACGTGACAATCGGAAATCAATAAACCATCATGTACACTAATGTGTCTGAAAGCTTAGCATGAGGACTGCATCCTGATAGTGTAGTGCGCTGTGGCATTAAGGAGGCGCACACATGAGATGACAAATTAAACCGCCGGGAACACTTGTTTTCACCTGCTAGAGGAGATGACATGTTAGTCATAGAGCAGCAGTGTTGAGGTGACAGGAAAGCTGCGCCAACAGGCGTTCATCCATTTTTCAATCACACGAGGAGAAACAATGCCTTTTTTTACTATATTGCCTTTGTCTATGTGAATCAGATTCCATGATCGTATTCATGATTCATTAACCCCAGTGGATCCTGAGCCTCCTGTCGTTCCAGGCGCCTGATTAGAGCACGGGCCGGTGTCTGGGGAACGATGCATCCAGGGGAGATGACATTCCTCCATCTCTCCCACTCACTCTCTCTTCTTTCCCATACACACCATTTTATTTTCAGTGTAATAGGCTGCTGACACACACACACACACACACACACACACACATATATATGGGTACTCCCCTTACCCCTAAGCCCCCCCCTTATCTTAGTACCTCTGTGTCTCTTTAATAGTGAGGAGGGAGGTCTCTAGCCAGCAGGGGGACAGAATAACACTGTGCATGAATGATTTTGTGTGTCTGCTTCTCTGACGGGGAGAGAACGAGAGAGGAGACGAGATGGTAGGAAAGAAAGAAAGAATGTACTAGCCGTTTTAAGCTCTCTTGTTTTTACTTCCACTCAAGAATTTCCACTCGTACCAAGAATGCCCATACACCCATACAGTGCTAATCCTTCAGGAATTATTTGGTTTTCATATTTTGGTATTAAAAATTTCTCTGTGAGTAGGACTCTAAAGCTGAGTGCAGTCACTGTGGCTAATGCTAAGCTAGCCATCAATAAATACACCCAGAGCTGACCAGCTGCTTCTCAGAACACAATAATGTCTTGTTTCATGTGTAGAATACTCAACATGTAAGCGTATAACATTTGGGAGTGGGGAACTTGGAGTTGTTTAAATGTGCAATTATAGACAATTCTGATCTCATTCCCAACTCATCACTTTTGGGATTGTATCACAGGTTGGCCACCATCCAGAATGCTGCGGCGTCCCATTTAAGACGATGGTACTGGTCTTGAAGGTCGTCAGTGGAAGTGCACCCATCTACCTCCAAACACTGGTCAGACCACATGGCCCAGTGCCAGCACCTTGCTGTACTACGTCACTGCCATTGTTGAGAGCAAACAAAGGTCGCTCAGCGAAGTCACGACGCTTCTCTGTTCTGGCGCCTCAGTATTGGAAAGAACCCTTGACCAATCGCTGGACAGCTAAGTCACTTGCCATCTTCCGCAAAAGACTCAAGACTCATTTGTTCAGACTTCACCTTTACCCTGCATAGCATGACTAGCAATAGCACAGTGAGCTTTTCTTAAAAATAGCACCTTTAAAGGAGGGTTAGATTGAACTGGTTTGAGGAATTTATTCAGCAATGTTGCTGATCACTTTTGGGTTCAGTAATTGGTAACATAATTAGTCTATAAATGAACAATATGTCACAAGTGATACAGTTTTAAATGACTTGCCAAAATTCTTATCCCAGGTTGTCAGATGCAGACACTTAGTGTCTGCGCCTGACCTGAAAAGCCTTCCTCCCAGAAACCTTTCTTAACACATGGTTGACAATGTGAAACGGTCGTCCCAGCTTGTTTGACCTTAAGCTTAAGTCAGGGAAAGACTGCTGACATTTGAATGACTAAGAGCTTGCTGGGTCGCACACTGCGGTCCTGTCTAGATTTGTCTGACACTACGTATTCTTCAACCGCAGTTGCTCGGAGTTGTTCGCAGTTGTTCGGAGTATGTTATATTGACTCGGATGGGTATACATAGGAGTTAGCTGAAAGGCCAAGACATCTAATCCAGACGCTATGTCTGTGTGTCTGTATGACACACTGACGCCAAGGGACATGACGAAACATCACTATTTGACAGCCTGGGAATGAGAATGGAAGTAATTTGCCCTAAACCAGTTAAGATAACATTCTACTCACTAACATTTGATTTGTGAGATCTGGGGAGGTTGAGATGTACCGTGCACAGCCAGATGATATTTAGAGCATCTCCATCTTGCACATCTCCAAAAAAGCCTTGCTAAGAAGCTGGTTTATAGGTGTCGGGGTATTGAACGCAAAAATGACAAAAAACTAGTACCCTACAGATACACTATATTGCCAAAAGTATTCACTCACCTGCCTTGACTCGCAAATGAATTTAAGTGACATCCCATTCCATCCATCGGGTTTAATATGACGTCGGCCCACCCTTTGCAGCTATTACAGCTTTAACTCTTCTGGGAAGGCTTTCCACAAGGTTTAGGAGTGTGTTTATGGGAATTTTTGACCATTCTTCCAGAAGTGCATTTGTGAGGTCACACACTGATGTTGGACAGGAAGGCCTGGCTCTCAGTCTCCACTCTAATTCATCCCAAAGGTGTTCTATCGGGTTGAGGTCAGGACTCTGTGCAGGCCAGTCAAGTTCATCCACACCAAACTCTCTTCTCTATGTCTTTATGGACCTTGCTTTGTGCACTGGTGCACATTCATGTTGGAACAGGAAGGGGCCATCCCCAATCTGTTCCCACAAAGTTGGGAGCATGGAATTGTCCAACATCTCTTGGCTTGCTGAAGCATTCAGAGTTCGTTTCACTGGAACTAAGGGGCCAAGCCCAGCTCTTGAATCCGCTGACCCTGCTCTGTCATTTTACATGGCCTACCACTTTGTGGCTGAGTTGCTGTTGTTCCCATTCACTTCCACTTTATTATAATACCACTGACAGTTGACTGTGGAATATTTAGGAGAGAGGAAATTTCATGACTGGACTTGTTGCACAAGTGGCATCCTATCACAGTACCACGCTGGAATTCACTGAGCTCCTGAGAGCGACCCATTCTTTCACAAATGTTTGTAGAAACAGTCTGCATGCCTAGGTGCTTGCTTTTATACACCTGTGGCCATGTAAGTGATTCTAACACCTGATTTCAATTATTTGGATAGGTGAGTGAATACTTTTGGCAATATAGTGTATCTGTTGTGTCCAAAGATTAACATACAATGACTTTGGGTGATGCCTTGGCATTTTGTTTTGCGCCACACACCGAGGGATAAATGAAAGGCAAACCAAATAAACTGAATGTGAATGTCAAAAATGTGCATTGGTTCATTGTTGTCAGCCCCACTCTATTCTCTGACCTCTGTGAAGTACCTATTTTGGTTGAGATCGTGAATATCTCTCGGTGAGTGTCCATGAGCTGTCACCTTGTTATGAATGTGAAAACCCGCTGCCTGGAGATTGTTCTCGTAGGTTTGTCTCATACACCGGTGAGACTTGTCACTCCAGCAGATCTGCGCATACCTCGTAAACTGTTCTCTCCTTCTTTCCATATCCACAAACTCCTTTGCTCTGACAGCTCCACCATGGCTGGAATGGAAGACGCTGGACGGCTCTGACTGCAGCCGTTACCCAAGTGTAGAGATAGCTCTGAATTTTTAATGGTACCTGTCTCTCTGCCCCCCTTTTTCTGTCATAGCAATAACAATAATTTATTTCTGCTTTAAGACCACTGAATGCCTTTCCCCTTTTACTACAAGTTCACACGTTTCAATTCGCTCAGCAGAGAATGATTTTTACCTTGCAGAAACCCTTAATAGCCCCTAATATGTTGTGAGTGTATGTGTGTGTGTGTGTGTGTGTAAAAGTCCAGAGAGATAGAGAGGAAATGGGAGATTACATTAGTTGGCTGTTAATTAGACAATTACCCAATATGGACACTGCAGGGAGAATCCGGTAGTACAGTGGCTTTTTACTGAGAAGTGTTATAAACACAGCTGCATCTCAGTGGAACCGTAAAAATTAAAGTTTTGACTTTGGGCTCAGTCTGTTATCACAGTCAGGGACAAAGTGGTAATTCTTGAGACACTGCTGTGTTCTCTGGTGAGTTATTAAACCACACGTGAAAAGTTAACCCCTATGAATCTGAGCCTGTTATCATTGGTTGCTTTATGCACAGGGTTTACTCGAGTCGGGCTTCTCAGAAATGCCACTATTTAAAAATGTCAATTACACTATACATTTCTAGGACATATGCCACAAAAAAGAGGCTTTTTACCAGTCCACATGACAACACATGACCAGTAGGTGATCATATGGGCATTTTTAAGGTGCAACATGTATTCATTTTTTGTTTAGAATTATCAACACATTGCAGTGAAATAACACATTTCACTCTAAGTGTTGTATCTTAGGCAACTGGACGTGTTTCAGTTCCTTGAAGACGTTTCACGTCTCATCCAAGAGGCTTCTTCAGTTCTAACTAACTGGTGGGGAGTTGCAGGCTTTTAAACTCTGGGTGGCAGTGTCCTTACAGAGTCATCTGAGTCAAACCAAACACTAACAATTGAATCAGTGTTCAATTTCCCTGCCACCACACCCCTGATTCAAATGATCAGCTCGCCATCAACAACCACAAATGACCCATTCATTTGGAAGGAAACATCTGAAACATAATTGACAGCATGCTGTCAGGATCGAAAAACACTGGTATACAACAGGACGGAACCAAATGTAAAGCTTTTTTTCACTCTTTTTGTCTTGACCTCTGGCTTTAGATTCCATATTACGCTTTAGATCATCTCGCAAACAGGAAATATAGTGTTGCCATGGAGTCAGATATGTCTGAACCCTTTTGTTTGTCCACGTTTGTTTACATTTTGATTCATTCGCACCATTATACCACAATTATACTGCCTAAACTACTAGGCTCTTGCACACAGTCTAAAAACCCAAATGTTTTATTGGCTGTTGGAATTCACAAGATGTTAACACTTCATCAGGGGACACATGTTCCATTCATTCCAGGTAAGGAGCAGCATTTTGGAATGGTTCCAGTCTCTGAGTGTCTTTCGCTGCCTCATTGGCGTCACCTGTCTGCTGGCACCAAAGAAGTGGAGTCCACTTCATAAAAATCTATAATTAAGTATTAATGATGTGGGCTCATACAAACTGTGCTATTATCTCCCAGTGCGGCCCAAAAACATAAATCTGTCACAACGCTTTGTTTTTTCTAAGCGAAAGTGCCATTCCACCTACTCGAGTGTATTTTATGTTGGTTATTATGACAGTTGGAGTGGAGAGACGGGGAAACGAGCGGCGGGAGAGCTGCAGCAGCAAGCCTCCATCCAAGTTTTAATCACAAGAGGCGCCTTAAGAGCAGCATGTGGGCATTAGCAGATTGAGCAACAAAAATATGTAATGAAAAGCCAATCGTGACTCCTGCCTGTGACGGAAGGCTATTCAGAATTCTTTATTTTCGGCAGGACCAACACTCGGAGGGTATCTCGGCTACATCACGCCTGGCATCAAAGCTGAGTGGGGCTGATGTCACTCAGTCTCCTCACACAACTTTGCTCGAAAAATGACAGCTGTCTCTGGAGAATTCTTGTGTAAATGGCAGGGAAAGTGATGCCGTCCACAGATTTTTGTGAGTCAAAGAATGAGAAAGCACAAGTAGAGAAACGGATAAGCTCACTGGTAGGAAAACGATGATGCTTGTCAGACGTGGACGTGAATAGATAGTGGGTCACATCCATTGACTCTCCAATGTAAGAGTCAGCCAAATTAATCAGTTTGACCCAGGTGACAGATGTGCACCGCGTTGGCATTTGTATCACTTGTATGGCTGTCTGGAAAACAAACGTGATTATCATGATGATGTATTACCAGCCAATACCTCTATTCAAATTGTTTAACATTTTTGAGTTTCGGTCATCTACCTATAACGCAAGGAATCTCTGTCGATCTGTATTTGCATATCTCGAAAACTGTTCGCCTCATTTGCACACGCAATATTTATACATTTTGAGTATAAGGCAAATGCCTGTGCAGCATTGAGGGGGCGTGGCTTTAGCACCCTGGCTTCATGGCTCCTCAGGCTGAAGCCGGGCTCACACCTGATCCTCATCACGTGAACTCATGGGGAAGCAGACATAAACAACATGGAGATTAGCTTGATTCAACAACTTGCGGTAGTAACACACTGCAGTGAGAAAAAAACAAAACAAATCAAAGTAGACTGCTAAATGACTGTGGATGAGTGGGGAGACGTGGCGTTTGGCTGTTGTGGTCTGATGTAATAATTCACATTTCAAATCATTAATATCAAATGTGTTTTTATTATCGAGGCGGCCCCGGTGAGTCTGCAAGTGCTTCAGGAGGCTTAAGACTGAATCTGTATACCCCCGGCATAAACAAACCATCTGTGCCTGTTTTTGAAAGGAAAAATAGAGCCAGGGTGGAGCCAGGTGGACTGTGACCTGTTTATCATGTTAAATTAAAAAATTTGAATCAAGCTCCATTGGGACTGGATTAATTTTTTTTCTCGTAGAGGTGTGGTGATTTCCACATAACCTCCACTGCTCAGTGATTTCAATCCTGTCCAGCGTGCGCATGGGGATCCATTTTCATCCCTCAATAATTAAAGCTGCAAATACCTGCCTTATTTTCAGTGAACTGGCTGGCTCCCTTGTAATCTGAATTCCATCTGGAGCAACGTCTTTGTATTTTACTCTGTGAACTCGTTCTCTGAGTTATTTGATGTAAAAAAGGAGTGTGAAAAATGCTTCCGCTAAGTGATACATGGAAACACGTTAACACCAACATAACAGGAACCAATGTGAACGTCTTCTTGCAACATAACCATGAATGTAGAGACCGCTGATCCTGTATAACTTTAAAGGTGCAATATGCAAGAATTGCCATCAAATTCATACACAAAACAAACAGAGGGCAGCATTTCTCCAACTGCTGCTAACTGTAGCTACCACTAGCTAGTTAACGCAGCACGTAATGGTCTAGACTGGGAGCTTGGAGTAACACAGAGTAAGATGATGTCATGTTACAAGCTGCAGCATTAACAGCCCATGAAACTGTAAATAGGTGATGATTTATTTCCTAGCTCTTTATTTTTTTTTATATGTTTGAAGATTTACAGATGATTCAGTTATGTTGTTAGAACTCATCTAAACATGAGACAAACAAATCCTGCTGAACCCTTGTTCCACCTCAGCGTGCCACTGCACCCACTTCATTAACATCTGGTTTGGATAACGCTAGAAAACAAATGTTCTTGTTTTTTAATCACCAGTGTCATGATGAAGTATTAGACAGGTGTGAGCATGCATGAGAGCGACGCAATACCGTAGAGCTATGGAGTACAGAGGAGACGCTTCTTACCTCTATTTTTTCACCCATGTGCATTTGTTTGTTGGTTGGTGGGTTTGACCCCCCAGAATAGACCCCATTAACCTTTGATGCATGATAAAGTGACAGGATATTTCCTAACCAGAAACTACCACCAATGTACAGCTGAGATAATGGGTTTTTGGAAAGGTGTCGTGATTAGACATGAATGAATTAAAGGCCCTGTTGGGCCTAGGCGGAGGTATGCACTCTACCGAGCGCCATTCTAGTTTTCGTTTTTACTGCAGACACTCCCCTTTTTGAACTCTAAATGGGTTATAACTACAGAATGACCTTACTGATAGGTAATACATCACAATTGACCCCAAATGATGTTCTGTAGCAAGCAAATAACTTGTTGCATTGTGAAGTTAAAACAAAATGTGCCTCACATTCACAAACATGTGCAAGTTTTGAATGCACAACACAGCCCACTGAGGAGAACTCAAGTTACGGACCTATCTCCAGAGTCATGAATCAGTTGCATGGCACCAGGAACGCTCGAGAGCCGATGATCAAACCACTGAAACAATTCCGCCCTCGGTTTTCACAGGCGAAGAGACGAATCAATTAGCAGTTTGCGCGCAGGCAGTCGGACTCGGCTGCACATTGATTTTTACACAGGATGTCATCTTCCACCATTAGCTGTGTTATCTGCTGTGTTGCATTGCAGCGATTCCAGCAAGTAAACCGTATTTACTCCCCTGACACTTAATATACGCAGTTCTACGGTGGAGATGAGAGGAGACGTCAGTCAGAGACACAAATCCAATACAGTCCACACTTGTGTATGTACACATCTATAAATAACTGAATTGAGTAATCTAATAAAGATGAATTGAGACCTCACTGGAAATATACATCTGCGTCGTATACAGTAAACATGCGGGATGCAAAACTTGGATGGCGTATTTGCATCTGCTCCTAAACACACTCCCCTCGAGGTGAGCCACCCTCACATGTGAGTCGCATTAAGTGATGCAGGACACCGACTGTAACTACAAAGCACAGACACACACGAGTGCTCGCACTCCTTCATCTCGGCATGTGTTACGAACCTGTCACCGCATCAGTTGATGGATCGAGTCCCTCATGGGTTCAAAACACGGGGCTCACCCCTTTTCTAAAGCATCAGCACTTCAATCACACCCTTATTAGTGTCTTCCCCGTGTTGCGTGTGTGCATGCGTGTGTGTGTGGGAAGAGATGTCTTTCATGATCCCTGTGATTGTGACGGTGAGTGTGTGTGTGTGTGTGTGTAAGTGGGGGGGATATAGAGCAAATGTGTGTGTAATGAGGTGAAAATAAAGCGTCTTTCAAGATACTTCCCTCGGTGTGAACTCTCATACATCTTGTTAACTGACAAAGCTTTGAAGACTAGTCTTTTTAACTTAACGCAACGACGATGGGATCACACTCATGAACACACACACACACGCAGACACACACACCGACAGGCATACGGGCACGTACCCTATATAACGCAATAGGTGGGATCAAAGCAGCAAATACAAGTGAGCGAACAGGTGAACAAAATTGTGTTTTATCAGACGGAGATTTAGGCAAAGAGCAATGAAAAGAATCACTAAAAAGGAAAAGTAAAGTTAGCTGAATATAGAGAGGGAACTAAAGCTGATGGAAATCCAAGAGGAGAAAGGATAGATTAACATAAAAGCGCAGCAATAGCTCTGCTCTGCTCATTATACAAGGACTGTAGCGGTGTAGGAATGGAAATCAATGCTGGGACACGCACACATTTGACTCATTAGAAAACAGATCAGTGTTTTGTGAGATGATTTTACTAACAAGAAATTGGCATCATAATCATTGACTCGGGTATGTTGAAACAAGAGTGAGACAATGAGCACTTCTTTGCTCTTTAAAATCAGACTCCTTTACCGGGGCATCATCATGCAGCAGATGTTTAACTGGTTGTTGGGATGCAGCTAAAATTGTCGGAACAAATCTACAGATTTACAATGAAGGGATATGACAAATGAAAAACATAAAACTTTTTAGATTATTTTAACCCAACAGACATACGTATGCTGAACGAGGCCAGCAACCGCGCGCGGGGGGGGGGTTATTTAAAAAATAAATAAATCTGGTGGTGTCCACTATACCTACTTCATGCATGAAGATGGGTTTGTTTGTGAAAACAAAACTGATTTCTAAGCCGGTCCATTAAAGTATAATACATGTCGAAGCTGTCCAGTTAAAAAACAATGCATTTCTAAGTGACGTGCTGACAGCTCCTTTGTTCATGTCATCCATCACTGTTTGGTGTTGAAGAAAACCGATGAAACGACACTGGTCACAAGAACGTGGTGGGCATGATGTCATAACGACAGAAGCACACAAGTTAGGCATCACGCGTACCCGTTCACCAGATGCTTTTTTTGTATTGTTCACACACACACACACACACACAAACACACACACACACAGATGCTTGGGTGAAAATTCCTAGCGTCTGACAAAACAGAACTTTTTTTGGGGGGTAAATGTCTTCTTGCCTGTTCGATGCTTCCCCTCTTTCTCTCTCTCGCTGACTGAGTCAACTCAAATCAGATGTGCTGTCATCACAGACACACACACACACACACACACACACACACACACACACACACAGTCTCAGATAGTTGTGACACACTGCACTCTATTAATCTGTCTCCATAAGTCACTTCAATCAAACATTTTCCTCGTCGTCAGCAACGGAAGGCGATCACATGAGACACACATACACACACACTCCAACATACAAAGACAGTCTCTCTCTCTCTCTCCCTCTCTGTCTCGGGCCAACTTAACCCGTATACATCAGTCATCCATCAGCACAGCCACATTGTACAGGAGGATCAAGGAGGCCATAAATATTTAACCCTCCATTACATGAACCATGTCTCACTCTGCAGCGTCCACACCCCCCTGCCTCCCAAACACACTTCGACCCCCCCCACACACACACTCAAAGCAGATGTGGCGAGTGAGCCGCAATTTGTTATTGTTGTTGTTTTCCCGGTTGATGAACAGTCAGTGGGGACGCGGAGGCAGTGGAGGGTGAGGGGCGCCTTTAATTTCACCCCCCTGCTCGTCTCGGGCGCCAAGGGTGCAGCCGGAGCTTAATTAGAATGCGTTTTAAATATTGATGGGGCTTGGTTGTCCCTACTGTAAGGCCACGCAGGGAAACTGGAGCGCAGGGGGGAGGAAACTTGATGAGAGCAAACACACACTCTGACAGCTCTGAACTGACTGGCTTATTCATTAATTAAAATAAGACGGATGGCTGAAAAGATGGAATGAATTAGAGAGGTTGGACTGTCAGATAGATAGATAGATAGATAGATAGATAGATAGATAGATAGTCTGATGACCCCTCAGTACACCTGTACGCTGTCTGGCCTGCTTGTGTTTTGTCCCACCTTTGGAGAAAGTCGTCTTTTTTTCAGCATCTGACATCTTCATACACTCTCCTTGACCTTTAAAAAATGGCTTTCTCTCTGGTTTCTTGCACGGACATGAGTTTAGTACAGCAACGACTCCCTTGTTTGAGGGAGAGGGAGGGCGTTTCACCCCAGGCTGTGGTCCAACTATGGAGACAGTCGTTCTCGGGCGCAGTTCAGCTCAGCTCGGGGCGGTAAAACTCATTACAGAACGGCAAATGAGCGCAGCGTGGTTTGACTCGGGGGGTGGCCGGAAGTGCCAGTTGAAAAGCCCATATTACAGCACACGAATGAGTGTGAAGGAGTAGGATTAAGTTTCCCGGAGCAGTTTTCTAACTCTCCATCATGTGTCAGTCTTATCGAACCGTGACAATGTTGTTGACGATGAGTCAATTAGCAGCATTTTGACTCTTTTTTTCCTTCGCAATTCATGAATAGTTTGATACTCTGCAGAACATCTTGGATGATAACACTGAAGCGATCTCTGATGGCAGCTATCTTGAAAAGAAAATCCTTTTGTCTTTCACCATTTTATTTAATTTCTCAAGGGATCTAAATGGGGCTGGTATCTGCAAGTGAGTGCAGTTTGATGCCATCTACATAAAAATCAGGATCTGCCATTTGTATTATGTTGTATTTGATACTGGATTAGGTTTGATTAGTTAACAGGGACTGTTGGGCCTTGGTGGAGGTATGCAATCTATTGGGTGTCATTCAGTTGTAGCCTAAAGTTTTAAAAAGCAAGCTTGTGACTGAATGGTTGCCAGTTCAAGCCCTCCAGCAGGATAGACCTGGATGGTGCCCCTCCCTCGTTACCATCGCTGGGGTGGCTCCTGAACCCAGACTTCTCCCTGGCCCACTGATCTGACTGTGGTTGTACTGAGCAGTTTTTGGGTGTAAATGTATAACTGTGTAAACCCTCCCTTCCCTGAATAAATAAGGTCAAAGATAAGAAATAATCTAATTTGGTCTCTTCAACACTTTGTTGTGTAGATAATACAGACCCAGTAACATTTTTTGCAATCATGACAAACCAAGCAAATGTGTATATATATATATATATATATATATATATATATATATATATATATATATATATAATTCATTTTAATTATTGCAGGTGTTAGTGGAAGTCCTTGTGGTATCTGGATAGACCATTCTTTGCTTTATGTTTCATTGCACTTGCAATTATCTCTCGTCCAGTTTTCTGTGGTTGTTGTCTTTTTGTTTTGTTTATTTTGTTTTTGAATGTGTGTTTGGTAGTTGGTTTGTAGTTGTCAATATGATAATAAAAAACATAAAACATCTGCCACATCTCAAACAAGATACAGTGGCCTACAAAAACAACCCGAACCAGCATATTCTCAAGACAACCATCAAATTGAGTGGTTGTGCTGTTCCTGGGCTGCTTTCACAGGATTCTTTGTCAGTTCTTAGAAACACAACAAGTGCTCCGAGTGAACATAAGAAAATCAACCTCAGCAGTTTGGTCAATGTCATCTGAAAGGAAAATGTGCAGGAAGTAAAAGCAGAGCTGCTGGAGGCTTTGAAAACTTCCAGACCACTCGATGTGACAACTGTTGTAGAAATAAGGCTTTGCTCTAATGTGTCAGGACACGCGTCGGAGGGAAAGACAGAATAGAACAAGGTTAAAGAGGATAACATA
This sequence comes from Diplodus sargus, assembly GCA_903131615.1. NCBI lineage: Eukaryota > Metazoa > Chordata > Actinopteri > Spariformes > Sparidae > Diplodus > Diplodus sargus. Next base: position 250,792 of record CAEMYA010000486.1, on the reverse strand, counting down.
TACAAACGGACACGGAGGAAAGAGCTAAGGAAGGGGCATGACGTGATGACTCGGAAACCACGAGAGCAAAAAAACAAAGTGATGTGCTTTGCCGTTAAATCACTATAAATACTTTGTGGCTGTAAAACAACTGAAACTGAAAGAGTCAGTGAGTGGGTGAGAAACAAAATCAAACTTGGAACGAGGTTTGGAACGAGGCCAAGGGAGAGGAGAAGTGAGGAGAGTAAAAAAGAGCAGAGGGAAACGCGAAGGGGAGAAAAAAAAAGGTTTTGACAAGTGACAGGACGAGGACGAGAACAAAGGAGAGCAGAGGAGGAGGGGAAGAAAATGAAGAACAGTCAGAGGAAGAGAAGATGAAAATCTGAAGGACAGGAGGAGAAGAGACAGCTCAGGAGAAGAACACGGGGCTAACTCTGTTTCAGAGACGTATTTTCTCCATGTGAAGAGGAAGTTTCTATTACAGTGTGTTGTGACATGTGTGAGAGGCTGTCCAAAGGGGAAACTCTCTGTTTGCCTTTTGCAGGGTCGGCCAGGTTACAGCATCGCTGGAGCCGAGGGACGTGAAAGAAACAGCTTACACTGCGGTAAGACTTCTGTCATCTGCGGCTTTCTGTCACACCTCGAGATCATTAAACGCTGCAGCACAAAGCCAGCTGTGATATTAGCAACGCGCCCCAAGATGAAACATTGCCGATTCCCTGAGAGAAATCAAAATGAGGAACTCCAAATCCATCGAAGGCTCAGATATAGATTAACGTAAAAATGATCTCAGGATATTAAGTTAAACAATCCAAAGTCCTGAACTCCCTTAGCTACTGTTGCTAGGTCAGAAAAGATTAACGACAAGAAACATGGCGATGCCAGTGCCGTGTATCTGTTTGATAGTTTTTAGTAGTTAGATGGGAGTCAGGCAATGTAGCTCTAAGTAGCTGCCAGCATGGAATACAGTATGTAATGGGGGGATATATTCAAGATGTTAAGTTTTAGGTTTTTAGGCCCGGTTACTCCAGTCTAGATGACAACAGGACAAGCCTTGATTGTTCCTGGCTAACAGTAATGCATGTCATCTTAAAAACAGACGAGCAACCAAACTCTGTGCGTTTTACAAGAGGTGGAAGTTGACCAAAGTTTATCCATCTGTTACTGGTGCACAGAGCAAACCCGATGACAAACACTGTACATTATATTCAATTTGCGTCAGTTTGCCGTGATCATTAAACTAATGTTGACTGTAATGCAACATTTTCCCTTAGTAGCACGCTGACATTTAACTGTAAACTAACGTTACATCAAGAGGAGTTAGTCAAAGGTCAGATCATTTATGTCGGCCAGGTTTACGTCCTCCGTTTTTAGGTTAAAAAGTTGGTAGCTGAACTGTTTTTAAGGTGACATGAATTATGGTAAGCTAGGAAAGAGCTTCTCTCGTTTTCATCGAGACTGGAATGACTTGGCCTCAGTGCCGTCAGCTTCTTGAAGCTATATTGTCTGACTCCCAGAAACTCTCTTAAATGCCGCATTACTTTAACCAACAGAAACAATAGATAAAACTACGGTAACACAATCATCAAACTCATTCTCTAGAACAGGTGCGATGGAAATGAATGATTTGTCAGGATCATCATGTCAGATGCGTCTCTAAAGCTAATCATTTCCTTAGCCGCAAGTTTGTTTGCACCCCAAGCGAGCACTGAAACTTTTTACACAGCACGAAGGAAACTTTATCGTTGCCATTTGCATAAAAACGATTGGATTGGAAGTCCAGTTACTTGGGCAGCCTCTGGTAGTATTGAGTTTATAGTTTGGAGTTGTCAAACAGTTTTAACGTTCAGGTGTGTGATGCAAAGGGGAGGCGAAGTTGTGAAGGCGGATGAAATAAATGGGAATCAAAGAACGGGGGTGACTTTGCTCAGACACAAGTCCAAATGAGTTTTACAGAGGCGAGCTGAAGTAATCATTACTGAAGCATGCCTGTAATTTCCAAATCTGCCATCTCACTACTCTTTGACTCTGGACCAGAGGCATTTTCAGCTTTTTTTTTTTTTTT